>JBAHVQ010000036.1:0-11217 GCA_036872915.1 Nanipora kamurai
CTAGAGCAATTTGATCCCACAGCAGCGATGCAACTTTGGGCCACAGGCAAATCACGTCGACTACAGCAAACCAAAAGGAAAACATACAAAAAACGGAAATGTGTTAAAAACCTGCTTTGACCGAGCTAAAATGACGTTCACCGGTCATCTTGACCGGACACATTTCGGCCGTTATTTTGAGCCCTGATCTTAGTATCCGTTTGTCTTCATAGTCGTGAATTGTATGTCTTTGAATTGTAATTTAGCCAGGTTTAATAGAGTCAGTCGAAATCGACATATACAGAAACGCGTTGACACTCAGGCTTCACCAAGTAAACTCCAGCGGTGGGCCGATACATCGTAAAAATAGTTATTTGCTTCTATTAAGTTTCAAATCAGGAAGTCAGAAAGCTAGATTATCGTATCGGCTATACAAGAGCAACAAAACGTTGTACGGCTTGATGAACAATAACGATGTTTACATCAGGTAAGAGAAAGTGTTCGGCTTCAAAAGGGACATTCTGTGCAAATTTGGCGGAAAAACTAGCTCACCCGACGCTCTAGTGCAAATCGACTTCCTTCAAACTCGCGTAATGATGTGTTTTTCTCCCGCCATTTAGAGTTAGTATGGAATGGATATGTTACGTGGACAAAAGATTGAGCTATTTTTATTTACGATTATGTTTATGATTATATTTTCATCACTGAATGTCACCAAAGAAAACTGTAGATTAGTATTCATTTATATATTCGTAAAAATATACAGAAGTTCCTGCCGTATTCTTGTCTAGTAACAACGGGTAATTACATAATTTTTAAAATGTCTCTTGTTCATGATAGCTCTTTTGTTGGTAGATATGCTCCATATTGAGTTTAGAATTATTCAAAGTACTTTTTAATCATTGCGCATGCGTAATAGGAAAACAGTAAATATTCCTATAAATCGATCAAGCAGTTAAAAAAAAACAACAGCAGTAGCTAAATAAAATCTCATTTGGCCTGGTATTGTTGCATTTAATTATACTGGGGCAGCGCTGAAGTGTCAAATGGAGTAGAACGAAGCTTAAGAAACTGCATCTCCAATAACTTTTCTTACAGGTGTCCCAAAAATTTTCGATTAAACTTTACACTCAACCACTAGCCCTGCTTCATCAAAGCAATACAAACTCTAATAAAATTGAGCCTTACGTTTTGAAGTCGTTTCAACTGCAGTCACAAGGAGATTGACGACACCAGTAATCCGCGCAAAAACATCTTCGGAATGAGATGACTTAGTGGAGAACTGCTTGGAGTGGAATGACCCAGGAGACAACGGCAAAAATGCTCTTGAGGAAGACATCACTTCGTTCTCATTGGCTATCGTGGTGAAAGCTAGAATAGGAGATAAAGATAGTTTTACGATCTATTTTTACGACAGGATACTATACCAGAATACTGACGGATAGCTAATTTTTCTCCATACTACAACGACCATACACATACACATAAACGTACACATATACAGACATAGATATAAAGAAATATGCACGTACATGTACATGTCCCAAAACGTCAGAAATAATTTCACTTATAAAAATTTACCTTGATGACTTATAAAAAGTATTTACTTAGATTGGTGATGACGTTATAAAAGTTGTATTTACCTTGTTTAATGATAATTTCTCAAACAACAACCATAGTTAATGTACGATAAGTAGTACATTAGCTTCGGTAACTGACTGATAAATATATCAAGCCTCTAGGTTTTTTTACTATCCATTGTTTATTATCCTCCTTTTATTGTTCATTAACCTTACACGCAGAGCAATCAGCTGTAGTTAGAACTACCCACACTAAACCTATAACAAAACATATTTACTCGATCATTCTTACTAAGATTGCAAGCAGTAAAGGTTGCTTAAAACACCCACCAACCTTCTTAATAGCAGAGATTCTTTTACTACGTTAGTTACTTTTGTGTTAATGTAGATGTAAATACTACCTTAGACATGGCCACCATATGCTACCGTTATGCTACCGCCTTACAGCTACGTTTTTAGTTAATCCAGTAACTTGTACAAGACAAAACAATGAACATAGCCACTGAGTAAGTCACGTAAATAACCTTAGTATCAATGGACACATCCCAGCGCCTGATAGTCGCAAACGTGTAAATCTGTATTTTAAGTAGATTATGTAATATTTAAAAAACGAGTAGGAGTGCTTTATTGGATATAAAACACGAGTCGACAGCCAAGTCGACAGCCGATAAAACACGAGTTTTTTGAATGGCTTCAAAAACGAACCCCTCAACACGCCAATCTACGAAGAAAGTTTGAAAATTGATGTTTTCTAAGCCGAGAAAATTCGACAAGAAAAACGAACGTATCTTTATCACATATAACGATACGACACGCTTATGGTTTTCCTTTGTGTTTTCCTCGTGAATTATTAATGAGTTTTTGACGTGTACATAAATAACTTCCACATTTAAATTTTATTATCTAATATCTTGTTTTCTTCTGAATAACAAAATTATACGATCGTCAGTCTGACGTCAAAATCACCTCCTAGACCTCGAATTCGCCGACTACAGAATCTAACAAACTTGCCTGAGAACCCACTTTTACTAGTATAAATCGCTCTGAGGCAGAATTCTCGATCCTGCATAGGAGTTTTTCCCTGAGCGGATCAGGACCTACCTCCATGAATGAGAGTTTGTCCTAATCATATATCCTCAGGGCCCAACTCCAACAGTAGTGTCCTGACCAAAGTCTCAGGGGCCACCTCCAAGGATTGCATGGGAGTGCTTCCTCTGTCCGACTTTCAGAGGCCAGCTCCCAGTTCAAAATCAACTTCCAACTGGAGCAGTTGGACCACACTTTGATAACCCAACGAGACTGTTCTTTCCTATGCAGATAATATTAGTGTATTTGTTTTCGAAGGAACTAATTGCTGTTAGCCTTGCCAATTTATTGCGAAAAATTCGTCGTAAGCATCATATTATTTTATATTATGCCTAATCATATCATATTACATCATATCATACATGAAAAACATGCAATATCAAGCAAATAAGGTCCAATATAAACATTACGTAAGGAGCACCATACAGTTCTCTCAGAAAAACGATTTCTGAGCCCTAGACGGGAATCGAACCCGCAACCTTCTGATAACCGGTGAGACGCTCTAACCATTGAGCTACCACGACTCAGATGGTGAGCTAGGGTGCAGGTTCGTCGTATGTACTGCCTAAGCGAAAGTCACGATATGATGATAATGATGGAATACTTAAATGCTTAACAGAAAGTCTGTTCATGTGGGAGCTTGGTGAATATCAGACGACTACCGGACGTTCGTCAAGCACATTCTCTCAGAAAAACGATTTCTGAGCCCTAGGTGGGAATCGAAACCGCAGCCTTCCGATGTCCGGTGAGACGCTCTAACCATTGAGCTACCACGACTCAGATGGTGAGCTAATGAGCTTGACGAACGTCCACTAGTCGTCCGAGATTTACCAAGCTCCCACACGAACTAAGTTCGTGTTCAACATTAAGCAGTTACATCAACATTATTATCATATCGTGACTTCCGCTTAGGCAGTACATATGATGAACCTGCACCCTAGCTCACCATCTGAGTCGTTGTAGCTCAATGGTTAGAGCGTCTCGCCGGTCGTCAGAAGGCTGTGTGTTCAATTCCCGTCTAGGGCTCAAAAATCGTTTTTTCTGAGAGAACGAGCTTGACAAACGTCCACTAGTCGTCCGAGATTTACCAAGCTCCCATATGAACTACGTTCGTGCTCAACATTAAGTAAAAGTAAGATTGATTTAGCAAAACAGTTAACCCATACTTTAGCACGGGTATTGGAACTCGGTTTAGAACTGATGCAAGCTGCAAAAACGTTCAGTTTGTCTATATTACCTTTGCCTTTGGTCTTCAAGTAGAACGCAACAATATCCACCTGCTCGTGCCTTAAAGCAGCTTCAAGAGCACTAATGGGAACAGCAAAGTGATCCCAACCATTGAGGTAGCACAGTTTTTCCGCCATCGCCACATTTTCGTACATGATGATCTATGAAAAAAATTTTTTTTTTTTTTGAATTGCAAGCTTTTACTTATGCCAGGGACGGCGGAGCGTTATTGCAAGTGGGGGGGGCTAATGTTGAGACGGAGGCCTCATGGTAAAAATTCGGGTTTGCTTAGCTGCCATCACCACCTTTTGCTCAGATGATTATCATTTTTAGCGATTGACTGGATCAGTGGACTGTGGGCGCAGTTATTTTAATTTGTACTTTGTTTAATTGACTATTTTGTGGTCCATTCCATACACCGCACTATCAGGGCACACTAAAATCACCTGCATGCACAAATTATACAATTTTCACATATTTCCAAATATTTCATGTTTTAACACAAACAATTAAGTCAATGTACTAATATCATTTCTGCCAAAAGTTAGGGGGGCTTTAGCTCCCTGCTCCCCCGGCTCCGCCGTCCCTAATGCAACGTAAGTTGAGGTACATTTAGGCGAGCAAAGGCAATGCAAGATACTGCAGTTCAAAGCAAGGTTAGGCAAGGCAAGGCGAGGTGTAGTCAAAGAAAAAATATAAAAGGTCAATGAAAACATAAAGACCGTGTTTTGACTTCAAAAATAATAAAAATAGTACGAAACTACGAAACAGCCTGAAGACAAACGAAAAGATTAAAATTACTGTGTGAAGAAATAATGGAAACCGTCTAGATGTTTTCTGCAAAAAGCTGCGAACAGATCACGAGGTGCGGAGTCCCATATCAGTAGTCTCGTTTATAATACCTTGTTGACAAGTTCATTTTGTGTTGCACCAAATACTGGTAGCCCAATCATTCCGCTTGTTAAAAGGTAGAACGGCCTGGTTGGGATTCCTCCTGATGCCACAAAGGTCTCCTCTCTAAATCTGAAAAAATTTCACTTTTGTATGAACAAGAAAACAAGGTGCCGTACTCAAACCAAATATCGGCAAGACCAACAAATGAAAATTAGTAAGACGTATGCTTCTAGCCAAATACTTTATAGCTCAAATGTTAAGTCGTCATCAACCCTGGATAAAGACAAAAACCTATGTTTCCTCTACGTGAAGGTTATAAAAAGATATAGAAACAGAGTAAAAAAACAGCGGGCCAGACCACAGCAGACAAGAACAAGAATGTTAGAATTATTTATGAATTCAACGACTAATTTATGCACATTAGGATTTACTGCAGTAATAGACTACAAATATATATAAATAAGTATCCATTAAAAGGAATGTATCGAGCCCATAAAAACATCCTATTACAATACTAATAGTAAAAATTCTAAGTCAAAGATCTATTTAAAACTAACCACTTTTAAAAATATATAATAGTGTTGCCACCTCTAGTGAAATATTTATGAGAAAACGTTCTGGTTGGAGAAAGATAAGATAAACCACCATCTTTTGCAATATTCTTGAGTGACTTCTCACACGGAGTTCACCTATGAAAACGATTCTGAATTCTCTCTTACAATTTTTTTACCACATCGGATAGGTAAGCTGAGTATTCAGCATCTTGAGATAAGAATATTAAGGCTTGTTCTGTTTGATAACTTCTATATTTATTATATACGAGCAGAAAACTTTAAACAGTCCTTGATTTGATTAACAGTGTTACATCTGCAAAGTTTTCACTAATTCTGGGTTAGAGTGTAGAAGAGGAAATTTTCATATCTTTTTCTAAAAATCGGCCGTATCGAGAGAATTCAAGCGATATATCACATTCCTTAAACGGATAAAAACTTTCAGAGACAGCTTGCTCCAAATATGGCAAAAAAATAGGGTTTTCAAAACCATGGCCGGGAAAAAAGAGTCTAAGTCCGAATAACGCCGATGACGTGTAAAATCGGCACAGGAAATATTTTCGACGCCAGTTGTTTTGCTCAGTTTTACCGAAGATATTTTGTCGACGTGTTCTATTCGGATGCTGTAACAAACCAGACCGTGACAACGGCATAACGCTTCAGAGGAAACCATACTCTAATGATTTCCGGCCCAAAGTCGTAAGACGACGATGACTTTGGGTCGATTTTGTAAAGAGAAAACGACCACATTAGGACCCTTCCAGCACAAGTTGCGTCTGCTCAAAACATTTCATACCAGAATATTTCGTTCGAAGAGTTGGTTTCCCTGGACAAGAGAAGCCTTTTATCCCGTAACTGAAAAGTGATTATGTAGGAATATCCTCCTACTCAACCGTATTTGCGCCAGGCGATCACAAAGATGATGGACTTTGAGCGAGAACAGCCGGTGCGATGCGACGGAAGACGAGATGTCGACGCACTGTTTGGCTGCACTTTGCATATTTTAAAATAGCAAACTATAGTTGACTTTCGGTACTGAATTTCGGTTAAAATGACTTTATTACATCAGGAAAAAGAGATGAAGAAGAATACAAGTGCTGGAAAACCTCAACTTTCAACATCATCGGAGTGCGCGACCGTCTAGTCTGCGAAAGCAGGCTGCTTTCGTCCGCCCCCCCCCAGGAAGCGGAAGTGAAACAGTCTGCGATCAATCGACACTAACGCTGTAGGTGGCCGACAGATATTCATCGGCGGCATGTGATTGAATAGCGTCCTTTTTCTTTTAAATATACCGATAACTGCGAAAAAGCACGCTTAGAGATGGCGAATTACGAACGTTTTTTCGAAGTAGTCGACGACGTTAAGCAATTTTTTTCAATTGATGACTTGAAACAAGAACAACTGGAAGCTTTGTATAACTTCGTTTGCAAGCGTGACGCTTTCGTTAACCTGTCAACCAGTTTCGGTGACCAACTTTGCGACTTAGAGCATTTACCAAATAGCTCTTTTGGTGGTGAAACAACTTCGCCTTTGGTTTTGTATGAATCCAGTCATCCTTGTTGTAAGTCCGTTGGTTTCCCTCATGCAAGAGCAGGTATCTCAGTTACGAAAGCTAAGCATAAGTGCCATGTACTCAACTGAAACCGTTGATAACGAGATACTCACGTCCGGTGACTATATCTTTGTTTATTCTTCTCCCCAGCCGCTGCTGAGTAGGGAATTTATGAGAGTTAATTGGATCGCAAAATATAAAGAGCGTGTATTTAGAATTGTAGTGGATGAACCGAACTGCACTAGTCACTGGTAAGTGTTCAGTTCTTATTAATGAAATGAATTAGCTGACTTGGTACAAGCGACCGAATTTCTTGTATATGAGCAAACCATTTTCGAAATGCTATTCTGCTACATAATCCATATCGTCCGTAAAGGACAAATATAGAACATGGACACTTAGACTGAACATAAATGAATGCATATACTGAGACGACATAACTTCACCTGGTTTTTAAACTAACCCAGACAATTTATACTGGCCAGGGGCAGCGGCACCAAATTTAAGTTAGGAGGGCAAGTCGAGTTGTACATGCCATATTATAGACTAGTACTATAATTAGTATTATACAGAGATGTATAACAATGAAAAAAAAACTGGATGGTGTGGTGTATGAGTTATCAACAAAAAGTTGTTTAACGATCCGACTGAGTTACGTACTATTGGCTCGATAGTCTACCGAGTTTCAAGTACTCACGCGGGGTCAGGGGCAAAGCTAGCACTACGCCTTTTCAATATAGATTAGTTTTGCTTCCTCCTATTTTGGTGGGCAAGGCCCACTTTAAAAGTTGGGGCGACCTCCCCCTTGTCCCCTCTGCCGCTGCCCCTGCTGGGTCGCCAGTTGATCAGACGAAGGCTTTGCCATAAAGTCAAAATATTATCGCTACACTTTTGTCTTGTTTTTAAGCTCATATATGGAGTTATTCACAAGATGTTTATTTTCGGATGATGTTTTGTCTAAAATCGTGAAACGAAGTATACAGCAAATTTTTAACCGACGCGTACAATTTAATTTAACACAAACAGTACAATGTTTGGCTACACGAATAATATCGTTTGCTAAATTTGATTTGCTAAATCACTATTTGATATTGACATCGACTTGCAAACACGATAAGTGATGATTCAGAAAGATGTTGCCGCGTGCTACATTAACTCTACCGCGATTTACACGAGTGACGGTCGAGCGCTTGAAAACAGTAAGTCATGATTCATAAAGATTGACTCTGGTGAATTAACCGTTGGCGAAACGACCGCAATTCCTGGAAGGTTAGCTCCCAATGTGTTTGCTTTCCCTTTACAAAATCCACCCAAAAAGTCATCGTCGTCTTACTGTTTCGGGCCGGAAATCATTAGAGGATGATATATTGAGAAAACATACGTCGTTATCACGATCTGGTTTGTTAGAGCAGCCGAATACAACAGCTCGAGAAGGCATTTTTTCCGTAACAGCGTTGCTAAAACTAAGCAAAACAACAGAAAATACTTCCTATCCCGATTTTACGCCATCAACGTGATTCGGATTTAGACTCTTTCCTCCCGGCTGTGTTATTGAAAACCCTATTTTTTTGCCATGTTCGGAGCAAGCTTCTCTGAAAGTTTTTATCAGTTTAAGGAATGTTATATCTCGTTTGACTCCTCTCGCAGTGGCCGATTTTAGAAAAAAATTAAAATTTCCGTATATGCACTTTCAGTCTTTCGCTCTTTGACCAAACATACCCTGGATCCAAAACATGGGCACAAAATGCTGATTAATGGATCTGCAATTGAGTAACAGTTTTATTGACAGGACTCTCTCAAAATTCTTTTTCTAACCTCGAGAACTTCCTTCAATGTATTAAAGTTATTCAAAAAAAAGCATATTTGTAAAGGTCTATCAACGTGAAGCAAAAGATTTATAACCAAACAATTTCATTGTGGCTCGGGCCATCTGCAGGGAATTTGAAGTCAAGCAAATTTATCCTCCTATTTGGTTGAATGGAAATTTTTAAATTTTGAAAGACTCAGCACAATCTGCTCTATCACGCAGCCACAACTGTGGTTTATGAATTGCACGAAGTGAAAATGTGAACAAGTAAAAGGTAGCAAATTCGTTTGTTCTGGTTAATCGGTTTGTATATTTATATCAAGCAGCTCCTTTCCAGCTTGTATTCATTGGTCAATTTTTGACCAGTGAAGTGGCGGACTTAAGAATTGCAAGCCAAATAGCGTGGAGTGGAGTGAAACCAGCAAAAGAAAACAGAGCAGAAAGAAAGAAATGTAACGGAACTGAACAGAAAAGAACAAAACCATATAAAATGGAAGAACAAGGAATAAGGTGCACAAAAGTATGGAACTAAACAAAAAATTGGTTGAGCTGGCATAAAAGTAATTTACTCGAGTATAGACGTAAACACGCGATCATATAGAGTGGTTATGGCTTCAAATTGTCTTGGTCTTGGCGTTACCTTTTTCTGTAGTGGGATTGTATCTCTACCGCTAGTGGTAAATCTATCCACGATTTTTGAAGTAAACAAGCTTCATGTTAATTTGAATGATAATTTTATATAAAATTTCATGTTCCTTAGTATTCGTTATAAAAAAAACCCCACTTATCTTAATTAGCAATTATTCAATACAAGTCCAGAGTTCCAAGTTGCCTACCCATTTTGTGAATCGTTAACCTCATATTCCCTCTGAGACTTATTTCAAATCTGTCCCCTGGCATTTGAAGATAACAAAGCTTCATCCTAATCAGGTTTAAATTTTATCAGCTATAAAAGGGTTTGCACACGATCAAATACGTCAATACACCTACTGAATATGACGAGTTTTTGAAGAGACTATTCAACTTTAACTTACAAATTTATCAGGTAATCTTTTCTCCAGTCCAAATAGCAACACAAAACTCCAAAGTTTTGTTCCATTTGATCACCAGTATTTGTTCTTCTTTTTGGCTTCAGCCAGAGCAAGAAGGATTCTGACGAATGGTATAAACCTGCAGTCTTAAAGTCCTCCATCCAAGAAGGAGACGATATAAAAACAGACCATGGTGTTTGTGAATGAAGATGTTTCTCTGGTTCGAACGTTTTCGGGGCCTGATTCATTTCATTTCTTCTTGCGCGATTCTCATCAATTTTAGCGTCTAAAAATATTCAAAAAAATTACAGATATTATACATAACTTGAATTTTTCCAAGATTAACGATTCAGAAAATGAAATCGTTTCTTGAAAAATGAAAAATGCACATTTGAGTCCCCAATACATGTACCAAAATGGTTCAAAAGAAGTACAAACTGAGTGTCGAGCACAGAATTACAAAGTCAAATGTCAATGCTGTGAGTCATTGTATATAGGTGAAACTATTCGCCATTTACACCCGCGTGTTTCTGAACAAATGAGAGTTTCTGCTTACACAGGGAAGCCTATCTCCTTCACCACTTTATCTGCGGTTTTAACACACCACAAACAGACTGGCCACCCTGTTTCTTTGACTGATTTTTCTGTTCTAAGCTCCTGTTCTTCTAACTTTGAACTCCTTCTCAGAAGAGTCTACTTATTAACAAGTTAAATTCTTCGCTCAACGCCAAGATCAGTTCTTCTACTTTAACCTTGTTCTAACTGTTATTTTTTCCTTGTTATTTGTTTTCTGACACATACACACCTGGATTCACTCACCCATACACTTTATCTCACATTTAATTACTCACAGGTCTCACCAGTCTTTCCGTTAATTACTTCCTGTCATTGTAAATAGAATATCATATAGTGGAGAACACCTTGTACATTTATCACTTACTCTGAAGATGTTGCAGGACTAGCAACGAAAGGTCAGCTAAATTAAAAATACTTTTTTTCAATAACTTATGTCGCTATTATTATGGGTTTATTCAAAATTACATGCTGGGCTTTGATATTCCTAACAAGACTACGCTTTCCGCCTGGTTCTTCAATTGCCACTACAGAAAATCCTACTGCAAATCAAGAACTCTTATGAAATTGGGGGTTCGAGCAGTTTCTATGGCAACTGGGAGGTTTATCGAAAAGAACTCGAACACCTTATCACTTCTTTTTTTAACTTTTCTAATGAGATGAATAATCGATACGTCGAATTTAAAAAAAGAAATTTTCGAGTGTCAGAATGATATATTCTAACCCCCAACTAGGACCAACTCCAGGACCTCCGGCTTGAAATCAAATCAGCGACACTGCGAATCTAGTGTAGTGCGATCGTTTATTTAAAATGTTCTTTTTACGTCCCTTCAAGATTGAGAGCTTTTCTTAAAAGCATAGGCGGCATTTTCTAGATCCTGCTTTACATGATGGGAGCTGTTTGAAAATTTCCCACTTAATCGTGTATTTTCGTTTG
>JBAHVQ010000037.1:30482-52453 GCA_036872915.1 Nanipora kamurai
CGCACCTGTCTTCGTCTTGTTTTAACTTGTATCTCAAGTTTCAAGATGTCAATTTTCGGATTATGTTTTATACTTTAGTTGTCAGTACATTTTTCTCATTTTCTTCTAAATACGGCTTATCCCGTCAAATTACCGGCTACGCGACTCAGAAGCGGTACAGAATAAAATAAAGTAAATGTAATCGTTTTGAAAGTGCTCTACTTACCAAGCCATATGCTGTACTTCGATCACCCTCCTCAGTACAGTCGGCCACATAAGCAAATACTACAGAGAAAGTTACGGCAAATACTCCCGAGATCGATAGTACGCCAAAAAACCACCTTAAAAAAATAGATACATACAATAGAGTCGGATACTATTGTATATACATAGACATATACAATAGAGTAGTACTCAGTCGAGCATAAGTAATCGTACGTGTCTCACACTTTAAATCACTATCAAAAAGGTTTACATTATGAATGAACCATCATTGTAACTGTACACGAACATGTCCCACATTAATAGTGCTCGGGACTAGTGTACTATATTTACTACACAGACAAAATTTGTTGGTCTTTCGTAATGCGATGGTAAACCAACGAGTCTCACGCACCAATAACTTCACCTGTACTTCACCAGCCTTTCCACTGTCATCACTCCATTCATAACCATGTTACCAGTAAATTTATTCGGGCATTGTTATTGGATAAGTAAGGGTTGATCAATGGTCACAAGTGTGACAAAGGATTTAACATCGCAAGTGAAGCTTATTAGGTTCCGAGTGGACAGTTAATCAAGCTTTACGATGTTAAATCTTTTATCACAGGAGTGAACATTGATTAACGAACTTATCTCATGGTTTACGTACAACCAAATAGATTATTTCTTTACTTTACGGAAAAGAAAATGTTGGGCACTACAACGTTACCACTGAAACCAGGTAACCGCGAGGAAACTGGGACTACCAAATGAATTCATATTTATTATTCATACAAAATAAATATAATTATACAGATTTATTCCACCGCCAGTAAAACGCCGGTTCGCGCAGTTAGCTTCGCATTAACATGGCGGTTGTATTCAAAAATTTTGTGCATGAATGCGAGATAGGTATTGAACCCAATTCAAAAACTCGTCAATAATTCATAAGCAAATTAACCAGTCACGGGGAGAAAATGAGTCACGTGCATGCATCTTTATACTCGCATATAAAGCTTTTTATCAACTGAATAAGATCCTCACAAACAACTTTACAGTCAAATTTTATGGAACACAAAAATTACGTTACAAAAATCACTTTCTAACAACATTTGTTCTACAGTTTTTAAACCTGTAATTTTTAAACTTACAAAAAACCTACAGTTTTTAAACCAGCCTGGAAAAACTGTCGCTGAACCACTCATGTTCATCAGATGGCATCGGTACTCCACATAATGCTTCATCTGATACATCGAACGGAAATTCACCAAAGCAATCGTTACTTAACTCTTCACAATTTTCTCGCACATCACTACCGACTTCCTCCACTTCACCTCTTGTATGTCCCAAAATGCTACTCACACGCTTATGTTTCCAGTCGCAAGTCAGAACTAGGCTTAAGCCAAACTGTTCACCAAAGCGTATAGATTTACAAGCACAAACCAAAACCCATGTATTTTCTTCTTTCCGCATTCTGATTATCGTACTACATGTGTTCTTCCAAATTCATTGGCGAATTTAAGCACAATATAAACAAAAATCAATAAAAACACAGTGCAGCTCGAGTCCAACATGGATTCGTCATGCTTCAGGTTTTAGCACATTTAAGCATTATTCTAATAAAAGATTGAACTCAATTGACATGCAATCTAGTCAAATACAACTGAGCTATTGCATTCTAAGTGATCGTTTTTGAAGCTGCTCAATAAACTCGAAGCACGTGTTTTATCAGAGTACAAAAGATTCGAGAGATGACTGACGTTTCGAGCAAAAGCCCTTCGTCGGATTGAAACCAATATTGACTTTGACGGAGTGCCATTCACTGTACTTACAAAACGTGTGCGAGAACGCCAACAACAGGTTGTCCGAAATAAACACTTCGGCAATAAAAGAAAGCGCGAACAACGCAAGTTCGTTTACCTATGGCGGAGTAAAAGAATTAACTCGGGTGGAGAATGACGATGTTAGTTGTTACTCCGAGTGACGAACAATACCGGACAAGTAGAGAAAACTCTACTTGGCCCGGCAGGAATTCGAACCCGCGACCTTCGGTTTACTAGTCCGACGCTCTACCAATTGAGCTACAGATCAAGTTGGGAGCTGGTCACGAAATTGATGTAACTTCGGCTCTTGATATTTTGAAACATATACTAGTTTCTTCGATATGGGGACATTTAAATCCTGTCTGATTTTAGAAGGCTGAGTAGAAGAATGAACTCGGGTGGAAAATAATTATGTCAGTTGCTACTCCGAGTGAGAGTTCTCTCTAATGGTCCCGTATGGTTCATCACTCGGAGTAGCAACTAATGGTTAATAACTTTCTTGTACGCACTTCATTCGGGCAAAGCATTGGCGTAGGAGTTCTAACGGTTTTGGCCGCTACACTTCTTTACACTAACAACCTTCGTCTTTGTTTGCTAAATATATAATTTAGTAAATAATCCCATTTTTAAAATTTTTCAGTAATGCTCAGCTTTTTTTATACGGTTACAAAACGCCATTGGTTGAAACGAATGGTATTTTATGGTAAGTGGCGTTGAATACATAGTCCGGGCTCCCGTTTTCGTAAAACTGTGGCGTCCTCAGCCGTTCATGTCACACATCAGCCATGGCCACTGACCTCTATATAAATAGACTGGGGGTAAACTCCTGGAAAATGTTAGAAAAAGTCAGCTACCTTGTTAAATCCTAAGCCCTCCCAGTGATCTCTACATATGGATTGCTAACTTCCAGTCATTTGCCGGGAAAGAAGTGAAGCCAAGATGGCCGCACATAAAAGGAAATTTTGTACGTCAGTTTCAGACCCCTACGCGGTCTTGTACGTCAGTGCTGGATCTTTACACGACTATCACTTCAGTTTTTGTTTGGTTCGGCTTTGAAAACATTCACAACCACAGACAAATAATTCAAAAGAAATGATACTACAAGAAATTTTCATGACCGAGTACTTAGAAGGATTTAGAGATGCTGTGTGGCCTACAAGTGCTGAACTGTGTCAACACGGTAAACACCGACTGGTAAAAAGAGATCGTCGGCCACATGGTTTCTCAATTGATTTTTCGAGACTCTTTTAGAGGTTTGTTGTTAGTTTTGTTTTTATTTGCGTGAAAATTGAACTCTGTAACTCGCTCTGATATTTTTGGTTCATTTGCATTCACACTGGATCGAATCCAACTTCAGTCCTTTCTCAAACCACCTCGAAAGGCTGGACTGAAATCCAGTTCAGATCCAGTCCAAATCCGGTCCAAGTCCGCGGACGTGAACGCATTTTAACAGCTGCTTATCGATTATATTAGAGACTTGAAGATTTCAACGACGGACTACCTATCAATCTACTGCATCTACCATCTAACTACAGTTGAATAATTTGACACGATAAGAACTGCTGATATTCAAGTCAAAATGTATTTACAGATAAATCATCAAACGGAACAGTGTGTCTTTTCCAAAAAGAAAGAGCTTCCACAATAGGCTGTTGCGATATTGAAAGAAACGATGTATCGATATCGAAAAAAAATTAGCGATAATATCGACTATATCGAAATATCGAACCAGACATGTACATGCATGTAAAGTTGTATACCGCATCACGAACAGCGAAAGACAAAGTTTCAAAGAAGCAGTCAAACGTTAAAGATCTATTTGAAACAGTTTATAAACGTGTACATATTTATTTACAGTGGTTTCGAACTTCATAAATTTTCTGCGAGAAAAGTTGTGCTCGCTTTGCCGTAACTATCTGTCCCACTTTACTGAATATTCTCTCAGTTGGAGCGCTGCTTGCTGGAATCGGCAAATATCGTCGGACATACTGTGACAAAAGAGGAAAATGGTTTTGGTGGAATTCCCACCACTGGAGTGGGTCGTCATCTCCATCAATTATCGGAAACTGCAACTATTGAGCAATTTCGCTTGCTACGCTATCTCGTTGTGACTGGGCTGGTGCGATTTGATTAGGCTTGTTAATACTTGTGAGGGAGCCAAGGGTCTTCTTAGCTTTCTTAGCTGGCGGTGGCTAGCTACTTGGTTCGTCAACGGTCTCTTCAGGTATCTTCAGAAAAACTGCGTCTTCTAAGAGGGTCTGCTTGACTCCATCCAACTCAGACATGGTTTGAATGTCACCTCCTTCAGCTTCTTCATTGTCAGGAAAGAAATCACTCTAAACGAAACAAGGAAATAATTATTCAAGATTTGAAAAACAAAAGCGTGTTTCGTAAAAAAATAAAACGCCTATATATGCTATTTTGCGTACTTTGTCAAATACCTTGTATCTGGGATCAAGAAAGCAAGTGATATTCAACAGCTGTTGTTTATCCTCATTCGGGTATTTGTCTTCAAGGTATTTCATTATGTTTGTCTTTATACTGGCAGTAAGTGGAAGGTCTTTTTCACCAACTGCAAGCTCTTCTTGTTTCAGTCGATACAGGATGGCCTTCAGAGCGGAAATGGTGACGTACTTGCTTGCGCACATGATGTCGGTAAACTGAGAGGAGACTCAACTGCTTCTAGGACTTCTATATCTTGCCACTTGGGAACTAGATGTGCCGTCTCTTTATTCTTATTTAACACGCGACGCAGTGGCTTTTTATCTTTTAAAAACTTGCTTATCATTCGGTGAGTTGAGCCCCAACGTGTTGCACACTCCTAGAAAATAGTATAAAAGCTGACCAACACAAGTTACACAAATTATTTTTATAATGAATTATGCTCCTCGTAAGATGTAATTACATTATACAAACCGATTCAAGCTTCTGAGGATTAACTCCTGGTTCTTTTTGAATTTGGGCCCCTGTAAGAGCCTTCTGTCGTTTCCAGCTCATACTAAATGCGGCTACCGTCTTCCTGGAAACACTGAGCGCACGTGACGCATTCTTCTCCTTCTCGAGTGCGTTAGTAATTGCCAAATGCAAGTTGTGGCCAAAACAAGTTATATTGCGCCAGTCCTTTTTCCGGCATGCTTGGACAATGTTGGCTGCGTTGTCAGTTGTCATGGCTGTTAACTTTTGTTGATCCAATTTCCGGTGCATCATGACGTCTTCAATACATTCACCCAACTCGGTTGCTATATGATCTTCAGGCACAAACTTCGTTCCAAAGGCAGCGACTAACGAGATTCCACTTGCAGTTATCCCCATGTAAGGTGTCATGCCACACGAAGACCACATATCCGTCGCAGCTGCGTAATATTCTATCTTCTATAGCGAATCTGGAACGTTTTCTCGCGTAGCGTCGAACAGTTTAGGTATACGTTGCCTCGAAAATGTTGACTTAGATCGCAGTTGGTAACGTGGCTCAAGAACGTGTAGCAAATGTTGGAATTCGGGACGATCAACAGTTTCGAATGAAACACTATCTTTAGCCAGGTAATAGATTATAGCATCAGTGATCTCGTCTGCCCGTTTTTGCCCCGCCTGAAGAGGCGCTCTTTCTCGATTACTTCTATGATGCTAGGTTGAGACGAGGATTTCTGCGCAGTAGTTCCAGGAAGAGATTCGGCTATTCCGCTGCCCGAAGACGAACTTCGTTTCCTCGCTTTGTTCAGCGTTGTATACACCATAAGATGATTTGATTTTAAATGCGACATCAAATTCGTTGTGTTTCCTGCTTTAGTTTTCACGGTTTTCTTACAGAGCTGGCACGTGGGGTCAACATTTTCATTACTTTTCTTAAAGTAATTCCACACAGGACTTCTTTGATTTGACATATTGCTAATGTTTATCCTTTGCTTCGCAATAGAACTCATGAAGTTAGAAAGGAATATGACAATTTGATACTTTGTTTTTAAAGGTCCCGCGTAGGCACGCGCCATTACATTATAATTCAAATTAGTGCAAATTCCATTTTTATGAGTCTTTATTGCAATCGCGCCGTCATGGACGTGTTTTGTAAACTTTATCGGAGAAAAATTGCCGCGGAAAAAAGTATATTAAGTTGTCCAAAAAAAGTTTTCGATATTCTCGATATTCCAAAAATCGAATATCGAATATCGATATTTATCGAAAATATCGATATATCGTAACAGCCTATTCCACAGCAATGTTTCTCGCGACAATAAAACCATACTTTCCAGACATTCTATGTAATTACCGGCCCGGCGTTGTCTCTAGTATGGTAAAATGCTTCTTCTTTGTTGAAAACTGAGTCATGACGGCGTGAAGATTTCTCTTGGAGTCAATTTTTGCATGCGTTCTTTGTGTTCAGCATGACATTCCACTGTTTAAAGATGCAGCCGTAATCGTAGTCGGAGTTTTATCTTAAAGTTCCGATTTAAATGCTGCAGAACCCTCGAAAGTGCAGAGTATGAGTAGACGTGTAACTATTACCTTCTGTTGACGCCTTCCGATTCGATATTTGGATACAAAAACTAGATGGAAAAGTATAATTGGCCACATGCACTACGCAGTCACGTGATCTTAATTCTTTTTATGATGCAGACTTGTTTCGTGACCTATGCAAACATACACGATTGCTGGAAAGTAATAGTTGAAAGTTTAGGTCTTCAGAAACTTACTTAGCACTTACTTAGAGAAACAGGCAATGTTGCAGTTAGTCACGGGATTAGGTAAGAGTTTTTTAAAGCATTTTTTTACCATGCTAGACATTCATAATTCAACCAAAATTTGTCATAAATTAAACTGCCTCTTTACCTTTTTCTTGTAGTTTGGGGGCAAAATGTGTTTTTAAAAATTATTTTCTCATGGATACACAAATTTATTCTAGTCATGTGACTACCGATAAATTTGACCCATTTATGCTTGAATTTTATATACAGTAAGTCACCACCCTGTGTACGCGCTGCGTAGTTTTATAACTTTCTGGTTGAAATCACGTGACTTGTTAGTGAGCGTTGCCTTTTGAAAAGTGACGCACAAATTCAAATGTGGTTGAAATATGTTACTCTATAATAGATGAGTCTCTTACCAAGGATTGAACCTCAGCAAAGGGATTGGGACACACGTGAATCCAACGGTGAGTAATAAAAACGATTTTCTTCCCCAAACATCTGACAAAGCACCAATTAGGGGAGCACTAAGAAACGACAAAAAACCCTACAAAAATAAAAACAAAACTATTATGACTTCAAAGACTCATTGATTTCCAGTACAAAGGTACAGAGTACACAGTACGTTAGACGTCACGAACATAATTTAGACTTTTAATTGAAAACAATCACAGTAAGTTTGGGCTGTTTTGGCTGGTTCTTAAGACTCGTTTTACAAAAGATTAAACTGCTTATGGCTTGGTTAAATATTTTCTCCGGCGATTTAAAACCGAAAAGCAGACGAATACATAATGAAGCGCGAAGTCGTTGGCTAATACAAGCTCTGTTTTTGCTGCTCTTTCCGTAATCGACCGCCGGTCCATTACGGAAAATTAAAGACCAGGGCCCGGTTGTATAAACAGCTAGTTAACTTTAACTACAGTTAGCGTTAACCTAGTTAACCTTTTAACTCCGTTTAGTTAACTACATGGCTAAACTGCGTTGTATAAAGTGTAGTTAGACATGTAGTTAATTAACCACCTAGTTAGCTACGCGATGGACAGTTAAAAGGTATTTAACATAAATTAACATGGTAAACTACCGTAACACGTGATGTTTTTTTGGCCGCTGTTTTATTTTTTCGAGTGGGCTCATCGTCCTTAGCTGACTTCTGGTACAGATATTTCGTTCGCCGGATTTTTTTTCCTGACAAATTTGATAGATGCGTCGGATGTTTTGCCTGCCAACTGCATGTCTCCATCGAGGGAGCCGAAAGGATTTGTCGTAACATTTTAATATCAATCACCGAACTTGTGTAAATGGAGAAAGAAGCAAAGAACGTAGTAAGTGGTTGATAACCTCAACTGAAATGCCATATTTGGAATTTTGATCTCAATTTTTACAAGAAAGGAAGAGCTGGAAATGTCTGACACGTTTTGAGGTGGGATTTTCATGGTTTACTCTTCTCCAGTTTTATTATTTTTGGATCAATACTCAAATATTTGGATCAAGATGCACACTTTTATGCCCATGTAGGAGCGAATTGAATTGATGTTATATTTTGTCACATTTTATAATAGTGCACACTACGTAACTTACACAATAACGATGTTATTATGAAACCTGAGTGAATCCAGAGTTCATTTCTGCTTTGATTATGATGTTGTTGATTCTGAGGTTTTGAAGATCAAAGAAACAATAGGGGGACTACTGTATATTTAATCAATTATCAATTTTTTTTCATAATTCATGTACTGTATCCCAAAGAAAATGCTCATCCTAGTTACTGTCAGACCGAAATGATGAAAAAATCAGTTCTAAACATTGGTCAAAGTATTTTGAATCCAAACACGTCCATCCATGTATTCTATTAAAAAATGTCTAATAGCCAAATACCAATAGTGCAATATGATGGCTTAGACTACTTGACATCTAATGCTCAATGGATATCAAGTAGGAGTGAGTTATGCAGTAAGGCTGAGTTTTCAGCCAAAAACAATTGATTCATAGTCCGTGTTAATCAACAAATCTGAGAAACCAACAAAAATGTCTTGGACCAAGCTTGTCAAGCAATACCTTGATCATTAAAATGTTAATTGGTAATCTAATTGTTAGATATATGCTAAAACAATGCTGGAGTCTTTAAAAGAATACATAAACTTTTTTGTCATTGTTTTTTTGTACAAAGGTTGTTAAATATTACATCTTTAAATGTTTTTATTGATATAATTTATATGTTTATAATGCAGTGTGTTTCTAAAGTTCTTTCATTAAATTGTCTTATTTTGATGTATCATTATTAGATAATATTAATTACAATAACTGCAATGATTAATACAATAGTAATAGGTGTTTCGAACTTACTCATTTCAGAAATGGTTTTCATGAGAGGAAACATTGGACATATAATGGAGTGGTATTAGCTTGAGATATGTTAACATCAGAAAAAGATGGTAAAGAAATGGAGCTCCCTCAACCTTCAACAAATATAATAATTTGAATAATCTTCTGGATCATTAATATTGATTTGATTTCTGTACTGTTGAATGATTGGATGGTTAACAGTACATCACTGGAGTAACTTCCATATTTGCAAATTGTCAGGACCAGTTGTAATGAACAAGTTAAACATTAGATTGTATCTAATTTACTTCATTGAGTTGTTGAAGTAAAATGATTTGTTCATATTAACCAAGGGTCAAGAAGTTTACCCCAGGGTCTGGTTGTCCAAAAGCAGTTACTGCTAACCCTGAGTTAAAATTTAATAGGCTCATTTGTTGGACATGTTCTGTTTGGTTACTTTAGTTAAAAGTTTTTAGGACAAAACCTTCCTACTTTTATAATTGTGATATATGACCAGAAAACTTTAAGCACCCAAATGGAATTTTTTGTTACCCTTCAAAAAGCAGAATCCAATGTATCAGACACCAGGAACAAACAGGTGGGGTGGCCCACCTGTTCAATTCAAGTGGAAGGCTTGGGCCACCATACATGTGCACTTTCTGCTAAATATATTATACCCATAATGCTACTGTTTCACTTGGGATTTTTTGACAAAATAACTGAACAATTTGAGATGGAACCAGCAACCAGCAACATGGCCCGCTTTTCCGCCAGCGACAAGGATACTCGACGTATAATCCTAGAAACTGTAGCTTTGTCGTAACCAAACGCATCGCCAATAACTTGAAGGAAACTTCCGGACGCATAGAAACGGAGGGCAACTAAAACCTGTTCTTGTGCCGAAATTGAGTAGTTTCTGTTGGTAAGTGGCTGGATCTCGTGTTCAATGAGTTGCGTGATATATTGAATTGACTCCCTTCCAAACCTAAGTCTACTTTGAAGGTCCTCGTCTGACAACTGTTCAAAGTTGACGTACAGTATCTGTTAAAAACTCTCGGTAAGCGATGTTGTCGTTCATTTGGTGCTTAGTTCAAGAAAAGCCTCAACAAGGCCGCCATTTTTAACTAGCAGTTAAAAATTTAACTATACCCTTCGACCAGAGTTAACTTTAACTGCATTTTAACTACCTGTTAACTACAGTTAGCGCTAACTGCACTTTTATACAACGGGTTTAACTACGAGGTTAAGTTTAACCAAGATTTAACTAGCCAACGTCTAGTTAAACTGTAGTTAAGAGTTTTATACAACCGGCCCCAGAAGTTGGACCATCTTGGCTTACCGAAACTGAGGGTGACAACTTCTCACCCGAGATCGAGGTATTTTACCGAGTTATACCGACTTAAATCAAAAAAGAGATGCCTGTCGTGATATAATATACTGTATGTTATTTATTGAGTGAGAGGTCCATATAGTTTTCTATATGGACCGACCAGAAACTGTAAATATGTGTGATTGTATGTTTTTTATGGTGTTTTTTTTAATTGATGTGTGTGTTTTTTTCTTCCGGTTCTCGTTGCTCTGTTACTCAGTTCATTGTTTATAAAGTAAATGTTCAAACTCCCTGACTGAGTTAGATTATATAGTTTGTTGTTGTGGTAGTAACCTTCGTACGAGACTATTTTTTCATAATAAAATTATGTTAACAGCCGTCTTTAGAACGTTTAAGCGTCAAATTTAAATTAGTATGGTAAGGGGGGATATCACTTTTATCGCAAAAAGCTGCCCGCTGCTATAACCAATCAAATTGCAGGAATACCCAAGATATCATCCAAACACGATCAATTAAAAAAAACAAAATTGTACGTAACAACATAAACACACAACTGGCCTTACCTTAACCCCTTGAACTAATCCATTCATTAAAAATGTATGTTTAGGAAACGTTTCTCCTAAGACCTGTCAAAAAGACAACGAAACCGATAAAATGGGTATTTATTGAGTGCTTAACCAATTCAAGACGAGAGCTTCCCCCTTGTTAAGTAAAATCGCCTAGCGTTAGCCTGAGTAAAGTAGCTGTAAGTGCTTTGTTAGATTTGCCACGATTGCTTCCGAGTCTCTTTTTCGCTTTTGTTTCTCCACTGGGAAGGACTTGTCCCGTTTGAAACACGTCAAATTTACCGTTAAATTTTTGGACCGGGGTATAATTGGGGGCATAGTACACATGAACGTTTATTATTTTTCATTACATTCACTTAACTAGACAATCAATTAGGAAATATATTATGTACAGAAAAGATATATACAAAATTGGAAAGCTTACGTTTAGCATTGGTCCTGTAAGCAAGCCCCACGCAAAGTATTCCAAGAATATAATAACAGTTGCATGATAAACACTGGGTTTGCCATACCCATCTGCCTGAAATTATTTGAAAGAAAAACATGACTTGTAGTGGATGGCAATTGTGGGTCAGGAATGGTAAATTGATTTAAATTGTAAATAATTTTATTCAACTACCCCATAAAAAATTCATGCAGAACCAGTGCACTCTCCAGTAATATGTCACCCTTTGAACATTCAATACCCGAATGTCTCCCTCTGTTGAATAAATTCATCTTGCATTTGAATGATCATCATTTTAAGATAGATACAGACATACATGTTTGGCACACAGTGCATTCCTCTTTGGGGTTCAGAAACGTTTTGTTTGTTTTTTTTTGGAGGACACAAGCTTGATGAATGTTCACACATCATCTATGACAACACCAGGATCCCACATGCATACACACATATTTTCCATGTTTAATATTCAGTCATATATACTGCAGGTGTAATGATTCCATTTCAGAATCGTCCTCAAGAAAATATGAAACAATTCAGATAAATTCACATCCACCCTACACACCTGAAGTCAACTGAAAAAAGTTGACTTGAGTGGAGTGTGAACTTGCACCTTCAGGATACTGGTCCACTGCTCTACCAGTTGAGCTATCTGGTGCACTTAAGTTGGATAAAACTCACTTCCACTCCCTGTAAACTTGACAGTTCAACAAGTGGAGTGAGTGGTAGACTGGTATCCCAAAGGTGCAAGTTCAAATCCCGTTCGAGTCAACTTCTTCAGTTGACTTCAGCATTGTAGGATAAATGTGAATTTATCATTTTATAGGTGTACTCGCTGTATGACCAATTTACATTCAAGCATGTCCACTCATCCACTGTTTATCACTGCAAGCTGGTCAGTTATGACAGTCACAGGTAAATTATTAGGTTTACAGTAACCAAGAATCTCAAAATTAGCTTTATGAAAGTTAACCAAGGATTCTATTCCACATCAAGGCTGGACTTTTAAAAAAGCTAGTCTGGGCCAGGTGGCTTCTTGATGTTATAATTTACCAGAATACAGTAGTCACTCATCCAGTTTACATTAGATTTACTTAAAGGTGGAATAGTTTGTCCTTTCTCATACATGTACAGTATGTCTAATGGTTTTTGCACAGTATTTGTTGGTGTGTTTTCTTCACTAATGTGGGCCTGTTTAAACTATAATTTTTTCTAATGTATATCATCATAGTAGTCTATGAAAATTATAGTACTGCAGCTGATGGGTCAGATTTGAAAATCTTACATTGCATTACCATAATCATTCCAATGTAGCCCATTTGGCATCGGGATATTATGCCAGTTACATTAGAATATTTATAATTCATAAGATTCATATAGAAGGATGTAAACCAGTTGTAAACCCAAGCAAGCAGCTTTTACCCTGCAGATCAAAACACATACATGTATTGAAGCCTGTACATACCCACAAATTAAACATGTTATCTGGCTGATAAATCTTATCCAGGATAAAATATAAATCTGATATACATGTATTAGACTGACTGCCCACAGTACCACTGCCAAGATTAAGAGATCCCAGTTGTATACTGCGATTATATTGTTTATGGTGAATCCATGCTAAGTGTTGCTGTATATATTCAATCATTACTACAATTGAATAACTCTTGTGATCCACAGATTGTTTTAAAAATTGTTATTAATGAGATCTTTCCACAATTTTTCACCAGTGTTTAATGAACCATCTTTTCATTTCATTTTGATGCCAAAGTTCAGCATCATTTACTGTAAACTTATATATTCAGAAATCAAGAAAGTATTCCCTTGTGGACAATTCTCATTCTCTTTGCAGAAATTGTTGTGAGCAATAACTATGATCTTTTTGAAATGCTCTGTTTTTCTTTTAAAACTTTTGCTTTTGTTTTTCTTGAAGAAAAATTAATGACCAGCCTGAAATATGCTTTTTGATTTTTCACGTGACCAAAGTAGCAACAAACAGTTGTTTAAAGTGGTAGGATCAATATAATTTTAATCACAAAGGAAAATGCCTTTAAATGCTGTCAAAATTTTTGTTGAGCACTTTGTCCCTCTGTAGCAATTTTTTATGCACTAAAGCAGTTAAATGTTTCAGGAAGATTCTCAGTATCAAGTTGTATAGAAGAAGAGTGAGAAATAAATTTTTATTATATAATGAATAAAAAACTGTTGAATTAACTGCAAAAACTATCTCAAGCAAAGTCCTCAAAGAAACAAGGATTTTTTAACACTTTTTTTGTTTTTGGGTAATATTTCCTGGTTTTGATAATGGCTTTGTAAAAAAGTTGAAATATTACCACACCTGTCTTCGTCTTGTTTTAACTTGTATCTTAAGTTTCAAGATGTTAATTTTCGGATTATGTTTTATACTTTACTTTTCAAAATTGTTGGCTGGTTATGGTTATTTCCTTCTCAGTGATAAGAAATAGGTAAGTGCAGTTTAGTGAATCACAGAATAAATTTATTTAGTGGCTTGCTGGCTCCTGCCCTCGAGTACAACTTTTGGTAATAATTCCCATATAGGTAAGCAACCAGATTTTCACATTAATCTTAGTTGTCAGATGTTTGTGGGGTCCAATTGAATAGAGTTAAGGAAAATGCAAAAACCCTTCAAAATGTTGAATTCAACCAGGTTTTAATTGTACACCACTCATAGTCATTTCTGGAAACCAAAAAAGTTGAATTTTAAAAAAAAATTTCCTAGCTTAACCATTTAAGATCAAAGAAATTGAAAAAATGATTCAAAAACTTTTGCTAAAATTCTAGTCACCACTGATTGCATAGCAACAAACTGTGACATACACTTACATGCAAAAAAAAGCACTTTCCTGACTAAACTTCTTATGCAGATTTAAAAAAAAAGAGCTTTTAAACCAAAATTCAAACAGAAAGTAGATCAAAACAAGAAAAGTTTACATCATACACTGATGAACATGATGGATACAGGAGGGTTGGACTGAATCTCCTTAAACCATCAAGGGGCAAGGGCATACTCTAGTATTTCATTCTGGCTAATAGCAAACAATTATACTCTTCAGTGGGATGAGCCTTGCCCATTAAAAGGTTAAAATACATAAATCAGATCTATCTACCCACATGTAGATTCCCATAAATGTTTTAACATCCATCATAAATAAATCTAGACTAACTCTAAGCCAAATCCAAATTCTAATTCTAACAGAGAATGCTTAAAAAACCAATGATTATTTACCAAACTACTGGCAAAAAAACCTGGTTGCAAATACCCAATAACCACACACACCAGTGACAGGGCTATCCACCAAACCTTACTCTAGCCACAAGATCTTGTTACTGTAAAACTACGATTTGGGGTAACAAGGTGGTAATGCTGAGTTTGTTAACCCAATTTTGGACAAAGTGATCAGAGCATCCTTTTTTTACTAGGGGTAATTTGAAAAATCTGTCTAAAAATTTTGTCTAGTCTAATAAGGTTCCACCCCACCGGAAGTAGTTAATAATAGGGCCTTTGCAGCTAGGCTAAAACATTTTACATAACAATATCTGGAGAGCAAGCAAAATCCAGTGCATTGTCATTTTCTTTGTTTAGGAAATCCCAATGTTCTCCATGCTCTCCAGTTTTTGATTGTTCTGAGTTATGTTGGGGTAGCTGCAAACGGCCCATTAGGCCGTTCTGCCGTTACCTTTACATGTAAGTGTTTTCATGTAGGGCACAGACACAATTCATTCACTTACATGCTTCCAATGAAAAATAAATGGCTTTCTAATTAATTCTGTGCACGGATATTTTATTTTTCGTAGTTAAAATCAATTGTAGACATTGCATAGTAAAGACCGTCCAAGTACAAGCCATTACTCATTAGTCGATTGTAGTTCTTCCACTTACAGCGTTTGTTATACTAACAGTTTAAACAGCTGCCGTATTGCAACATGGTCTACTGTATTATAACAAGCCAAGACTGATCAAATAGAGCACCAAACGCACAGTACCCTTTAAGCTTTACTCTTCTCGGAGACATGTCGACAGATTATTGCTTCAAACTTAACTGTTAACAAGATTTTCTATTTAAGTCTACTTAAGTTGAATACGTTAAAACAGTGAGTAGAACAATAGAACTGTTAATATTTAAAGTTAAAATATTCATGTTACAAACTCTTCACTATCCACTGAATTGGCCGATGAAAGCAAAAACTTTAAACCTACTGTTCCAGTATCACGGAGATAGTCTTTGTCCTTCCATTGCCTCCTAGTGACCAACCCAGGAAACGAAACGAGTCTCTTTAACGTCTTCTTACCAATTTTTGCCTGTTTCATTTGGACCAATGAACGTCATATAGATCGAATAACTTACTGGACTTGTCAGCCCTGTACTGATTTAATTTATAAAGGGATAAAGAAAAGGTTTATGTCCCTCAAGTTCGTAAAGTTTTCATTGAGCTGAACGTACACGCGTCCTAAGAAAACAAATAATGTCATGCCCAGTCTTCACAAGTCGATAATGTTACTCACGGCCAACGTTCAGTCAAAGGCCATTTCTCACTCAAATGCAGGGCTTTCGAAGTGGGCCGCTCAAACCACAACAACCAGAATCTTGATTGCTTAATGGTCAAAATGAGTCATTGATTATCAGGAAGTTATGGATCGCTTGCCGTCTGGGTCTCAGAAATTATTTTTCTAAAGACAGAGCTTCACGAATTTTCATATATATTATATCACCTGTAACAGTAGGTTTCACAGTAGCTTACGCCATCTTCTCAAGAGGGGCTGAAACAATAGCTAGATTACTCAGCCGCATTATCATCCTAATCATGAAGATTAGCATAATGAATCCCCTTAGTTGACTAGCTTGCCATTGTCTTAGCCGTACATGGCAAGATGGGGTCGGCTACCGTGAAACTTACTATAGCTCCAAGCTACATCCCACATGCACACATTAATTTGTGTTTAACATTCAGGTCATTTACATTGTCATATGCTGGCTTTCGTATAGATCGTACGTACGACAAACCTCCACTTTAGCTCACCATCCGAATGTTGGTTGCTCTAGTTAGAACGTCTCACCGTGCCATCAGAAAGTTGTGGGTTCGATTCCCGTCTAGGGCTCAGAAATCGTTTTCTGGGAAAATCGATTTTCAGAACGTTTTTCAGGAACGTTCACATACCTGTGCAGCAGTGAGACCGTTGGATATTTCTTATTCATTATTTACAAGAGCGGTAGGATGCAAAAATTTGCTTATCCCAATTTTGATTTTATTTAGAAGTACGTTCGAAGTGAATAAAGCCTGGTTCTCATATGCCGGCGAGCTACCGGCGACATAGCCGCCGACGACTGCCGCTGGTACCCTTAGGGCATATGAGAACACTAGCTATCGTTATCGGCGGCAGCCTCAGGTATTTGCCGCCGATCTGCCGGCGAAGTTGACTGCAGCTCAAGTTTGCCTGCATGCCGCCGGCAAATTTCATGATACCGCCGGTAAAGAAATTTCATGAAAACATGCACTGCGGTACGATGGCGGCATAATCCATCCCACAATTCACTGCAGATTGTGTAATCTGGAATACAAAATGGCGGAAAATGCACAGAGACTTGAAAGTGAAACAAGAGAACATGCTGATAGACCTTCACCTGGTAACCATATCCTAATGGTTACAATTCGAAACTACAGAGCAATATACGACAAGTCGTGTCGTGATTACAAGGATCAGTTAGCGAAGAAAAATGCGTGGCAGGCTGTTACTAGTAAGTTAGGAATCGACGTGGCGTCTGCTGGTCAGAGATATGATACCATTAGGACCAACTTTTCCAAGTATATAAAGAACTTGCAAGAGGAGTTGGAAGAGATGACGTTGAAATTAGACCGGACTTGGAATACATACGCTGCCTGATTAATCACATCAAGCACAGAGGAACGGTTACCAACGTTACAAGAACTCAGACTACACAGTCTCAGCAACTGGGTCCGGACTCCGGCTCAGATCAAGATAAACGATACGAAGGGGGTTCTGATAATGAACTTGGTTGTGAAGGCGGCTCACCACAAATGAAGAATCATTTTTCACTGAGAACTCAACGAATGATGATCTTGGTCAGGGTACAGGATCACAATCAAAACAGGTTAAACATATCAGAAATTTAAACAAGCAGACACAGGAAGAGGCCTCACCGTCCCCTCGCAGGAGTGAGAAAGCTCAGGAAAGACCATGGTCGGAGCAAAACAAAGCCAGCGACTTTGAATGTGAAGCTGTCAAGACTATGAAACACATCAACTCAGTTTTGCATGGTAAAGCAAATAAAACAAATAATCAGAGTCACGAGGACAAGAAACAATATGATGAAGACACTCATTTTTGTTTAAGTTTAGTCCCTAAGTTCAAAAGGATTCTACCTATGTACAAGTCAACCCTGCAGCTGAATGTTTTGAAAGTATTCAATGAAATGGAATGGTCTCTCCAGCAACAACAGTTAAGTAATACATCAATTCTATTGCCACCATCTCCGCAATGGTATCAGCAGCACCAAGAACGAGTAACTGTGACAATATTTTTTATTTTGAGCTATATTTTGAAGCATTTCAAAGTTAAAACGAAACAATTATTTTGAAAGCTACCTTAGTTCAAAAGTCTTATTTACATTTTGAGTTTATGTAGTAACCATTGTTTAATTTGTTCTGTTTAGGTTCATAGGGCTGTTTAACATGGCCTTCTAGAAAAGTTCAGTAGGGGTATTCTCTTGTAAAAAATGTGTTTTTCCAACTACAATTTTTGGGTTTTATTTTTAATTAAAATATACATCTTACAATGTTCTGCCGCATCTTCTGACATAGTCTTGTTGCCATGCAAGGGCAGTGTCACTGCTGTTAAAATAAGCTGAAAAGTTCTCTCTGATGGACTTTGCACAAAAGGAGTAATTGTTACTTCCAATTCTTTGTAGTGATTGGAGACCATTTGCATCATGTCCAACCATACTTCACCATTCTCCACTACTTAAATCCTCAGAGCTGTCTTCAGAATCCACAAATCCTTGTGGGGCATACTGAACATTGTTGGTTGATTGCAAATAATTATGCAAGCAAACTGTTGCTTGTACAATCAAGTCAACAGTATCAGGATTTGCACGAATAGGTCTCCTAAAAATGCTCCATATTGCTGCCAAAATTCAAAATGTATTTTCTATGGTCCGTCTGCAGCGTGATAATCTGTAATTGTAAATTGCTTGTGCTTCAGTTTGGGATTTTCCCGGATATGGTTTCATGAGCCAGTTGGTGAGTGGGAAAATGTCATCTGCAACCAAAACATATGGTAGCATATGACCATTGGTCAGGGATGGATCAGGGACATTCAACTGGCCATTTTTGAACCCTTTTCCAAATTCAGTTTGTGACAGAATTGCAGCATCATTGTCACGGCCATAACTTCCAATGTCCACAAAGATAAAACAATAATTTGCATCACAGACTCCTATGAGTACCCAGGCCTGGCCGTGAAACTTTTTGCAGGCGCGTGGTTACATTAGTAGGCGTTGCGCCTAAATATTCAATAACATTCACGTACAGTATGCAAGCACAAAACCGAGAAGATTCTCAAATAAACTTAACTGTTCCAAATCGAAAAAAAATTTAAACAAAAATCAAAGCAGATGCTATAAAATGATGCGGTCACTTTAAAACTGTGCTTCTAAAAAAGCTACACTTAAAATTTTTCAACAAGTTACAATAAATCAACAACATCCGTGCCACTGTCCGACTGACTGTCATCTGTTTCAGACGATGTTGACCAGTCATCATCTACAGGTACGCAGGCGATGGAGTTTTCTTCAAGTCGCCTCTTTTTTAATGGTATTTCTTCTTCATGTGCTGTGGCAAGACGCAGTGTACGCCTTTTTTCTAAATAAATTACCACTGCTCGCGCTAGAATTTCCTTGTGTTCGTTTGGCGACCAAACTTTATCGTTTCCTTTGACAAGCATTAAGTCTGTCAAAGTATCATGGCCCGTGCATAATCTTCGATCGCTTAGCAAAAGAGTCAACAAGCTAACGGCCCTCTCAACTGCTGAAGTAGAACCAGAAATGCACGTTATCAGTTCGATTAAAAGACAGAAATTTGATCCGAGGCGCGTGATTTCATGCTCTTGCAACAAACGAGGTGCGTTGAATAACACACTTCTTGGTGCCTTGAGGCGCGCGCGATCGCGCGCCTCAAACGGCCAGGCCTGAGTACCGTACCATGAAACTGCTTATAATTGTAGAACATGGAACCAGCATTGTTAGAACAATCTATTTGAATATGCTTTCCATCAAGGGCACCCAAGCAGTGTGGAAAATCCCACTCATTTTCAAAGTCTTTGGCAACCTGGAGCCAGTCTTCCATTGTTGCAGGTGACTTCATGTATGCTTCTTTCAGTGCTGTCCAAATAGCTGCGCGAGTGTTTTTTATAATTGCACACACAGTGCTTCTGCCCACACTAAAGTTGAATGACTGGGACTATTGTGAGTCTCCAGTAGCAAGGTACCTTAGCGTTATCACTAATCTTTTACCAGGTTGGATGGTTCCTCTACTTCGACACTCCTTTTTTGTAATGAGGGGACCAAGTAAACTTAGCAGATGCTCCAGTCTTTCAGGTGACATGCGCAAATATCTGCAGAAATTGGTATAGAAATACTTTATTTTATTTTCCTTGTTGAGTAGGGAACAGGCAACAGGTAATGTTGGGATAGGTACACAAATGAATTTAATATTTTGAAATACTTTTTCTGGCAGGTCTGCTTATATTTTTTTAATTTACCCATGTCCAAGTTACTAGTACGCTAATTTACTCATTCTAGTTAAAATGCTATCATCTTAGTAATTTTAATATGTAATTTAACACACTAGCGACTAATAATGCCAATTGCATTTGAATGAAAGTAATTCAGGATAATAATGGAGAAATTAATGGTAGGTTTCCAAAGTAGGTGTCTGATGACATCATCTACTAATACAAATTCCCAAATGGATGTATATCCCCTGAAATATCTGTTAAAAAGTACTGAAGATTTCCAGACATATACTGATAAGAATAGTGCACCACAAGATGTACAGTAACTGTTCAAAATATATTCCCATCTTGGAATTTTTGTCCAGTTCGTATGAGTAGATGACGTGACAACAGCCAATTTGTATGTTTCATAAAACCTGAATATCTTAGGAACAAGATAAGATATTGACTAAGTAAGAGTTCTACTCTTCTTTAATTCAAAAACTACCAAAGACAATTTAAAGTAGAAATATTTTTGGTCTTTCTGTCAGTAAAAATCAACAAAGAAAGCAATAACAAAAACAAACCGAGATTACATAAATGATCATATCACAACTTCGAAAAATCTTGAGTATCCGGTGACTAGATCATGGCTTGCATGGCCATTTGCCTAACTTCCTTGGGTGGAGGTAAAATGACATGGAAGCGAGTCCGCTAAAAGTAACCCTTTATGAACCCAGGTTAAAAACCCGAATACCTGAACAAAACCCGCGATGCTTAGGGGAGTCAAACTGCACGAAACTTTTCTCACAGGAGACTAAGTATGCCGGATTCCTAATATCAAGACTCGCATGTGTTGAAGATGACAAATTTGACCAATATACGACGGGACTAAAGCGGTAAACAACGTGCGATCTCCGATCTTACGGCATCCTGTGTTTAATGGTGACAGTGCATATTTGCTTAACCTTTTCAATTTCAGAAAGAAAATTTGAATACAGAGTGCGGATGTTGAAGTATCCATTAAGAAACGGATATATCCCCCTGAAGATTATCTTACAGAATACATGTCATTAGAATAACGCTGCGCTCCAGTACTATTTTTAGACTTGAAACTCAGACAAACAAACTAAAATTGACAACAAAGAATTCCCAAACGAACTGTTTTCTATTGTTTGGAACAGAGAATTAACGAGAAAACTCAGACAAACATTGCAAATTAGACACTCTGACGTCATTCAAATCAAATTCGCTCGTGAAATGATAGAAAAATATTGGGAAAAAAATGAATCAAGACGGGGGTCGATCACAATACAACATTGTTAATCTGTTAATAAACAGAACTGTGAAAAAGAAACTGGTAAATTTTAACCGATGACTGTAAATCTTGGTATACTGATCAAGGTAAAAATTAGAAGAAAAAACGAATACCTTGTTAATGATATGATTAGACGTCACTAGTTTCATCTAAAAGAATAGTTGTCTGCAATTAAAATATATCTGATACCAAAACAGAGTATGAAATCTATGTTTAAGTTGATATCAAGTTAATCTTGAAGAAAAGAATCGCAGAGCAATATAAACCATTCCAAAGTTGATCAAGAACGAGGGGCTAAGAATTTGGCAAGATTGTCCGCCAGAGTGAACACCAAAGAAACTAAAGATCGATCTCAAGTTGACATTATCTTTTGCACTTTGGGGAATTCCGAGCCGAGAGCCCGTGGGGCAATTGGGAAAAGTTTAATATTGGTACTTTCAGAGATGTTAATTTTCTTTAAGGGGGTCCACTACCAAAAAAAATGTAATTTTATAAAAAATCATTATTTTGTCAAAATTTTTAGATGCTTTCCTAAAACCTTTCTAGATACTACCTATATCAT
>JBAHVQ010000037.1:52553-67680 GCA_036872915.1 Nanipora kamurai
AAGTGGACGCAATTCCAAATTTTACACATGCTTTGAAAGCTGGGGCTTTGGGGATCATATTGCTATGCTATATGTGTAGCTACCTTTCACTCTATAGTAATGGCAAAGTAACAGGCATTACTTTTTGACTGACCCTCGTAAAAAAGAAGAAATTGCCAAGCCTCATCTGTCAATGACCAGAAATGGAAGGTTTAGATCAAGGTAAATATTTTCCCAGTGTAAATTTGCCACAAATTGGAGCAGCAAGATCTACTGCAGAGAGATCTTATGGTGAAGAAATAGTTGGTGCAAACTCACCTAAGATTGAATACATTCGTTTTAACGGTGATCCATTGAAATATGTAACATTCATGCACAATTTTGAAACTTGCCTGGAAAAGGACAATCCAGATGTAGGGCGAAAGCTTCAGCTGTTAACGCAACAGTGTGTTGGCAAAGCAAGAGATTCAATTGAGAGCTGCCTTCATCTATCAAATGGGTATGAAGCGGCAAAGGAAACCCTGAGGGCTAATTTTGGAAAACGTCACATTATTGCCGAGGCTCATATAAGGAAACTCCTTAACTTGCCTGACCTAAAGGTAGCTAATGGATCATCCCTGATGGAATTTGCAAGGCATTTGACAACAGCTGAGAGAACACTCACTGGTGTGAGTGCAGAGTACATGGCAGACTTGAATCATATGAGTAGTCTTAGAGAATTGGTCAAAAAGCTACCAATGTTTGTCAGTGTAAAGTGGACTGACCGTGCGGGAAGTATTATTGAACGTGGCAATCGACCATCGTTTGGAGACCTGGTGAAGTTTGTAGAGGAACGAGCAAAGTTAGTCGACAACAAGTTTGGTAATGATATGACAAAGGGTAGTTCAAAATCAGGAGATGGTAAAGAGAAGGACAGGAAATTAAAGCAAGAGAGAGGAAATTTATCATTCTTGACTGGTGGAAATAATCAACAAAGGAATCTAAAGGGTAATCTTCCGAAACGAACCCAAAGATGCGTGGTGTGCTCAGGTGAGCATGGAGTGTGGCGATGTGATGTATTCAAGTGTTTAGGCTATGGTGAGAGACGAAAATGCGTGCTGGAAAATGGCCTTTGTAATAAATGTTTAGCTCGAGGACATATAGCCAAGACTTGTCCCAAAACGCGATTTATATGCCAAGTAGAGAAATGCAACGAGCAGCGTCATACCTTAATGCACCGACCCAGTGAATCCTTTGTTGGCAAAACAGGTGATGGCACAGCAGATAAGGGAGCAAGAAAAGGAACAACGTCTATAGATTGTCAGCAAGGCGATAAATCGCGCAGAATGACAAGAACGGAGGGCAGCCGAACTGGGGTCGGTGATAAGGAGGATTGTAAACCCAAAGAATTGTAAACCCAAAGAATTGTAAACCCAAAGAATTGTAAACCCAACAGTAATGACCGGTGAAGAAAGTGATGTAAAGGTGTGTCTTCGAGTTATTCCTTTTAAGGTATCTGCGACTAACAGGAACAAGCCTGTAGAGACATATGCCTTAATGGATAATGGAAGTGAAGTAACTCTATGCCATGAACAGTTAGCGGAGAGACTTGGGTTACTCGGAGACAAGATAAGTTATACTCTAACCGGGATGACGGGATGTGCTGAAGTGGAAGGTCGAATGGTGAATATTCTGGTAAAGTCGATGGATGAACCCTTTACAGTTGACCTAACAGAAGCCACTTTCTCCGACTTGCATAGCGGGGCCAGAAGATCTTAAAGAGTGGTCCCATCTTAACGGATTAGAGACTCCAGAGCTGTAAAATGGAGAAGTTATGCTGGTGATTGGCGTTAAAGAGCGACCAAATCTATTTGTCCTTTTAGATTACAAGGCTGGTGGCAAGACAGATCCTGTTGCAATTAAGTATACCCTTGGATGGACGGTGACGGGCCCCATGGGCGATGAAAAAGAAGATGGATCTTGCGCTGTTAATTTCATTCGTTTAGATAATAGTCCCAGTCAAGAAGTGCAACGGGGGAATGACGAATTGCTGATGCATCAGTTGAAGAGACTTTGGAACATAGACTTCGGGGATGCAGCTGTTGATATTAAAGTTGAAACATCAGTAGAAGATCGTCGAGCTTTGCATGTAATTGAGAGATCCTTGAAAATGGACGGTGGTCATTATCGAGTTACCTTGCCATGGCGCAAAGTCCCTCCAGACCTACCAAACAACAAGCAGATGGCGGAACGAAGACTTCACTCCCTCGAGAATCGACTACTAAAAGACCAGGAGCTCCTAGAGAAGTATAAGGTTACAATGCAAGATTATATTGGCAAAGGGCATGCGAAAAAAATAGCACTTACAGAGTTAGAGCCAACTGGTCGCCCAGTTTGGTATTTGCCTCATCACCCGGTTACACACCCGATGAAGCCTGAGAAAGTAAGAGTGGTGTTCGACTGCGCAGCACAGTTTGGTGGTACATCATTGAATCAGCAATTATTGCAAGGTCCGGATTTGGCAAACTCATTGGTAGGGGTCTTAATTCGATTTCGAAAAGAACCTATCGCATTGGTTGCAGATGTTGAATCTACGTTCCATCAGATTGGGGTGGATCCTAAGGATTGTGATGTACTGCGATTTCTTTGTTGGGAGAATAGTAATCTTGAAGAGCAACCTCAAGAGTATCGAATGGTAAAGCATGTTTTCGGCGCATCATCGTCACCAAGCATTGCTAACTTTTGCTTAAAGGAAGCAGCTTTTAGGAGTAAGGAAGAATTCGATCGAGAAACTGTGAGGACGGTGGAATGAAACATGTATGTTGATGACGTGATGAAATCGGTACGTCATACTGAGTCGACCAAAAGATTGGCAACACAGCTGATAGAGCTAATGAAGAAGAGCGGATTTAGGTTGACCCAGTGGATCAGCAACGATCGGAAAGTACTTCCAGAAATCCCAGAGTGAGAAAGAGCTATGTCAGTGGTGAGTTTAGAAATTGATGATCTTCCTACGGAATCTGCGCTTGGCTTAAAATGGAACGTGGAGAATGATGAATTCGTGTGGGAAACTCGAACTAAGATAGTGACACTAGCTAACCAGGAAGTGATGACGCGAAGAAGAATGCTGTCGGTGGTATGCTCCTTATTCGATCCACTGTGCTTCGTAGCACCGTATGCAATGAAAGCAAAGTTACTCTTGCAAGAACTTTGTCGACAAAATATGGGATGGGATGAGATCATTGGCGAGAAAGAAAGAGTGCAATGGCAACGTTGGCTGGACGACCTAGAACGGCTGGAGGAAGTTCGAATCAAACGTTGTTTTAAACTGAAAGATTTCGGAGAGCTTTAAAGAAGTTCAGCTGCACCTTTTCTCAGATGGTTCACGCGTGGGATACGGATCAGTTGCTTAGGTACGTTTGAAAGATGTCAACGACAATATCCATGTTGTATTCGTTATTGGAAGTGCTCGTGTTGCACCAATCCGGGAAATGACCATTCCTCTCTTGGAGTTAACCGCAGCAGTTATCTCGGTGAAGCTGAGTAAAATGATCCAAGAAGAAGTAGATCTCCCTGTAGACAGCGTAATCTACTGGACAGATTCCGTCTCGGTCTTGAAGTGTATCAGGAACGAAACTAAAAGATTTCATACCTTTGAGTCAAACCGACTGACAGTTATACGAAATGGCTCCTCCGCGTGTCAGTGGCGTTACGTTGCAAGTGAAGACAACCCGGCAGGTGACGCCTCGAAAGGCATGAAGCTGGACACTATGGTGAAGAGTGGTCGTTGGTTAAACGGTCCAGAATTTCTTCGACAAGGTGAATCTAGTTGGTCCACGAATATCATGATCCCTCCTGTGATCGCCGGTGATCCAGAAGTGAGAAAGGAGAGTTTAATCTACGTGACAACCCTAAAGAAAAGCGCGATAGATCAGTTGATCCGACATCATTCCAGTTGGTGGAAATTGAAGAGGGCAGTTGCTTGGCTTTTGCGGTGCAGAGAGCTATTGAAGCGTAAACTGCAGTCGAGGAAGAGGTCCTCGGGAGGTACGATAGATGAGCGAGAAACGGCAGCCCACAATTTGACAGTTTTGGAGCTTCAAGAAGCTGAAAGAAACGTTCTCTTTCATGTCCAGCAAACAGCCTTTCCTGAAGTGAAGCAAATTTTAATGGCTCAAAGGTCTAGCTCAAAGAAAACGTTGAAGAAATTAGGAGCGTCGGTGTACAAACTGAGCCCAGTATTGAAGGATGGTTTGCTATTGGTTGGGGGCCGATTGAACAACGCTGGGATTTCAGAGCGTGCAAGGCATCAAGTTATTTTGCCGTACAAAGATTCAGTGACGGATTTGATTATAGAAGAATGTCATGTTCAGGTGGGACACATGGGTCAAGAGTCGGTTCTTTCTGCTTTAAGGGAACATTTCTGAATCGTGAAGGGCAGGTCGGCAATAAGACGTGCTATAAGAAGATGTTTCGAGTGTCAAAAACGAAAGAGTCCACCCCATGAGCAATTTATGGCAGATTTACCAGAAAAAAGAACTACTGCATACAAACCACCTTTCACATTTGTTGGGGTAGACTACTGTACTTTGGTCCTTTGGATGTGAAACAGCGACGAAGTAGAGTGAAGAGATGTGGTTGCATTTTTACATGCCTATCAGTACGTGCAGTGCACATAGAGATTGCGCACTCATTGGACACTGACTCTATGATTAATGCCCTGCGGAGATTCATAAGCGTGCGAGGCTGTCCAGAAAGGATTCGAAGCGACTATGGGACGAATTTTACAAGCGCAGGAAAGGAGTTGAAAACTGCAATTGAGGCCTGGAACCAGCAGAAAGTTGAAAATTTCTGTGTGCAACGAGGATTTCAATGGACATTTAACCCACCAGGAGCAAGTCACTTTAGCGGAAGTTGGGAAAGGATGATTCGGTCAACGCGGCAAGTTCTGCAAGCGTTATTGAAGGAGCAGTTGGTGTCCGACGAGGTGTTCCTGTCGGTGATGGCAGAAGCGACTAACATTGTTAATAGTCGACCTCTCGCGTAACAGTGATGATGCTTCAGATGATCAAGCTCTAACACCAAATCACTTGTTAAAGTTAAGGCCAAGGCCGGTTCTTCCGCCTGGTATATTTGATAAAGATGACCGGCATAGTCAACGCAGATGGAGACAAGCACAGTATATGGCAAATTTATTTTGGAAGAGATGGATCAAGGAGTACCTTCCGAACCTACAACAACGTCAGAAATGGAATACTACCAGACGTAATTTGAAGATTGATGATCTAGTTCTTATCATGGACAAAGACTATTCTCGAGGACAGTGGCCATTAGGAAGAATTGTAGAGGTGTTTCCAGGAAAGGATGGATTAGTTAGAGAGGCGAGCGTTAAAACCAGTTCAACGGTGGTAACTCGGGCGAAACGCAAAAGGCGTGGAGAGATAAAGACCACAACGACGATACTACGAAGACCAATAGTGAAGCTGTGTCGTTTGGCGTTAGAAAGTCGTCATAAAAAGGACAATGAAACTGACGTAGACGTAAATTAGCGAATCGGTAGCTCAGTTGTAAATGAACATTGCTTTATTGTATTCATTTAGGGGTCGGTGTAGCTACTGATCAGGTACGGGGGTTGTTCATATTGCGCGCTATGCGGGCGCGGCCGCATTGTCTAGTGAAGGTATTGTTTGGAACTCGTGGTCTAGTGCATGCGTTGAACTTGAACTCACAAAGGAATTTGATCGATACCATCGGTAAGTCTTATATACGGAGTGAATTGAATTGTTTGTAGAAGGCTATAGTTTATCTGTATATGTATTTGTTTGTTTGTACAGAAAACCTTCTTGTTTCAGTCGATACAGGATGCGCTTCAGAGCGGAAATGGTGACGTACTTTCTAACGCTCATGATGTCGGTAAACTGAGCAAAATCAACTGCTTCTAGGACTTCTGTATCTTGCCACTTGGGAACTAGATGTGCCGTATCTTTATTCTCATTTAACACGCGACGCAGTGCCTTTTTATTCTTTAAAAACTTGCTTATCATTCGGTGAGTTGAGCCCCAACGTGTTGCACACTCCTAGAAAATAGTATAAAAACTAACCAAATTATCAACACAAGTTACACAACCTACACAAGTTATTTTTATAATGAATTATGCTCCTCGTATGATGTATATACATTATACAAACTGATGCAAGCTTCTGAGGCTTAACTCCTGGTTCTTCTTCCTGGTTCTGTGGTTTCCATCTCATACTAAATGCGGCTACTGTCTTCCTGCAAACACTGAGTACACGTGATGCATTCTTCTCCTTCTCGAGTGCGTTAGTAATTACCAAATGCAAGTTGTGGCCAAAACAAGTTATATTGCGCCAGTTCTTTTCCCGGCATACCTTGACAATGTTGGCTGCGTTGTCAGTTGTCATGGCTGTTAACTTTTCTTGATCTAACTTCCAGTGCATCATGACGTTTTCAATACATTCACCCAACTCGGTTGCTGTTTGATCTTCAGTTTGATCCCATGTAAGGTGTCATGCCACGCGAACACCACATATTCGTCGTAGCTGCGTAATATTCTATCTTTTTCAGCGAATCCAGAACATTTTCTCGCGTAGCGTCGTACAGTTTAGGTATACGTTGCCTCGAAAAAGTTGACTTAGATGGCAGTTGGTAACGTGGCTCAAGTACGTGTAGGAAATGTTGGAATCCGGGGCGATCAACAGTGTTGAATGAGACACTATCTTTAGCCAGGTAATAGGTTATAGCATCGGTGATCTTGTCTGCCTGTTTTTGCCCTGGCTGAAGAGGCGCTCTTTTCTCGATTACTTTTATGATGCTAGGCTGAGACGAGGATTGCTGGGATTTGTGCGCAGTAGTTCCAGGAAGAGATTCGGCTATTGTGCTGCTCGAAGACGAACTTTGTTTCCTCGCTCTGTTCGGCGTTGTGTACACCATAAGACGTTTGATTTTAAATGCGACATCAAATTCGTTGTGTTTCCTTTTGTTTTCACGGTTTTCTTACAGAGCTGGCATGTGGGGTCAGCATTTTCATTACTTTTCTTAAAGTAATTCCACACAGGACTTCTTTGATTTGACATACTGCTAATGTTTATAAATTGGATAATATCCTTTGCTTCGCAACAGAACTCATTAAGTTAGAAAGGAATATGATAATTTGAAACTTTGTTTTTAAAGGTCCCGCGTAGGCACGCGCCATTGCGTTATAATTCAAATTAGTGCAAATTCCATTTTTATGAGTCATCACTGGAATCGTGGCGTCATACACGTGTTTTGTAAACTTTATTGGAGAAAAATTGCCGCGGAAAAAGGACAGTAAGTTGTCCAAAAAAAGTTTTCGATATTCTCGATAATCCAAAAGTCGAATATCGATATTTTTAAAACATCGATATTTATCGAAAATATCGATATATTGCAACAGCCTACTTCTGGTTTAATGTAACATGTATCTGCTTCAGTTTTTTTCTTTTTCATGAGTTTCTGGCTCAATTTAGTACTTTTTATTTCGTTGTTTGTGTATTTCAGTTCATTTACCAGATCGTCAATGCTATCATTTGTGTTATCAGTTGTTTTGGCTTTGCGTTTTCCCATTACTCATATATTAACTTACGTTTTATAATTGCCGAATAACTATTTCATAATTATTTGGATGTCTCAGTGATATTTTTAATCTTGTATATTTCTCATTTTTTAACTTAGTGATTACGCCATTTATCTGCATTTTATGTAGGTAGTCATCTGTTATACTCTTCATGTCATTTTACTTGGGTTATAGAATGTTACTAATTTGGATATATTCTCCCTGCATGGTTTGGAAATTGATGTTAACTGCTGAGTGATTAAAACTGTTGATAAATTAAAATGTCTTGATGGATAGGCTAATTTTATTAATTGACTTCTTTTATTTTTAATGTCCTTGCTACTTGCACAAATAATAACGGAATTAGTGCTGTACCTCTATAGTACTAATATTAAGATTATATAATCAGAGTGTTTCATATAATCTTTTTTCAACATATCTAATGAGTACTGGGTTATACATGTACCACATGCTGTCATACCTACAATAAGCATATTGAAAGGTGTTTTCATCCATATCATACCTAATGTTGGATTGATTGTACACTAACGGATCATTTAAAATGTTCAACAGACCATCTTAAACTACATACAGATAACATGTACAATCTGTAGTCCCACTTTTCTTTTCAATTTCTGTGAGTATACCGTTTAGAGTGTGTCAGTTACAACAACCTGCTTACCGGTACTGTAGGTTGTTATCTCACAATCCAAAGCAAGACAAAATTGAGATTTAAAGAAAGTTAATTTCAGTCACATTACAGTCATTAAGATTGTTGCTTCAAGGTCGGGAATTGGCGCTTCGGAACATCTTCACATTTTACTTCCGAAGTTTAATTTCACCCCCCTCCAATAAAATCGTGACTTAAAGGGTGATCCAAGAAGCGGCACTAAATAGGACTTAATTTTTGTGCCTTTCATTGATACTAATTACTAAATATTAATCTTTACATGAATATTAATCCTTTACAAAGGAATGAACGCCTATTATAGTTCATCATATTGTTCGTTCTCCTCTTCTTCCTCCTCCAAATCTGACAGAGTGGCTGCTGCTATGTCAGTGATTTGCGGTGATGCTGATGTTGACGCTGATGATCTTTTGGCTGAGTAATTGTGCGGTTTCGCAACCAATAATCCAGTGCATGTTCTGCTAACGAGCAGCCCCTCCTCCCTGATTCGTAACTAGGTTTTCAGTCTTTGGCCACAAAGACGATTTGGTAGAATGGTTTTCACCTTGTTCATTCTGCAGCAGAGCCGTTCGACGTTTGCGTCGGTGAAGGAAGTAATCAGAAGCAACTCGATGATGTGCATTACATTTGCTCATTCTTTACGACTATTGTCGCATTTCCAAACTGTTTGCCGGACTTCTAGGCAATTGAAGGGAATTAATACCTTCCTTCGACATGAACAGCAGATACAGTGCCTCTTGCTCTATGACGCCTTTGCCATTGCGCTCCCGTCAGTTAGCAGTGTACAGTATCGTGCTTTCTTCAACGCTGTGAGAAGATCTTTTAGCTTGTCATCAATTGAATCTGTTATTGTCGCAATCGCTCATTCGTTTCGAAATTTGGACCTTCTTGACATACCGTTCATCTCGTGCAGCGTGATGAGACCTTCTGCGTCGCTATAGGGACTCTTAGACTTGGCCAAATAGTAAGCAGTGTTGAAACGGGTCAGCATCACTTTCTTATCCATTTCAGCCATCTTCTTTAGACTTCTGATCAGCGATTCGTCCACAATTCTGGCTCTAAACTGTTCCCCAAGCATCCTGTGATTGTGAAGCTGTTTTGCACGTTCATGCACTCCACCTTGCAGATGCTTTTTGAGCCCATCTAACTTTACAAATGTTGTTCCGTTCACCCAAGCCTCAGAGTATCCGGCAATAGAATTTATTTCGCAGACATCAGATTTTACCTTTACGACTCTGTTTACATTCTCACTAAAGACCTTTATCACTACAACATTTAAATCACGCTCCTATTTTTGCACGGTTCTCGGCTGAGCCGTACTCTCTGAAATATTCCGGTATAAGCTCACCGTTCAAAGAGGAGGACAGGTTTCAAATCGCAATGCTTTTGTCAGGCCCGAATTTTTTCTGACACTTCGTTCATATTGAAATGTGATGTTTGACGATTTCCGGTAAAACATGTTAGTTTCAGATGGTGTGAGTGTCAGGGCGACGCATGCAGCGGTTTGTTTACAAGTATTCGTTACAGTTTGTTTGACGCACAGGATCGTGAAAAGAACTTACATGACAAGTATGGTGGCCCATTAGTGCCATAGCATAAATGTTATAAGCATTTTGATATATGTTGTTGTTTTTCGGTTTTTTACTCCTTCAAGTATTGAAATAATGGACTTCTCTGGCTACTTATCCCTTTGTATTTGGTGAAGGAAATTTTGGAGTATCAGAATGATGTATTTTTGAGACCCAACCGGTTCCAATTGCGAAAACTTGCAACTCTAGGGCCTCCGGCTGGGAATCGAACCCGCGACGCTGCGTATCTACAGCAGTGCTCTGCCAACTGAGCTACGAAGGCCGTTGTCGAGATGTAGTCACGAATTCTGTATATTCCCACCGGTACATATACAGATTCGGGCATTCCCAGCGATATATGTACAGAATTTGTGACTACGCTCTCGGTTGGCAGAGCACTGCACTAGATACTCATCGTCGCTGGTTCGATTCCCAGCCGGAGGCCCTACAGTAGCAATTTTTCCCAACTGGTCCCGGTTGGGTCTCAAGCATACATCATTCTGACACTTCAAAATTTCCTTCACCAAATACAATATCATTTTATGTTACTGATATCTACTTAACTCTTCGATTGACACCGGACTAATTAACTGGCTGAACAAAACAGGCGCGTCGGTTCGGTTGCCAAGCGTCATTCTAGTGTGTTTTAGGCATGTCACCAGTGAGAGGCCTTGTTCGTCTGAACTCGCGCGCGCACTCGACGAATATAACAAAAGTCGGCATCGGTAATTTTATTACGAAGCACGAGCTTTGCAAGTTTTCGGAAAAAAACCTTCGCATTTTCCAGTGATTTTCGAAATCGCTTCGCAATGTGCGAAGCGCTAATTCTTGCTTCCTTGTAGAAATCATATTTTTCATACGATTCGGAGTAAATAAAGTTCGGCTGAACTTAAGAACTAATTTTCACACTTTCTATACTTGGATAGTAAAATGATTCTGCATCATCATCTCGTGGCAAGTTAATGTTTACATAGGTAACTGTTGAAGATACAGCAACAGGGAATGATTTAACAAGTGTGCAGTTTGTATAATACATACAGTGCCGTCCACGTCTATCTTAACATCGTCTATCGCCCGTCCGTATATCGTTTATCGTCCACCCATCTATATATCTTGTATGGTCTCCACGTCTATCGTCCGTCTGTGTATCGTCTATTCCTTTATGTGCTGTCTGCTGCTCTATTGCAATAAGCAATAACTCTCGATTGCGACCACAATCCAGAAAACTCAGCTGCGCGATGTAAACGGGGTAATAGAACACGTGTGTAGCCTGCTTGTATTTACGGTGCTTTAACGCTCATTGTCCGATATATCGGACACCAGATATATCGTGATGTTTTCGACCACATAAGACGTGACGCCGCACACGGCTTTGAACCCATGAACAACGTAATCATGTCGCTGCAACTTCGATGCCGTAGTTTGGAGCTCTGAAACACTATTTCCTGCATTTTGAGAGTAGTTTTAGCAAAAAATACTGAAAAGTGAGCTCAACTGACTAATTTCAGTGCTAATAACTACAAATATTTACTTCATGGCTGATTTTTTGCTCTAACCTGATCAAGTAAATTGCTAAAAAATGGTAATTGTCGTAAATATTGAGAGGTCCCGGCTCCCCACTTCTGTTATTGGGGGCGGTGCCTCTACGATCCCCCTCTTCCTACGGCTATGATGAAGTGTGTTGAAGTTGGCAAGTTATGTTTTTATGGAGTGAAGTTTGCATTTGTTAGCAACAAAACCGGATTCAAAATATATCGCATTAATACATGTAATGGCCGGCAAAAGGACGAGGGTAGGGACGTAAATTTAGATGTGGATAACAGAATATTTTCAATAACTGCTATTATGAATATGTTCCTACTGACCACAGGAACTCTTTTCTATTTTTCAAATTAATGAAAATCTGTTTTGTCTTGTATGAAGCCTAGATTCCTTTATGGTCACTAAAATATATTTCTAAAACATCAGAATTAGTCTGTAAGTCAGTAACATTTGTAAAGATGTTCAGCTGAAGTTAAGTTATTGGTTGTAAATGTAGATACCAATCGTCTGTATCTATTGTCTCGTATCATGACATTGTAAAGTGGTTGCTATTCTGAATCAACCAACCAATTCACATTGAAATTACTAATAATTATGACATTTCGATGAGAAACCTCCTGAGCAAGAATATCAACCAATGCAGAGAATAGACGACGGGAATGTTCGTTCAGTGGACCATATACTGCTTGGTCTGTTGAGGATTGTAAGGTGAACGCAGGTTTGTGGGGCATGCGGTTCCCTGGATCATATGAACAGGCCGTTAGGAGACCCGACGCCCCTCATGGCTTTCAACTTATGAACGTAAACATGTCAAAAGGTAAAGGGGAGACCCAGCGTCGTTACAACTTCGATTCCGTAGTTCTTGTCCTAACGTTGGCGTGTCGAAGATATTTATTAAAGGTTTCTTTTGGCAGCCGTTTGTCGAATCTGTTTGATCTCTTGGTTTGGGTTAATTTTGCTAAGGATCTCAGCTGGGAATGAAAGGTCAAGAGCGAGGTCAAGTTGCCATGGTGTTACTTAATTGCTTCCGGTTCTCAAGTTTCTCTCTCCGATATGTCTTCAGTCATTTTCGTGTCAACGCGAAGGTCCCGTGATGTTTTTTTTACACCTGCCCCCTGTAATTTCTCCACTTTAACCTACTGGTCATGTACTTTTTCCAATGGTGAAGCCGTCCAATTGGTTACGGTGAAAAAGAAGATCGAAACGCCCAGTAACGTACATCCGATTTGTCGCCTCGCTAACGCCTTGGAGAAAACTGTTTTCGCTTCGAATTTAAGAGTTTCGAACCGATTTGATGCAGCTATATTCTGGCAAGGACCCATTTTATGGGGAGTGGGATACGTTTGACGGCGGTCCGCGCAGCCATTTTCGAGTTTTTAGATAACATAGGGCAGGCAGGCACACACACAGATAACGGTATTATAATATAGATTTAGATCTCTGGCAACCTTTCTCACGGAAAATTCAATGCAATTACTATTGTGGCTGTAAGGATATCCATCATTAAATGGTAACCTGTTATACACCGCTGTTCCTCTATACGGTGGTCTATTGTTATGGTATATCAATGCCATTTCTGGACAGTTGATATCCGTCAAGTTTGTACATTTCATCGGGAATTGTAAAACACTGGCAATATGTCGACTTGTCAGCAGCGTACCCTTAATTCAGTACTGCGCTAGGGTAAACTCTTATTGGTTAATGGCCATGTATTCCATCATCACTCACCCAAGCACGTAGCCAGAGTAAGGAATCTAGGGGGGCAAGCTTAAATCTAGGGGGTAAGTTTTATTTTGGAGGGGCAAGTACCGGTGTGAAAAAGTTACCGGCGTAATGCTGGTAGTGCTGCACTCACTAGAGTTTGCTTTTCAACTGACTAAAATGCGTGGGCGAAGTCACGCTCACTGTTCCTCGTGACGCAACTTCCGCCAGTTTTACTGAGTTTTCAAAGTAAAAAAATTAGTAAATTACTGAATCGTTTTGCATGTTTTAGTAACATTTTATATTCCAAATGAACTTTCCGTCACAAGCAAATACCTTTTGACCTTTAGGTTTGCCATTGTCAACATCTACCTTTAATTTGGTAATCTTACTCGGAAATCAAGCAACGCTTTGACAGAATTTGAAAAGTCCAACCTCCTTGTTTTGTCGGGAGCATTTGTCTTTAATATAAAACGCGCACATAGCAGTTAGACAGTTAGCGACCAGTCGACGTTTTAAACTACGCATCTTTGATTATTTGACTTCTGCGTTGAAAACTGACATCACATGAAACTATTTTATCAATGATTTTGAACACAACATACGTGAAAGTTGTGGCACGTTCGTGAGTGAAGTGCTAAAAATAGATTGTTGGGAGTTCAGGGTTCGCTCCCGCGGGTCAACTTCAAAACCAAAACAAATTATATCAGTTACTCAGATATTTGCACAGTAAACAGAATTTAATTCGTTTTGCTTGTAGTTCACTGTAAACACTATCCAGATCATTGGTTTATCGATTATAGTACTCAACAGAATGACTGATTGTGCTCGCAATTTTGAAAATCGGTCATTTTGAAAGTGAAGCAGTCCTTCCACTCCTGGATTTTTAATACTGCTCAATTAACCGAAAAGCAGGATTGGCTGTCGTAAGCAACAGCCATTCCATATTTTTAGCGGTCACTGAACAAACATCGAATATTAAGTTACAACACAGTATCTACATGTTCAATCGTTCACCTGTTCCAAGACAGTTCATCTACTTTGTAAGAATAGAGCATAGAAATAGAGAAACTCGAAATATCCCGTACGCTTCCGAACGTAAAACTCGGCTTCCTGCCCCTCGCAACGTTACGCCAAATTATGGGGTATGATATTGATCTATATGTTTATGTCACAATACGTCATCAAACCTTGACGAAACATACAAAGAAATTTCCAACATTCTGACGTAGCGCTACTTTGGTTGCTACGCAACCATTAGACGCAAAAACAGGAACTTATTTATATACGTTTCTCTCTGACGAATGACGGTCGCTCGCAGGTCGGAGTTCGCAGACTCTGTCAAAGAATAAACATGTATGTATACACCAACAGATATTTTAACGTCGAGGGTTTACTTGATGGTAAGTCAGGAGGCAAAAGATGATAGATGATAGACAACAGACGCGCAGGCGATAGACGATAGACGCACAGACGATGGACGATAGACGCGCAGACGATAGACGCACAGAGGATAGACGCGAAGACAATAGACGGAAAGATAATACACGAAAATAGATGAAAAAATGTTTTAAGATGGCCGGGGATGGTCGTACTTTTACCGGACTGATACATCGACTAAACTTCTGAACTCAAGTCTTGGATTTTCAGTTGTCTCATATCTCAATTTCCGATCCTTCAGCTCCAGTGATTCTCCAATTATCTTGTTAGTAACGGCAGCCATAAAATTGCTGGGTCGTTTACCTTTCTTCGTTGAGGAACTCCGACCGTAACTGGTCTCGAGGTACATGTATAGTTGTTGATGGTTGTTACTTGAATACGCGATGAAAAGTATGACTTGAGCCAGTTGAGTACAGGTGTAGCCAGGGCCGCCGAGAGAATGTGCAGGGCCCGAAGCAATTTTTTTTCGTGGCCCCTGTGACGTCATAGGGGTATTTAGGGAAATTTAAAAAACCACAAACAAAACTAAAAACAGTGCTAAGTGCTTAGCTTCCTTAGCGTAACTGCGCAAGGTATACAGTGCTAGAAGGCATTGTTACAAACTTTGAAGAGAAACCTTAAAGAACATGCACTGT
>JBAHVQ010000037.1:70036-93443 GCA_036872915.1 Nanipora kamurai
CGAATTCAATTCTATTCATCAACCCCGCTTTTCCCTGGAGAGATATCAAAACCCTCCCCTCGCTCTAAGACACTTAGTTAAATAAAACCCCTTAAAAACAATAGAAATCCGAAGAAGTATTAACTAATGAACGTAAATGCAAATCGATAAGATTCTTTTCTCTTCCGTTTCAAAGTACGAGTGCATCGTGTCGCTTAACAATTCCCTAAGCAAGCCTCCTTCAATCGCGTTTTAAGTCGGATAAATACCTCGCACGTCCGCTTTAGGCCAGATACTTCCCTCGACATATTTTGCAACCAGAACAAATAATTTGATCACCAACAGTGCCACTAGACATCTCCTAAACTTTGTCTTCGCTGGGAATAAAATAGAGTAAATAAGCTTTTTGAAGAAACTATAAGAATATGAATTTTACACGACTCTGTATGCGAACGTGGAACAGTGGTGAACACAGCTTTTTTGTGGCTAGTTTCCACCACCTTCCCCGTCATGAATATTGCAGATCAAGTGGCGTCCAATATGACATCTGAAGTAATTTTACACCTCTAGTCATCATGCAAAATTTCAAACCTTAATCATAGTGGCTATCTATATACTGCAGTGACACAGACCAATGAACCATTGGTAACTAATAGTATGGATATTCGCAAAGTTTCTTACTTTAACTTGACATAACTTGTATTCTTATGTTGAACGATGCTGAACATTGCACGACACAACAACTGCTAGTGAATACAGTAACCGATGATTTAAATTTATTAACGTATCAAGCATGACTAGACTACAATATTTTTTTACTAAACTATAGCTGTGCAAGTACTCAAGGGTAATCCAGTGGAAGGTTACTGATAGCGAAACTCGCTCGATATAAACTGTCATTCCAAGAAGCACAGATAAATTAGCGACGATCGCGTTGATGCAAAGCTGCCTTCGTAATCTAGTTTATCACGATCCCTTCATCTCAAATATTTTCATGCAAGATAAGAATTTCGCATGTCGATTATATCTATGTACGTACACGGTTTGCTGGCTACCATGTTCGGAAGTAAACTTTCGTTTGCTTTCTGCGTCGAGTTTGTGGAGATGCTTGATCTATTTGTATCGCCCAACTAGTTCAGGACTAGTTCACTATAATTAGATTAAAACGTAGTCAATTTTGACTAGTTCACTCCAATTGACTAATTATGTCTGACCAATCAAGCAGAGTTTTGACTAGTTTCCAAACGAAATGAGTAGTTTCTCCGTGAAAACAAGCAGTGCACTGCACGCAAAGATACCCTCCGTTGGGAACTTTTGCGACGAAATTTAAGTTACAAGGGCAAAGGGCAGGCTTGAAAAATATCACAAATAAAATCTAGTTACTTTTTAAAAGGAAATTTTTTGAGTACAATTTTGGAAGCTGATATTCATTATTTTGCACACTTTTCTTCAACATTTGACTAGTTTCCAGGAACTAATTGAACTAGTCTGGATCCATCCCTGGTACAAACACTCTGATGTCTCGGGGTATTTTGGCCGCGCGTGGAAGTGACAGCATTTTTGTGTGAAGTGCATACCCATTTATGTCTATTTAAGCGGGATAATAACATTAATTTTAAAGAATTTTTTATTTTGAGTATGTTTTAACTAGGCATCAAACTTTAAAAAACTGCCATAAATTAAAAATTTCGCTTCATAGGCACTTTAATTACTATTTTCTAAGACGGATTATTTTAGTAAATGCAATTTGCAGGTTTTGTAAATGTACATCAAAACTTACCTGCCACCACTTATTAAACTTCTGCCTAAATAATACAAGTATGTGCCGGACCGTACAACAGACCTAGGCTCCAATTTAAGTACACCCTTGAAATGTTAAGATTTACATCACATGCGATAAGTTACAAATATGTGTAATTTAAATTATACATCTTAAAATTTTAAATATGTATGGATCGTAAGGATTAATGTAAGTCGTGTGCGAAGATACGGTTACGGTTACTAGTGTTTTTGGCTGGATTTTTGGGTTGCAGTAAGTTATTAATTGCTACATTACAGCGGCGCGTACGACATTTAAAATAAAAAAACAAGGTCATTTAGTTCTTGCCAGTAAGATGATGGGAGTAAATTAAGATAAATCAGACGTTCACGGTACGAAAAGTTGTCACGCCAGTTTAAACGTAGAATGTACTTGGTTGCTGTACGTCATAGACTCTCGATAATTCGAATATTGCCGATTGTTGGAGGTGCCCACACCTCGCTTGCGTAACCTAGGTAAGTACGCTCTAGTGCCAAGTACAGCAGTTTCTTAGTGTGTCTTTATGACCGTGTCTCCTTAAAAACAATAACATTTTGAAGGCCTTTGCTAGAACATTCCCAATATGTTTATCCACTTTAGATCTTTTGTGATGGTGATACCAAGGTCTTTTTAGGTTAAAGAATGGTGTAAGGAATTGAGCCAATCTTGTACTGAAATTGTATGGGACATCGTTTCTTGAGACTTTAAGCTGCATATCGACTTCGGCGTATTTACATGTAGATCTACTTCCAAGTTAAGTTGCAGCGTTTTCGTCAATCTCAAACACGTTGTCCTTATCACTCCATAGATATCGAGTGGTTCTACTGTCGACTCGTCGAGTGTATAATCTATTATCTTTGTTGCTCTTCTGTTGCCTCGTCCAGCTCTATATCGTTCACCCCTGATGAAGACACTAGGCAGGAATGTCGAAACGAGGGGTCATGAACGGTAGTTTTGTAACCAACGTTGACACCTTTTTAAGCAAGAGTAGCGTAAAACCATGCTTATTCACCTGGCTGCTTGGAAAATTGTTTATATTGTTGATGGCTTCACTTCTGAGATTGTGGCCTTCGAAGTTGTGTTCAATATTCTCTGAAAGCTTATGGACTTGGTCTTTAAATTTCTTGGCAAAATAATCTTCACCAGTATCCTTAAATATTGCCAATTTCTCCTTTCTTGGGCCATATCACTTAACACTAAATTCTCGGTCCGTAAAACTTGCATTTCTCCTTTCGGTGTTTTCCACTTGCCAAACCACTTTAGTCTAACTCAATAAAATGTTTTAACCCTTAGACTTCCTTTCCAAAGATATATCGTCCTGTCAAATAAAAGGTTCTTTTTTTGAACTTTAGGTCATTTATGGATCAGTTTCAGCAGAATTTCTCGGAATCGAGGTGCATGATAATTCAAGACCGGTCGTCATCTTGTCCCAGGCACATGTGCATCAAGTTACCTGGCAACAAAATACGTCCGAATACCCTTAACCACTGGTTCAAAGCTAATATGGTCCAGTGGTTTCGTGAGTTACTCACTTAATCACGTGCTTCATGATGAGAAAAATCGCCCTTGTAAACAGCCCTTTAAAAAGTAGTGGACAAATTATTCAGCCTTTTTGAGCAACTTCGCTGTCATCTTTACGGATGTCACCGGTATCGTTCGTATATTTTGTGAAACTTCCCTCCATGTTAAGTTCTACTATAACTGACTCATCCTTTAGCTGTGCATAATACAGCTTGGTATACAAAAACGTATTACCGAATTCCGAGGGGCACAATCACGCAGTAAGAAGGAAAAGTGCCTAGCAAGAGCATGCGTCTGACATCTGAGCCACTTTCCTTGTGTGGTTATCAAGGGAAAATATCTGTAAAAGGTCTGGGACACGATCAGGGCTGTAGTGTTTGACCACCAACTTCCCATTCAAGCCTTTGAAACCGGTATAGCTAGAAATGCATCACGGCAGCCACCACTGGCAAACTTGTCAATAATGATTGACAACGCTGCTTTAATTGGATCTTTCCAGCTTCTGCTTTCAACATCAAATGCTTCCAACTGTAAAGTGACAACATCCTTCTTTAGAGGGATCAATTTCCCCATCTGAATGAGTTGACTGAGAGGGACAGACCTGGGGAATGTGGATGATGGTTCAACTTTGCTGCAACTTGGTAAATTTGGTAATGGTAATGACAGGTTGTGTCCTCGAGGAGGGTCTCAGCGAACCCACTTGTTCTTGAAGTGACAGAAGACATATTAGGTCGCTTGTAGTCGTTTTCTTTGCATCTTTCGCTGTTTCCCAGCTCACTTTCATTTTCGGTCCAATTCTTATATATTTCTGCGCCTTTCCTTTCACCGAGGCAGATTGCTGCCATATTGGACAGTGACCGGTGACGCCGATCTATCTGGGTTGCGAATAACTTCAGAGTTCAGCCGCAAACGAGGAAGTCCCCCCGGTATGGCACATCTGGGCCACGGTGTTAGTTTCATTTCATTTTACTTTTTAAAAAAATTAAATTAAAGTTAATTACATTGAAATAAAATTGAAATTTAATTGAATTGAAATTAAATTGAAATTAAAATTAAATCAAAATTAAATTTAATTGAAATAAATTATAAGTAATATAATATAATAATATATATAGAATATAAAAAAAATATATATAAAAAATAATAATATAATGAAACGAAACATTTTCAGACAAAAATGTATGTGGCATACCTAGGCCACCATAGAGGCGATATACAATTTGAATGGGATAAAACGGTATCAATTTTTTTTTAGTCGATGCTACCGACTTCGTGGCTTCACGAAAACTGTCGCGAAAGCGGCACGTGGTGAAGGTGTCCAATAGATTTCGCAAATATATTCCAAGCAACGTTTTGACCTTAAAATGTAAGCTCAAAGCAAAGCTTGGAGGTATAACACATAACGTCATCACGTATACGGCCGATTAATAATTGCACGGAGGAGAATACGACCTTTACCGTTAAGTAGTAATTTGTTTAGGTTTTTTGAGTGTGGTGTAATTTATAATTACAACTATAGGTGCGTGTGATGTTTCAAGGCAGTAAATTATTGTGAAAATTGTTCGGATAGATTACTAGATCTTCGCTCAAGAAATTTACCAAAACGTGTCTAAAATAACTGTCAAGTCATGCTAATTTGGTTTTAGTTTATTCAGTGTATGTAATTCTAGCCAGTAATTATTAGCTTTAATAATTATTATGAGCCCGAATGTAGTCCATCGGAAAATGTCGATTAGAGCAAGTAAATCCCAAGAACAGTGAACGAGGTGACGTACAATTCATTATTGTCGACAGAGAATGCACCCATGTTAGGATCAAATGCACTTTAGGAGATATACTTGATAAAAATTCGATACCAAAACATTGCAACACTACAGTATAAGAGAAAGATAACGGGACTGAAAATGCAAGAAATCGAAACAGATTACAACGACGTCTTCACTGGAGTGCGCCATTTCCACAAACCTTTTTATCTTGAATTAGTTCACTGTCAAAGTGCAAAAATTACATGTTTTTGCCAAACTGGTGTTGAAAAAAGGGTTAGAACTGTTAAAAGATTGGTTAGTACAAAATGGTTTCAACTTTCATAGAAGAAGACAAAGTGCGTTCTTTTTGGTTCCTCTCCTGTTCTGTTACCAGTTTTTCAGTTTCTATAGACGGATGCTGGATTAAGCGTGTCCAGGAGTATGAATATCTTGGTATTGTTATAGATGAAATCCTTTCGTGGAATACGCATGTGAGAGTCATCGTGAACCAAGCTGGGAAAAGATTGGACTGTTCAATCGTATTAGAAAGGAAATTCAATGAATACCTCTAATATAATATATAAGTCATTTATTTTACCTATTACAGATTGCTGTAGAATTCTATGGGTATGTAGAATTCTATGGGTATGTAGAATTCTGTTGTGGTAACGTAAACACTGGATTAATTTAAAAACTACAAAGGAGAGCTGCCCGCATAATAATGAAATTCTCTAACAGTGATGAGTCATTAGATCAAATTAGGTTTGATACTCTAGAAAGTGCGCGAGAGAAACAGACCTATAAGTTAGTTAGAATATGTTTAAATGCACGAGCCCCACAATTTTTTTACTAATTATTCTTTTTAATAATGATGTGGTTAAGCGAACTACTAGACAGAGTGGTCTGCTTTATCTGCCTAGTGTAAGACTGGGATTAGCTAAGGAATCTTTTTATTATCATGGATGTATAGTTTTTAATCGTTATAAGATAGATTAGTTATATTACCTTTATTTTAGTATATTATTACGTGTCTATTTTATTATTTATCTAATTTGTAATTATTAATTTTAGGTTATTATAGGGTTCCTATTGATACCAGTTTTAATGTTAACTGACTGGATTTCCCTATTCAAATAAAAGTTTCTATCTATCTATCTAAGTTTGCTGGGCTGTGACGTAACGTCAAATCATTCTCCACTATGTTGGTTTCGATTGTTAAAGCAATATCTTTCATACATAACATTAGTCTTTCCTATTCAGTACCTTTCCATAAACTCCAACACCATGCTCATGTCTTCTTTATTGTCATCGTTTTTGAGCACGTTATGAAGGTAGCAACGCGGTATTTCTCTGTGCTAACCTTGAAGCAATCTCCAATGAGTGCCATACTTGTTTCCATTTTTTTCCAGTTCTTTAAATGTTTCCATTCATGTTCAAACGTTGGGGAAGAGGCGAATTAGTTTGAAACCGGAACCCACTTGTTGCGGCCTTGGCTACATTCACTTTGGCTGCACTAGCTGTTTTCGCCTGTTGACGTCATTTTACTAGACTTGTTGATATTCACTGATGCAACTTTACATTGACGAAGGTTGTACACTTCTGACACCATGTTTGGCTTGTTTGCTATCATAATCATTGAAAGTAATAGGATTATTGACGTGCTTTATTTACAAGTACAACCTGATACAGATGGGTATTGTTCTCGATAGTTTGTAAGCGACGCACCCTGTCATACCATTGTTTAGCTGTTCTCATCACAATAATTTAAACGGTAAAGGCAAATATGGGTGAATTATTTTGGATGTGAAGGGTTAAAGGTAATGTAATGTTTTTTGAAATGATATCCCACGTTTGAAGAAAAAGACTAGGAATACCAATACCAATATTATTTTAAATAAAAAGAAGAATGGTTAGGCCATACAACGATGCCCATAAAGAAAACGCCAAATACTTCTACATGTACATACTAGTATACAACGCGTATATTGGTGGCATTCTTTAGGAAATTCGAAATCAGAGGTTCAACTAATCTCACCTAGAGCAATGAGAAGAAATTTGTTTATACTTTCTTTTTGTAGTCCCTAACACTCACAATGCTGCACTAAAATGCATGATAGTTAATTTCTATTCCCTGGTGCTTTCAGTTGGCCTGTTGATTATAGCCTGCAGCGCAGACGTCTGAACACCGGGTTGTTTGGGCGTCTGCGGCACAGGGAGAGTAATTATTGTTTTAGTTCAAGTAAACTTTAAGCGAAAAACCCATTGCCTGAACAAGCACTATTGAGTAACGAAGTCACGGCCTTACAACATTAACGTATTTGTTACAAGCGAAGTATTAGACGTATACCTTTGTAAATTGTAAGGTTTGGAACACACGAGAGACATTTTAACTTAAAAGATCGTCCGCTTTAGTAAGTTACATCAAGTTTGTGTTTATATTGGAGTGAGTCGACTATGGGAGTGTGATCAAGTCAACACTAAACCATACATAATTAAAATAATTATGAACTTTTTTGTCAATTATCCGAGAAAAGATAAGGAATCCTGAATTGCATCCATTTGTACTCCCGATTTGATAAATGTTATAAAAAAAAGCTGATTTTCCATACTCTGTATATGGGATTGCTGATTTATAAAGACTTAGTTTATGTCTTGAGTTGGATTTAGTCTGTTTTTAGCCATCTGCGACTTTTGCTCAGTGATACAGTATATATAAATGTTCGCGTGGGTATTCTTGCTGGGAATTTGAGTGTTGATTTCCTTAGCGCTTTGCAGCCTTTGTTGCGGTAAGGTTTGACTTATTAACCTCTTAAAATAGCGAAAATGTAGAATACGAAAAGTCTTTTGCCTACACAGTATGGATAAGTGTCCTTAAATAGATAATAGGGACGTTAAGATCTGCGACGGCAACTTCAACAACGGCGTACTCTCAACAAAAGCATTCTTGATTCAAGCAAATTGAATGAATATATATAAACAAAGTAAAAGGTTTAAAGTTTATTGAAAGTTTAAAAACACGAACGTTTTCGATGTACTTGATCATTGTTAGTCCACACCTGATGACGATCAAGTAGATCAAAAATTCTCGTGTTTTTAAACTTATAATAGATTTTAAACCTTTTACCTTGTTTATATATTTTATGCAATTATGTTGTCGCAAACTGTATGAATAGCTTTAAATCTTTAGAATATTCTCCACACCATCGTCTTTCGGGGTACAACGCCAATTAAACCATTTTCACGTGTTCATGACGACTTCAGCTCACAAAGGTACAAAATCTATTACTAAAGATTAAATTTAACCCGAGGTTACAGTCATTTTAGGGGAACTGGAGAATTTTAGAAATCACCAAAGAAGCGACAAGTATCAGTTTTTGCGGTTAATTAACCGTGGTTTCTTTAAACAATGATATTTTGTAGGGCGTCGTCGTTGAAGTTGACGTTTAACATACATTCTTACTGCCTATGATGCGTTTGTTGAATGAAAGAGGGGTTTCGTTTTATTAAAAACTTCAATTTTCGTAGTTTTAACTCAAAGTTAATAGGTTTATGGCCCTGTGTGCCTCCTGGTTTCTACGGCATGTGCTGTCATCGCCTCAACTTTATGTCTTAAGACTATTTAATTATTGATAAGTATGTGCACATTTTAGCAACTAAAGAGGAGACGTTTGTACCGGAAAGAGTTATTTGCCACCGAATATCGAGTTGCGCCAAAATATTACGCTTGGTAGAACCAACTGGACGTTTTTGTTTTTTTTGGATACAATGGCTCAATTTTTGAAAGCCTTTGAAACAACTTATTGATTTTTTCCTTCAAACTCATTTTTAGACGCTGATATTGTATACAAAGGAGACGAGGACACTTTCATAATGAGTGATGTCAGACCAGTTTCCAATTACTCATTTTGCCTTAGAGCTACCACCGAAGGTGATGAAAGTCCATTCAGTGATCTGAAAGTAGTTACAACTCCTGAATCCGGTAAAGTTTATTGTTTGTATATTTTTAAATCCACTTTTGTTAAAATTAGTCCATGAAATTAGATTCTTTTTTTATTCACCTCCTCACCCTTCTGCATACCGATGTCTTGCAGTGCCGCCTGGTGTTTTGAATTAGTGGAAACTCCTTCAGTACCGGCCGAAGTAACTTCTTGCTACTTTTAATATTTTCTGGAAACAAATGCTGGTTTACATTAGTCACGCTGCTATCATATCTGGTCTTCTAGCTTGGATCACCTGATCCGTCTGTACTGCAAAATCCTAGAAGATCTTGTGTCTGTCATTCTCTACCACTCAGGCTGGTATACATACCATTTCTCACCTATTGCAAATCCGCATTTTTTAGAAATTTTCTGGTAGATTTTCTTTCTGACTCAGTTATCATGTTTCTTATACCCTTTTTAAGTCATTTTGTTACATTCACATACTAGATGGTTAATACATTTATCAGCTTTTCTACACATTTTGCATTCACTCTTCATCAGTGATTTGTCTATTGAGGCCTTTATCAGGTTTTTTCTTGATACTTGTTCTTAAGCTCCGGGTATCGATGATTCAGTCTCACTTTCAAACCTCCATCTCATACTATAACCATCTTTTATCTTCACTTCTTTAATTTGTCTCACAAACTATCCATGTAGAGCTTTCACATCCCGCTTAGTCCTCTCACAGTTTCTTCTTTTTTTCAGTTATTCAATTCTAGTTAATCCCTCTTCATTCCCAAAAGATAACTACAGCCACGAGTTTCTTTTTTTTAAAGTTTAATTGGGTACCGTAGCGTTGCTGACACTCGATAGCTTTCATAGGCAAACACTGGAAACACGCTGCTTGTGGCCAGCGGAAGTTGGTCTACTTCACGTTACGACAAAATAATTCAACCTGCGAGGCTCGCGCTGCTACGATTATATTACCTGCGATCAATTCAGACGTAGTTCTTTTACGAATTTCTAGTACTTTTCTCCGCCAGCATTAGTGCAAACAAGACGTGTTATTCTATATTTATATATGCTTAGGAGTAAAGATCATGTGAAAAAGATACGTGAATGTTAGGAAACAAAATTAAGTTCAGTCACTTTATATATAACATGCTCTATCTTCAAAAATGTATGGATATTACCCTCGCCTTAGCGATAATTTTTTTCTGGAAAAATAAATTCCTCTAAGAAAGCAGCGGAATTGCACAACAAGAACTTGTAAAATTCAATATTTTTCTGGCGCACATGCCCGCAGACCACACCTAGAAGGATTCACACTTCACAGCAACAAAATATACTGAATTTTCTTGTAACAGACAGTAGTAGACTAAAATGCTCAAAAATGTCCCTGTCATGTTTCTTATTTGAACTTCACTGAGTTTTTCTAATTCCAACCTTTACTTATCCAGTTGAACAAGTTAGTAATGATGAGAATGTGTTTAGTTCAGTTTGTAGAAAATTGTGGTTTGGACTACTGGAAGAGTAAATGTTGGGAAACACGAATGCAGTGTGGCTCAATTACAATTAACTTAATTTGATTACTTCTGCATGTAAAATTTTAGCATCTTTCTGCTGCATTAGAGAAGGGTAGAGAATTTGAAAGAGTTTAATAGTCCTACTTTGAAAGCTCAGTAACATGTTCTGCAACTAATGGCAAGTTTAGTCATAAAATCCGAATGTATTATAACAAAACATATTTCCACTTCTTATTATTCCAGTTTTTATTCCAGACGTTTGGTTAGGGTAAGTCATATTGCATGAACGGAATGTCCTTTTCATGTTTCAAACAATGATAAACCACACTAACATAACAACAAGAACTAAATTATCTATATCGGCCGATGTTGTGCGGCATCTGATAGCTTGGTGTATATAGATCAAATTTGCGCATGCTTTTCAAATTTTTTAACTCAGAACTCAATTTCGAACAAGAACTAGGTTAGAATTACAATACATTCTGCCCTTGAGCTGCATGTATATCCCAAACACGTGATTGTTGTTGACAGAAATCACTCCAAATCGTGAAGTCTCATCGACTTGAAAAACTCGTCACAGTAGTGCTCTTCTTTAAATTGGTCTATGCTAACGGTTGAGAGGTTACCAGCACAGAAAAAGTCCTCACTCCAGTAATCATCCATACTGAAAATTCTGTTGTTACAATTTCTAGGTCATAAAGTTGATACTTTGAACTTTGTAGTTCTTAGATCATTGATTTCTCTTTTAAATATTGATAACTAAAAAGGACTAAGTACTCTGCTTTTCCAAGATAACTACAGATTCTGTGGAAGTAGACCTAATACATTTTCCAGGGGTCAGTTGTTCAAAGCCTCGATAGCTTATTCGGTGGATAAGTTTGAATCAGTGAACGGCATTGTCGATGCCTTGAAAAACCGAACATTCATTTTATCTGCCGAATGGAACTGTCCAGTGAGCATCTCCATATTCAGTGCATAAAATTTGAGTTGTTCGGTGCTTAAATAACGCCGCTTACTAGCTACGACTTATCCACCGGATAAACTATCCAGGCTTTGAACAACCGACTCTTGGTACATATTCTGTTACTGGACATCCACTGTTACTGGACATCCAGTTCACAGGGAATAAAATGCTTTCTCATACTGGAAGGTTTCCTGAAATTCTACAGGCATTTTGGTACTAAAACGTGCGGTTACAATTCGAGTAACAGCTTGCATTTGTACCTGTTTCCCAGTGTGGTCCTCCACTGTCGTGTTGAGCATTTCCTTTATGGTAGTATCAGACTCCTTTTTGTACTTCTTTATCACCCACTCACCTGATAGTGGCGGTGATTCATCTGTACATTTGGCTCCAAAAGCTTCGCAAAATTCACCACTAGCAAACTTGGTTTCTTCAGTTTCAACCACCAAAGAAGAAGCTTTCATTTACCTACACGTCTCAACGTCAGATTTTTCCAAGTACATGGTGGTAGGTTGTGGAGGTCCTATCAGTTTCCCAGCTCAAAGTAGGTCCCCAACGGAAACTGACTTGGAACTTGTAGGACAAACTTTGACCAAACTGTCAGCTGCCGATTTAATAATCTTCAATCGTGAAATTGGTGCAGATTTGGATCATTTTAATCTTGCAACAGGGGATCTATGAGCTTCGTCGGGAGGCAGAAATCGTATCAAATATACCATTTTTCTTTCGATCTGCTCCATTTTGTTGCTGGATGGCGCTCTGTCGGATGCTAAAATGTCATAAGAGCAACTAGTTGCTTTGTAAGAACGGTGACAAGTTTCTTTAATGTTTGTTATTGACAAGTCTTCATACTCTTCCAATGGATACCTGTGGTATCCAAGTGCTCATAGTTCCTTAGTCTTTGATTGGATGACATCTTTCGTTGTAAGATGTCGTTTGGAGCTTTGCCTAGAGCTCTTTTCCTAATGACGGATCTCAATCTTGACCACTCCTCTTTAAACTAACTCATCTTTTAAAATCTTCCCAAGTTTTACTTTCTGTGGTTTTCCTTATTCTTATTTCAAATTTGCGGTGAATCACGATGATAGAATCGAATGTCTTCCGAGTACAATGATAATGGTGATCCGTTTGATTATTTTTTCGTCAGCGAACGGCCGTTAATATTTTTGTTTTGTTTTTATTTAAATTAAATGTGAAATGTATCCTCAATAATAATCCATCTTAAAATAAGTTAAGTTTATTTTTAAATTTTGAACTACATATAAAATTTAATTTTAAAACTAATATCAATTTGCAAATCAATTCTATTTTCAAACTAATAACCACTTGTATTTTTACATTGAAGATAAAAACTCAATTTAAATTAAAAGTAGAAATTAGACAAGTTTTGGTGTATAGGCCTGACAAGCCACCATACAGGTCCTTAAGGCCTGACGGGAAATATTGCACAATTTTGCAAATTTGTGACACTGCCCCCTAAAAAAAACACCAAAACGCAACCAAAACCTAGACTCTAGCTGCCACAGGTAAGTCAGAGTAATTGTTGAAGATTAACACAGGAAGAAGGCTGGTAAGGGATTACAAAACCAATGTTAAGTATTATCTTACATACTCCTTCTCCAACAAGGAGGAATACATACGTTTCTCTTTGTCACTACGGGAAAATCAAAACAGTCCAACATCTAATCTTTCCTTTCTCCCTGGTATATAGTTGTATAACTCTAAATTATTCGTTGTCCCGTCTTATGTTATTTGTACCCTATCTTCTCTTGACCATAACCTCCGTAATCGACCTTTTCAATATACCAGTCAAACTATAAACATACTCTCTGATTACCAAACCTATATTGCGTACAAGAGTTTATAAAATTGCTACACTTGACAGAATATACATTGGTACATGCCATAGAGTTCCATAACCCCCAATTTTAATTATTTTGAAAAGCTTATTATGGCGAAAATCACTCACTATGGAGGACAATGCCTGGAAAGATTTTAGAAGGCTTCTGTGATAGTATATCCCCCTTAAGAACTTAAAAAATGTACGGCTCCACGAAAATTTCGTCCGCATAACATACCTATTTTTTAGCAGGCCATATCCTGGGTTACCGTAATAACGAACGAGCCCTTAGGTTCGTTATTCCTGTTTGAGGACCAATACACTCCACAGTGCAAGGAAAAGAAACAGGATGAGTGGTAGAGTTTGATCCCTTACGTTATTAAACCAACAACCTCTTTTAGTACTGATACTGACATTTTTTCAAAATGTTATCTTGCAATTACTTGATCAAGATGGTCAACGTTTTCTCGTCATGTTTGCTGGACATCTCTGTAGCGTGACAAATGATGACTTTGACCATCCTGTGGCACATTATTCCAACAGACCACACTCAGCTTCTGACTTGAAATTCTCTGTCATAAGAGACGAGGAAGGCCTGTTACCGTTGAATTTGACAACTTTGAACACCGCGGGCTCAATGAACATTTCTATTTCATTTAAATTTGTATATGTTATTGCATTTTAGCTTTGTTTCTGCTATATATCTTCGCACTTCTTTCCTTTTTCCCCAATTACATTTCTGTTGTTTTTTTGCCACTCATCTCCACGTTTTATGACTTCCTTTGTAAATGTTTGAAGAGTGCTAATAACTTCATGTTGTTTCCACAGTTCCTGGAGCCCCTAAATCGTTACTTTGCTTGAACAGAACTACATCTCAAATTAAAGTGTCCTGGGAGCCACCAGAGTTGACCAATGGCATTCTAAGTGGTTATCAAGTCACTGCTAAGGGACCAAAAGGTACAGCACATAAGTTAATTTTTGCTTCAGGATATCCACAATTGACTATCCAGGCGGAAATCTTAAACTTTAATATAAATAGCAATGCTCAGCAAATTGGGCGAAATATCGCCATATTCGATTTTAAATCCAAACCAAAAAAGACCCTCAGAATTAAAACCATATTTAAGAGCGGCTGACTGTAAATATCGAGAACTCGTGGACAAAAGTGAGTTTTCTGATTTCTTCATATTTTTCCTCAAAACCATTTTGGTGAACGATTATTGAAAATCACTATTAAATTTTCCAAAGGGAATTCGTCTCGGGATAAAACGTGAAATACCATTGTCAGGTCAGGGACAATACTTCATTTCTGCCGAAAATTAACCAATTACAACAACCTCGCGACATAAAATGGTTTTTCGCATCGGTATGAATTTTTACATTTCACTGTTTGGACAATTTATGAATCAGAAAATTTGATGAAATTATAAATACATGAAGCGTTTTTATGAACTTTTTAGTAAGCACAGCTCTTCAGTCGGTAGTCCTGACGAAAGGGAGGAACTAAAGATGAAACTAAACATCTTTCTGAGTGCCTACAAGTTGTACCCTGTAGGACACAAGAGTTGGCTTGAGTACGTCAGGGCCATTGAACGGACCTGCAGACGCTATATAAACTATAGTGCCGACGCAGTTGCACCAACCCTGCAGGTCATCTCACCTGAGAACTCTATCCATTTGTGGCAAGCAGTCTTCCAGAGTCCCATCCGTAGTTCTCTGAGAAATCTTATCAAGCAACCCTCGCAGAGACTTAGAAATGTGCAAGCACCTGGGACACCCGACGACAAGTTCTTTCCATGATGGTGGGAATTGCAAGGCGACAAGGCTGTTTGTGAGTTTATTCCTGACCTTACTAGCTATCGGTACACCGCAGCCCATTTACGCCGCCCCCAGGTTGGTCCAGGAGCCTGGCAGAACAGCCGTATACGAATTAATAGAAGCCAACTTGACCACATTCTTAGCTTTATAACAAGCCGCCACATTATACAGGACCTTCCCTTCGGAGAAAATGTTCTTAACTTGTCTTCGAGTGATACAGTCACAGTGCAAAATGTAATACGTTCCCTTATTTCTCAGAATCCTTGAGTAGTACACAAATTATTGCCGGGAAACAAACATTCCCATTTTCAGACCTGTAGTGCATCTGTACGAAAGTCATTGCAAGGTTTGGATTATTTTTGAGCTGAGGGCGCGAAAGCATTTGATCTGATTGCTCTAGAAGAAAAAGTTGTTACGAGAAATGAGAACAGCAGCACTTTCCCGAACACTTGCTTGAGGGGACATTTAGTTACCAATATTCTTCATATCATGGTATAAGTTTGTAATACCACGGTTACTGAGGAAATACAATTTAGATCATTTTGAATTCTTTTCTCTTGTTTGATGTTCGCTCATTGATATTACTTATGGGAAAACTTTAAATTTTCCCTAGTTTGTAGGAATTTAGGGATTAAATTTCTTATAGAAAACGATAAAAGATTGAGATAAATAATTGTGGTGTTACCCTAAAATGTATTGAAAAAGTTGAAATACTGTACTAACGTTACAACGTTTTCGGTATACCATACATAATTTTTAATAAATGCTCTTTTTGAGCGAGATGAAGGCCTGGGATAAGGGACAGCATTAACACCATTGTAAACTATTTTTGGGACCTGTCTTCAGCCACTTGAGTTAAGTGTCAACGGCGCCAAGGCCTTATCTGATTTATTTTTTGACTTCCTTGCATATTATTGTATTTTGACATGGAAAATGCTTATTGTTGTATAATGTTTAATTCTTATCATAACTTTCTTATCGTCCCGTTATCAAGTCGCCCTAAAAGGTTTTTCATTGTCTTTGGCCGGTATGATTTTTGCTAAGCATAACTTGTTGACTTACGCAAGTATAACTTAGTATAATCTTGAGCGCAGAAGAATCCTTTGGTTTGTTTGGATAAGTAGATGATGATCAGTGCGTAAAGTCGAATTATTTCTTAGATACTTAAACATAAAAGTCGAATTATTTCTTAGATACATAAAACTGTAAAATGATATAACGATCTTATAACTTGTGGTATTTACTATTCCAGAGTGTTTATGAAATCCAAACACGCGAGGTTAACTATTAACTTGTGGAAAAACCACCAGATACGGACGGTCAGGCAGGACCGAGCGAGACTCGGGGTAAGAGGTCGGTTAGATGAGAAGACGTGTCTTATTACCAACGACTGGGCAATGAAGTTTCATCCTCAACGTTACAGGGAGTCATAGAGTGACTGGTATATCATGGCACATTAGTGCGGTGATACGTCGAGTAAATGGTCAGCTTCAAACTCAGTCGTTTATCCACATCTTTCAGTCCAGCAACCAGGGAAGTTCCACTGCAGTTCTTCTCGTGGAACATGTGCTACAGACACTGAAAATGGAGCACCCAGATATTAAGTAAGCATACGTTCGGCAAAACAAATGCTGGATGTTATCACTGTGGCATGATCATCCTCTCAGTATCTACCATCGAGCTATCAAGTGGAGTTTCTGTGATTGCTTTTGACTTTCCTGATCCTCAGGGAGGCAAACGTCCAGGCGATGGGATGTCAGCAACTTGTAAGTCCCACATACGGCTGTACATGAATGAAGGGTATAACGTCACAACAATTGAGCAGATAAAGTTGGCTATCCTTCCACACGGTGGCATCGATGGTGTAAGGGTTGTAGTGATTGTGGAAATCAATGAAACGTCAGAAGCTATTTAGCGAACCAAGATTCCAGGGATTAACAAGTTGAATAACTTTCAGATTGGGGAGGAGGTCCTAGTTGGCAGACGAGCATATTGCATTGGAGAAGGAAGGCGCATAATTGAAGGGGAAATGAATAGACGTAGTTTTCATTTAAATACGAGATATACGTTATAATTGTTTTTCTAGGAGCAGCTCGAACTAATCGATACCATGAACCTCCCTACTTAAACACTAGAGTCCCATTATGAGGATGTCTGCGTCCCTAGTTTTATCTTTCGGTGGAAAAATCCCCCTTTCTAAAGATCATTCGAATGGAATTCTTGTGGTGAGAGGTTGCCATTCTAGTTATAAATGTCATGTTTCAACTAATTTCCTTTCCAGAAGTTTGTTTTAATTTGAAACAAAGACTCTCTATGCAAAAGCGAAGCGACAAGATGACGTCACTATCGTCAATTTCACATATTTGTCCACATTTTCTCATGAATGTCCAAACAGTTGAAAATGGGTCATTTGGGAATTTTTTACAGTCAATTTTAGTTTCTTCGTCCGCATTTTGGATTTAAAAATAGCAACTGGGCGGACCACTGTTTAGTTAATAGAATATTTCATTTTCGAATTATGCTGTGAAAGAGCCTTGTAGAAGCACTGTATATCAACAATTGCCATATATAATTTACTGTAACAAACCAAAATTTTTAGGGGACTACCGAAACTCGATAACGAACTGACGTTTCGAGCGAAGCCCTCTCAATCCAACGAAGGACCTGCAGTGGAAATATAAGTTTCGGCAATCTCGTTTTTGCTTTATCCTCGTCGTTCACCACTGCCTTTCACACAGTATTTTGCTTTTAAATCACTATTCATAATTTGGTATGTTTTGTTTCGTACGAAACGAAAAGTGATTGGAGACCCTACCTATTTCCTTGACATAGAGTTCTGTTGTTAACGGAGATGTTTTCCTCTGGCGATTTGAAGTGCCTCTGCAGTCCATCTCGGCAATTTCCTAAAAGCCAAAAAACCGGCTACAAAAGGAGCCATCGATGATTCTAGGCCCAGAGCGATCAACAGCTGCCCAAAAGAGGGATGTACAAGGGTTTCCAGTGTTATGTAGCAATGGAGAAGCACCTGTTGTATGGTAAATGTACGAAGTCTGTTCAAAGGGTAACACTGCTTCACCAAGCAAACGGGGGCTACGCTGAGAGACTTCTTTAGGGTGTGGGCACCATTCCTTCGCTATTAGAAACAGTAACGACTTCAGCAAGAAAGACATCGTTGAAAGAAGGTTGGGCTCTCAAGCAATCTAGGAAATTTTATCGTTTTAACGAGGAACAAAAGTCCTAACATTGGACAGGAGACAGTACTCAAAATGCACCCTGAAGTTGTCACCTAGGGAAATGCGGCGAACCAAGGATTCCAATGGTGAGCTTCTCTTCAATATTCCAGAATTTCTTACTACTGTCGAAGTAACATCATTCTTTTCCATGCTCAAAAACAGACAGTAGGCGATACTATTGAGGAGGATGACATCAGAGCAGCTAATGAGGAGAACTTTGCAAGAACAAGCGAGAGTGTATCTTAACTACTTTACAATTGGTCCACCCAGTCGTGGGCAACCAGTATGATTTATGTGCCAGGAACAAGGCTGATACACTTAAAAGCAGAAACTTGGTCTGCTACAATTTTTAAAAAAGCAGAAAGCAGAAACTTGGTCTGCTACAATTTTTCTGCTCTGAATTGGAATTGAATGTTCCGAGCCCATCTATTTGGAGGAAAGCCCCATACATCGTGGTTTTGGACCAACTAATGGAAAGCTGCAGCTGTTCTGCTGGACGCAAGGAATAGGTGGTGAGGTCCAATCGTATTTGCGATAACTATAACAAGAAAGCTGGATAGACGGGACTCAGTAGAAGGAACGAAATAATAAGACATGTCTGCAGGGAAAAACATCGGATTTCTACTCCTAGTCTTAAAAGTGAAGAGAAAGCGATACATCAAATGTCCAGACATATCACTTGAATAAATCCCTTTGACATTATAATTACAAGTTATTTAACACTTGTAAACATAAAAGGACAAAGAATGGCAACGAAATTTAATTTTTGAAATATTGTCATAGTTGTAGTCCTGTCATGTTCGCCTGTCATCCTTCATTTGAAGTTGATTGCGGTTTTCACCACATCTCACTTAAACATTGGAATAGTTCCTGAAGAATATATATCAAGCGTGTAATGTTCCTTAACATTTTCTCCCAAAATGGTCTAATACACTCAATCGGTACAATTGCAAGAGGTTTTGGTCTAATTTATGACTAGGTTAACTAGCATTTCTTTGGCGTGACGATTGCGATTGTCATTGAAAATAGCCGTGACTTTTCAAATCTACGATGGAAAAGTTTTCCATTGCCCAAGCTAGATTTTTAGTATGTTATGATATTCATAATTTTATAGTTTTAGATACTATAGTTTTCTAGTAAATTCAGTAATATTGATTCGCCTTGAATGTATTTTTTCTTTCTCGTTGAATTTGTAATTAGGATGGTATTTTATATAAAATTGCACATTTATTAATATTCTTTATATAAAATTTCATGCTGGCTTTATCAGATATAAAACCCCTTACAGTTGATAAAATACGCGTACTCAATTGGAGTATGAATATTATGAATATTAACGAGTTTTTGAAGTAGAAATGATATTACATGTAAGAAAACCTATTCACAAGCAATCAGAAAATGGAAACGAAAAAATAACAGAAGGGAGACAAGACTGATGGTGACATGTAAGATCAGGTTAAGGAAAGTGAAAGTAATACTATACTGACAATAATCGTGAAAAGTTAAGACAGAGACAGTTGCATAGAACCGATAATAATTTTTCACGATTATTGTCAGTATACTATTGCTTTCACTTTCCTTAACCTGATCTTACATGTCATATTATTTATACATCTCATTGTACTATTATATACCATCACTCTGATGATGTTGCGTGTAGCGACGAAACATTAGTATTAAATTAGGTTTTTATTCTTATGCTCTTCTTTGGTTTGGATTTATAATCGATATGGCGATATTTCGTGCAATTTGCTTGGCATTGCTATTTACATTAAAATTAAATTACCTGTTAATACTATGTTTGCGAAAGAGAAAATTTTAGTTTCTATGGTATTAGAATATAACTGCTTAGACATTTTGAGATTTAGATCTGTAACATTTTCACTTTTGAAAGAGAAGAAGTGTGATCATTAAAAACTGAGGGTCCTATACACTGAATTCAAGGGACAATACTCAACGGTCTTGGCTTTTTAGTATTCTGAAGAGGAAGTAGTGTAAGGAATAGCCGGACACTAAATAAGCGCTTTAAAACCATCTTTTATTTAAATTGCACAAAGGTGCAGCGCATTCCATATGGTGCGATAGTTAGTGCGTCAGATAGGATGGGTCCGTGTCCAAAGATGGGTTTACATACATCAGCGGACTGGAACTGGACTTGGACTGGATGTGGACTGAAATTAGCTGACCTAGCTGCGTTCACTTCATCGGTTTGGACTGGGTTTGGTCTTTCAGTAAAAGTGCTACGTCAAGGGAGAGAAAGATGTTTATTTGAACCAAATTAATTAATAACACCAGATTGGTATTTATTTGAGCCAAATTAATCCTCACGAGTCTAAATCCAGTCCGACTCTGTTCACAGTTGATCGAGTTCAACTTCAATTCTTTTCAGGCCTCCCCAAACGTGTGGACTCAACTCCAAATGAAATTCAGTCTAAATCCAGTCCAAATCTTGCGCCAATTCAGTCCAGTTGCGTTTAAAGTAGGGAAATCTCAGTCCAAATCCAGCTAACGTGAACCCACGTTTTGTCGACGGTATAAATTTGATCTTTGGCTTTCTAATTTTTTTACTTTCATGATCATCTTTTTTATTGGGTAAATGTTTAAGTTTTTACAAGGTTTGGTTTAGAATTCTGGTTGGCCTAAATTTTGTTTCTTTATTAACCTATATTGCAGATAAGGAACTCTGTTTTGATTCCTTTTAAAAATCGTTTATCCTCCATGTTGTAAACCAGTTTGTAATAAAGTAATAACACTCTTGATTTCATTAGTGTATTTCCAACCGATGTCGCCATTTTGAATACTGATATCTGCCCTATATGATTTTGCAAATGTTTCCAATGTTACACGACATGACTACCACCAAACAAAGCTGACCACATCTCGCAACGAAGACGTAAGCACATCAAACGATGCCTGATTTAACGCAAATTATTGATAAAACATTGCACAAAAGGGAGGCAGAGCCAAAATATACTTTGAACCGCGTAATACAACACAATGTACCCCGAAAAGCAAGCAAAGTACTTCGTTCAACAGAAAATGAACCACCATAATAGACCTACTAAGATAAAATAACCACCTCACCAAACAAAATACAGCATACCACATCGTATGATTCAAAAACCACCCAGTATGTTGGAGAAAGTATGTTTTAAGCACAGAATATCACATAATAAGTACCATGCAATACGGTTTTGGGATGGAACATATTGTGAAAAGCAATCGGTGAAATCCTATAAGTACCCAGTCGGATAATGTAAGTACCTAGTATTGGCTGCAAAACAATCTTTTGCAACTTTTATCAAATATTTGACATCAAAGTATGTTGTAGAAAAGAATGAAGGATAACATATTCAAAAATTGCAAGGTTTCCAGGAGCAGTTTTCCAGTAAAATGGATTTTTGTAGAATGTAGTACCCATTAAAAGCATGTAGTTTCTTTTAGTCAACAGGTATAACAGGTAAGATTGCATTTTATCAATATTTATCAGGCATATAAATGCAAATTATTGATAATCTAAACGAAAATGGATCAATATTTAGATCTCAGTTTCATTAATTATATGACAATCAAAATTACTCAACAAAAATAAATATGTTTATGGTAGACCCAGAAGCAACCTCTATAGCTGGTCCTGGAGGTCAAATAATTTTCAATGAATTGATGACATATCAGCTGCAATTTTCACTGGATTTTTAACATAACCAGGATAGAGTTTAGCCTAAATACAAGAGCTGGAAAAAAAGTGCTTTGGTTTCTAGGAGCCGATTTTAAGATTTGGCTCATAATATAAAATAACTACTGGCCTACGTTACGTTTTCGAGGTGAAATTACACCAGAATATAAACTGTGGCATCATAGAAATCCGAGCTTTGGCTTGCATTTAAAATTCCCTAGACCCGTTTCCAAGTTTACTGTTGCAGAGAGACCATTAAAATAGATTTTATGTATACTGTTTAGCAAACCCAAAAGGAAAACTATGGACTACCGTATGTGAAAGCAATAATAAGGATTTCGCAACAGGCGACCGAAGTACATGTACAAATTAACACTAAATTGCCAAATCATTCTTCCAATTTGTAAGATTTCAATAGAAACACTTAAAGTATGTTTATATATCAGTAACACAAAAATCTGACGGCTTATACGGGAGGAAAATCTTATTTATAATTGTTGTAATTAGCACGAGATCAGGTAAACTTTGGGAGGAAGCATCGAACACGATATTTAAAGCCAATTTCAAGAATCTAGACGTAAACTGTAACACAGAATATCCAAGTAGTTTTACCTCTTGGTTGTCCAAATAAACAAGATAAATCAGACGGAAAAACACGTCGTGAAATTCGTTTGAATTCAGAAGGAAAACAAGTACTTCGAAATCCGCCATTGCTCGGGTTTTCCAGAGAACTTTGCAGTTTCTGGCGCATGCGGTGACAAATTGCACCCTTGTTGGGGGTATATATAGTTGTATAAATCGTAGCCGGACCAACATGGTGGCATCAGAACTTGCTCTCTTGCTTACCACTGACCCAATAACAATACGTTAGAACCATATTAAAATTACAAGCTAATGCAAGAGATGCACTAACTGAAGAACCAAATCTTTAATTTACAAAATCAAATTGAGAAATTTACGGGAAACGTGAACAAGTCGAGGTTGATTTCCATTAAACAAAATGAAAGGAATTATGACCTGTTTTGTTCCATTGGAAATTTAACTAAAGTGGACCTCAAAGTAGAAGATCTTTAACTTAGTCACCGCCAGAATAAACGTAAAAGAATGAGACCAGACTCGTGACTAACAATGTCATTAATTGTTAACTTCTTGAAGCGTTCTGTAAAGACGTCTATTGCGCGAGGAAATGCCTTACAGACGAAGCCACTGTAGACCCTTGTCCTTAGTCTTGAAAAATAATAAAATATCCATTATAGAACGCCTACCAAGTAAAAATCTACTTACGGAGATATGGAAATTCAGAGTCCCCTATGGTTCGCAGTCGTCATTGACGTCCTCTCAGAACATCTGAGAGCAGAAAACTTGTGGGAGCTCCTTTTTGCAGACGACC
>JBAHVQ010000039.1:0-15424 GCA_036872915.1 Nanipora kamurai
ATTTTCTATTTTACAGTCGATCTGTTAACCCTTTAACGCCCAGTGTCCGATGTATCGGACGCACGAAGAACAAAAGAACAAAAGAGAGAACAAAACAAAAATAAAGGAAGAACAAAGAAAAAAAAAAGAAAAAACATTCAGGTGTTAAAGGGTTAACCGAAAATGAAAGGATCCGACCGAGGCCCCCAGGGAATGGAAATCTGCAAAAGTTAAAATAAGAAAACCCAAGGGAATAACGAAAAAAAGTCAAATGTTTTTATCCGCCTTTCTGTCTACCTCCCTCCATTCTTGCCTGTATGTCTTCCTGTCATTGTGTGTTAATCTGCCTGTCTGTCTATGGTGCCGCTTTTCTTGTTTTCTCGCCCTTTTGGTTTGTTGACATCTCAGTCATAGATTAGATTTATTATTTTGCTGAGTCGTTTACCTGCCATTTTTTTCCCCACGTCTACAGAGGACTCCAAAGCACAGCGATCATACTCAGAGCGAAGATCAAGATGTCGAAGCCAGGGATTCACTAGGTCCGCCGAGATCGGTGGGCAAGAAAGGAGGCAAGAAGCCTGTCCTGTCCGAGTATGAAGCCACCGTTTTGAAGAAACGTATGCGAGAGATGTTTGACGCCGTCTTATCGTATCAGGTATTCTAAATTTGGAATAAATAAAAACGTTTGCGATCGCTACCATGCGACACCCAGGGTACGGTCTTGGTTTTGAAGAGATATTTTAGGGAGGTTATATTCCGAATCTCTTACTTTACTTCAGACTATATAACAGTGAAGGTAAGGGATGTTCACAGTTAATGACTAAAGATGCGTTCTCTCACCAGATATATTTTTAATCGAGTTTTCAGTGTCACACTGTAGCTGTTGTAAGCCTTTTGACCGCTGACCAGGTTTTCGCCATGAGCTCACAAACTAACAAAATCTTTTGACTGTGTTTAACAGGATGAAAACGGCAGATACCTATCCCAACTTTTTGTGGAGCTACCATCAGCTGCTGTAGGTGTTTTAAAACCTGTCATACATGCATGTCTCTATCTCTCTCAGATTTTTGTACAAATATCTACACAGATTCTTTATTTACACGCGGCAAAATCGTCAGTAAAATACATTAACTATAACTATGCCACACCACCCAGTTAAAATATGTTAAAACTGATTTACAAGATTGTCACGTGAGAGTCCGATTACCTATTGTAATGTCGATTGATTGCCAGTATGAACTGCGCAAGTGAATCCACTGAATGTTGTGGGGTATGTTGTACCATAACAGTGCCCACTATAACAGAAACTACACTTTAGATAGTTCGTACTCGGCTTGGGTGGGTTCAGTTTGTTAACAACATTATTGGTGTTACATTTTGTCATGCGGAAGGTGAGTGAATTTTGTAAATCCGGCTGGGTACTTCTTTGATAATCTTAAACCTTAATCTCTTGATTGCGGAGGACGAGTACTGTATATTGTGTGTATACAAGCAAATAATGACAACGACAACAACAACGTTAATAAAATTAAAACGGTAATTGGAAAAAAAGTAGATAACCAATTCGAAAAGTAGAAGAAAGCCCCTTAGATTATGAGAAGAAAGTGTAATAATAGTATTACATATGGACAGATGAAACAGACCTTCTTGCTGTTGGTTGTGATAGTGGTGGTGGTGTTGATGTGTGGTGTGCTTTAGTGGAGGTCGTGGTGTTGATGGAGAAGTGGTGTCATGTTGGTGATGTTTTCAGTTTGGTTCATGTAGTCGGTAGAGGTAGATATCGGTAGTGGTCGTAGTGTGCTGTGTGTTGTTTCTGTGCGTTCTGGTGGAAGTGCCAGTGGTTGGTGGTATTGATGACGCTGATGGTTTTGGTGATGCTGCGATTGCCGTTGGTGGTAATGGTGCCAATGGTGGTAGTCGTGGTAACAGCGGTAGTAACGGTGGTGGTTTTAAATTTTGGTGTTGATCGTGTTAATGTTGTTCATGATAGTGGTAGGCCTGTGAGGCTGGCGGTTTTATGCGTTGTTGTTGGTAATGTTCTCCATGCTGTTGATTTTGTCGATGGGATAGAAGTGGCAGCGGTGATGTAGTCGGTGATGGCCGCTGTTGCGTTGGCGGTGTTCGAGTTGTTGTGGTTGATGATGGTATAGTTGGTGGTAATAGTGTTTGCGTTGTTACTACTGTTGTTGATGTTTGTGTCGATGTTGTTTGTGTTGTTGTTATTGCTGAAATTTTCCCTAGTGCTGTTGTTGCCACATTCGTTCTTTCTGATGTCGCAGTTGCCGTGCAGTAGGTTTTATAAGGCTGAAACAAGGTGCTAAGGCAATTATTCAAAAAAATATCTACTGTTTCTGCTGTCGGTGCCAATGCTGTTGTTGCTCTTGCTTATGAGACATGGAAATCTGCTCTTGCTTTACTGTAGTATTATCCAGACTATTATGAAATAATTTCGGAGCCAACTTGTTTACGAATGATTGAGCGGAACATTCAAGAGGGAAAGGTGAGTTGACATGTGTATTGTGTATGATGTATACAACAAAATCTTCGCCCATTAACACTTGACTGACCCATGCCCGTTTGTTTCATGTTTAGTATCAGTCTGAGCAACAGTTCCTGCTGGATTTTGAAATAATGTTTGAAAATGCCAAACATTACAACGAAGTTGGATCACAAGTTCATCAGGTAAACAAAGTTGAGGAAACCTAGTGCCATCATGAATAATAACGATCTTTTAAGATGTTGCTGAAAATCGAAATCAACAATCGAGTTTTTGTAAATTAAATAAAGCCGCAGGGCCATTCGTTACACTGATTTTAATAAAATTCGATTCAACTCACAGAGTACTGAGCTGGGCTCGATCGTTCGAAGAGCGATTAGCTTAAGCCAGTATTACTGAAAACTTTGTGGAAGAAATATTGCTAATGTAGGAAAGGATGTTTCAAGTTTTCCGTTCATATATCATTTTAACTAAAAAAAATTTATCCTATATAAACGTAGAAAGGTTGTATGCTAAAAAGTTTTAACTCAAGTTATCAAATAGAAAATGTCCAATAAAAGAGTCAATTAAATTTTAACTAGGAATTAGCGGTAATCATCCTTTGAAGAACCGGGCCGATAATGCAGACATTTCGTTAAATGGGTTAGTCTAAATGAAGAGTTACCCTGATTACTAAAGCTTCTCCAACAGTCGAAGTAATCAAGGTCAAAATAAGGATTATGGATGGTATAAATCAACGAGGAAGTTCGGAGATAGAAGCGAGCACGAGAACTTTTATATCTTTGTATCCAAGTGCGAGCATCAGTAGAAAGTAGAGGGGACCTGAATAGGTAGACCTGGGGCCGCTTGTTACAAGCCCGGATAGCTTATCCGCCCGACAAGTACCTGCACATGAACAGCGTTGTCCTTTATTTGAATAGTCAAATTTAATTTTTTTAGAGATGAATTGCACGATGTGGTGTATTTCTCCCTATTCGGTAGTTAATTTTAAACAGCGATATAAAAGTAGAGTGCTGCGTCGGCAGTATTGAACGGCTTGTAGATAATCAAAAGGTTTGGGAAACTGCCAGAACTTAAGAATGGAGAAACTGACCTTTCGACCGAAGGCCCTTCGTCGGAGTGAATAGGGCCGTTCACTAGGCAGGACGTATCCCTCCTGACCCCAGGTCAGGTGAGACCACAAAGCCGAGGCTAAACGTTTCAACACTGTTGTACGGCATGTTATAACAAATGCAAATTTCCTTTCAACTTTACACCAACAAAAACACGATTATATTGTTCGTTGACAGGTGGAAAAAAATTTGCATTTGTTGTAACGTTATCTTTTTAATGTTGTAGAAAAATGTTGGAACGAAGTAAATGGTTTGAACCTGGGAGAATCGTGAGATGTTTGTGGAAGTTCACTTCCATCAACGGTCTTTCTCAAAACTATACTAACCTGGACGATCAACTTCCACAAACAGGTCAATGTTGGAACCTTTAACCTTGGCTTAACAGTCTTAGGGTGGAATTTTTGGGATTTTCGACGGATTGTATCTTTACACTCGAAATTTTTCTTCAGCACTCTTGCAATTGTATTAGGTGTAAACAAGAATACAGTTTGACTTGGTATTTTGTTTGGTTTATGAACATATAGTTGTTACTTTTATGACAGGATGCTCTTACTTTGGACAAAGTTCTTAAAAAGAAGCGAAAATCACTTGGTCGTTCACAACTTGGTAAATAATCAGTAGCAATTAGTTAGTTAGTAGTTATACTTCCAATAGATTAACTATTAAAACGTTCGCTCGAAAATTTAACCTACGTTCACTTGAGATGAAAATTAAAAGAAGTCCATAACGAACTGTTACATTTGAAAGCGCTTTTAAGCAGTATTTTCAATGGACTTGGTAGTTATGCAGTGAACTTGAGGGTTTTTCCCTTTGATGCTTCCTTTAACCTTTTCCGTTCATTATTTAAGAAAGATTAAGGATGATTTGCTGGCAATCCTTTAAAAGAAAACCCAAACATTTCAAGTAAAACTACTTTCTGATTCACTGTGATAATCGGCTCCCGCCTGTTATTAGCCTACGTAATAGCTGTATACCTACTATGTAAATGCTTTTGGTTCATATCTTATGGATGGTTTGCAACCAATCTCTCCGGTTTTAGTGGACAATGATATCGCGGCAACCCTGGTTCCACACGTAGATTCGAAGTTAATGAGACTCTTCAGTTGAAGTTTAACTAAGATGGCCGCCATAACGTCATATGCAAACCATGAATTTTGTTTTCATTGCTGTTTTCGTCTTTTACCTCTTGTTCGTGTCGCTTCATGTTTCATCAGATCAGGATTCATTCCTCCAGCTTTTGAGACTAATAGCTTTAGCATAAAGTAAAACTAACGTATCCGCACATTTTAATGTGTAAGAATTTTCAACATAGACACTTCGGACTCCAACTGTCCACGCGGGCATTTTTCCCAGCAAAACTGGCCAGTCCGGACAAATAAGGGCAAAGCCCGAACTCGCAATGCCGTTAGATTTCAGACCACTTAGTAACCAATCAGCGTCCATGGTTTTTAAGCTCTGAGTTGAAAAGGTGCCCATCTATACAATAATTCCTCTTGTAAATTTTGGCAATGTATTACTGATAAGCTTTCTTGTATCCTTGTAGCACACTGTTTATGCAGCACTCTTCTTTTAAATTGTTGTTGCCTTTTCCATTCACGCGGTCAACTTGATTTCACGCTTTAGGTCAACTTGAAGGTAGCTCCTCGACGAGTCCTGCCGTCAAACAAGCTACCCCAGGCAGCAAACAACAAACTCCTCCGACCAAATCAACGAGATCATTGTAAGTTGAATGTCAGAAGCAGTCCTTTTTCTTTGAGTGGTCACTCTGTTAAAGTATTTTTCGTATGCAATAAAATATATTTAGATAACTTTTTATGGTGTTTACAAATGACTGGCTTACTTCAAGAAGTTGAACCTTTAACTATATAGTGAAAAACACATGCGGTGATGAGCGCTTTTGAGGAGAAGAAACGTTCAATATTTAAATCTTAGTTACTCACTGAAATGTTGTTGAAAAAGATTCAAGGGGCAAATATGTAACGAAGAGAATTACATGTTGACATAGGTCTTATGCAGGCACTGGAAATATTTTTACAAACTATAGACACCTTGCCACCCCTTTGAAAATTACTTTGCGACTCCTTTACGATCTTTCTCTTTTGTTGCGAACCTCTGACCTATATATACTGTAACCAGTTTTCCTACCCAGTCTTAATTTGTTTTGTAGTTATTCGGCTCGATCATTTCAACCAACAACCACGACAGACGTGAAAGAATTGTGCAAAGAATTATATAACTCTATCAAGGACTACACCGTGAGTAGTTTCTTCTGTTTATCGAATATTAAGAAACTCGTCCATCAAAGACGCTTACGCATTGTTTTTATTTCTAAAGGACATTACCGGGCGTTATCTTTGCGGCATATTCCAGAAACTCCCTTCAAAAACTGTAAGTTACAAACTTTCTTCACAAGTTATAGAGGGCTAGGGGCTTTTAGCAGCCCCGCAATGTTTTCAAGACTGGAGCTAAAAACTTGCTCGTTTCCTTGCTTAACTAATCGTAACTACCCTTTTACCCTTTTTGATATCTTAACGATAGAATAAGTTAAAGAACGAAAATACTTCGTTCCTCATTTTATTTATTATTTAACTCCCTGAAATTTTGTTGGGAGGCCAGCGGCCGGCAATGGTTTGGATGTAGTCAGGTTATTCTTTGTAGCATTGTGTAATAATACACCAGAGAAACTCTATTGAGCTACACAGTTTGGTAATCTCATCTTCTTTTCTCTCAAACATTTTACATTGAAAACGTGGCTCATGCATTGGCGTGCTCATTCGAGTTACGGGCAAGCGTGAAACGTTGGGAAGGCTCGAAGAAAAGCGTAAACGTTATTATTTATTCCAGGCCATAGCCGAGAGCAAGTCCAGCATTTTAAGTACACCCACAGCATCGATCTCAAGTGCATCCTTAACGCGACGGAGTACATAAAAACATGAACTAGTTTCACATTCAAATTTTAAATTTATTTATCATCACTACGTGACGCGTTTATACAGGAGCGTAGTTACGTTATTCTCCTGTCGAAGGCTTTAGCCAGACAGTCGACAGCTCAAACTAAAATGATTTTCTGATCAGAGAAACTCTGTTTCCTTTTCAGTTATGTATATGCCTGACCACGTATCTTCTTTACTTTCATGGGTTAATCTGTATTTGTCATGTTGCCAGGATTATCCTGATTACTACGCATTGATCAAAAGGCCAATTGATATGGCGAAGATCTCGACCAAGGTTCATGCAGAGCAGTACAGCACTTTGGAGGAGTGCTTCCAGGATTTTGTGCTCATGTTTGATAACGCATGTAAATACAACGACCCGGATTCTCAAGTGTATAAGGTACACACTTGTCACGAAATTGTTCACTTATCACGAAAAAATTGACATTGTGGTTTTAGAACGAGTTACTTCCATGACGTCTCTGAGGGCTTCACAGCGGACATACCCTTGAAATTTTCGCCCGAGTTTCCTAAATCGTTGGGTTACTTGGTGGGGTCCTTGAAGGAAAATTCTACGTTCATTGGTGAGATTTCAAGTCATTTATTGAACGCGTTTCAGGGCCTTATTGTAAAACTGTCCCAAAATTCCGGATGAAATATATCTACTTCGTGAATGAGGTTTCCTCACACAGTATGGTATGCTGTATCTTCCAGCCAATCTCATTCCCGTACCTCGTTCTTTTTTGTAAATGTTGTCCCAGCCAGTCGACCAGTCAGCCCTATCCCAATACAACCGAAGTGGAGTAAGTATGTTCAGATTGCTTCTCGAAACCAAACTGAATCATTTTGCTCAATTTGGTTTTTGATCTGAGGCTATTCACAAATGAAACACATATTTGAAAACAATGTTTTAATATTGCGGTTAACTGGCGTTGTTAACTTTCATATTTTTCTTGCAGGACTCGCTGGTTTTATTGAGAGAACTTTTCGCTACTAAACTCGAGCTTCTCGGTAAGACTTTGACGGGTTAGTTGACAATTCTTAGTTAATACCATGTATTGCGGGCTCATGCGACAGTTTTGTGTTTTTAAAGGCGAAAATATTCGATCAGAATGAACCTTCTCGTGCATTTGAATTTTTCTGACCAAACCAATTGTAATTCCCAGAATTACCGTGTTCCTTTCTAAAATTTGCCGTACTGACTTGTCGAATTGTGTGAACGAAAATTACTCTTAGTACTTTTGATTATGCCCACCTCACCCAACCAAATAAATTTATTCCCGGTTTTCAGTCGACCCCTCGCGTAATCTAGTCTTACCTTGTCAGCGGCCAGGTGAGTCATCTCACGCTCTGGTTATATGAACAAAGAATTTGTGTAGGGTTAGTGTTTGCTGGGGTTAGAATTTGAGTTTAGGTTAGCATCAGAGTTAGTGTTGCGGATTGAACTAGGGTTGGCGTTAGGTGATTAGCGTTTTCGTTACGATTACGTTTATTGACCTGTTCAGAAAAATCGGAAAGACTGGGCTCTAGCTAACCAGCGCAAGGTATGATTGGTCGTTGTAAACCTTCAGCCAATCACGACTCGTGCAGGTTATCTAGGGCCCAGTCTTTTCGGGGTTTCTGTAGTGGTCGTTTGTCTAGTGATTTGCGTTGGGCTTAACATCAGACGGTTAGGGTTGTCATTTGATGGTTTGGTTTTAAGGAGTACTGTTTCATTAACAGGAGTAATAAACGTGATTCTTGTGGTATTTGTAAGCATTGTCCTCACGTGATGTTAACTATCCGACCGATAAGAATATGAGATTGAACTGTGGAAGAGTGACACTAAGTACCCGGGATACAGTGCCCCTCTCACCTACCTGAGCGATTTCTGTGTTAAGGGCTTGCTAGAGGTTTTCAAGATGTACTACCCAAGTGCTATTTTTGGTTGTCCGCGGCTAGTGGGTAACACTGTTGTAGGATCCAGTAGAGCTTGCAAGAATCTAAGGTACGATTTTTATTCCCTGGTTGTGTGTTACTTTGTAGGCGACTGTGAGACGCATGTTCCCGATGTACGTGAACTCGTGCAGAGAATGACAGAAGAACTTTACGATGCTGTCATTCATCATCAGGTGATACACTGATAAAGTTTAAAGTAAATATTTCCGCCGAAAGGTCTTAAAGTTGAATTTGCCTGAAGCCGGTCTTGTTTTTTTGCACTCCTAATTTCCCTATTTTGCACTCCTAATTTCACGATTTTCCCAAATAAAGAATACGTGTGCTAGCTTGCCCTTTGGGAAATCTTCTAAGTGCTAAAATAAGTGTTAAAAAACAACTCCTCAGATCATAGTGATCGGAGGGAATACGAAATGTTCAAATTACCAAAACAAATGCAACAGTAAATACGATGAAAGTAAAACAACGTCAAAATTCAAAACTCTGTTGTTTGGCATAAATTATTGCAGAACTTGACCATTTGTATGTTAGCTTTATAATTTCAAATTAGATCGAAAACGTCAAGGGATCGGGTGGTTTCGTAAATAAGGCTGAGCACGTACTCGCTTTCAATGAATCTCGCTCTCCTGTGGTCCCAGTTATTTCAATGCCTGTAAGGAAGACCGATATTTGGGAAAGAAGCGAAGTATCGTTCGTTGGTGGTTAAAAGAAGCCATATTGTTACCAAGGTTTTCGCCCTCTCACTTTATCTTTCTTGGTTCTTTATTTGACCAGTACCAAGACAGTTTTAACTTGTATTCTATAAACGATACATCTGCTATTGTACAAATTATAAATCTTCTTACGACACCACAGGATGACGAAGGTCGTTGTTACAGTGATTCGTTGATCAATCTGCCAAATACTCAAGACGTGGACGAGAATGGACAAAAAAAGTGAGTATTGTTGAACAGTATCAAGCACTTAAGGAAGGAGTGAGCAAGTGGCTTTTATCCTCCTCTCTTTTCTGTATTTTGCAGTTTCACTTCACGTTTTGCCTGATTTGTGGTGTTTATGTTTTGCTTGTCCATGCTGTCGAAAGATTTTAATCTATTTCTTTTTCACCTTAGATATGTGTTGTCTTTGCCAACCATCGGCAAACTTGTTAAAAAGGTGAGAACTGAATTCAGAGCCAGGAGGCAAAGTAAACAAGTATAAAACAAAGCAAAATTTCGCAAAAAGAGACATCTTGAAACACTCAAAATATAGGTTGAAGACAAGAGGACAGATTGAAACGGTAAATTTTCAACTTTATTACAAAGTCAAAATCATTTGGTCTGAAGACGACTTTGCAATAAAGTAGGAAATCTACCGTTTCAGTCCGTCGTCTTCTTTTTAACCAACATTTTAGGGAGAATTGATTGCGTAGATTTAAAGTTTTAACATTAATAGTAAAATTAGTAAAAGCAAGCTTGTCAAGAACGTCAACAGCGAGGCGTCCTTATGGCAAACTGACATTTTTGATTCTGAACAATGATACATTATATTCACTGCAGAGGTATTACAAGAGGCTGGACAAATTCCAAGAAGATCTTTTTACCTTTTTCGAGAAAATTAGGACGAATCGCCTGGATTCCGAGGTAAGAATTGTCTATTTCTAAGCTATTTTACCGGTCTACCAGACAAGCGATCGCCTGTGAAAAGTTTTTCCCGTTTCAGAGTCAATGGTTTTGCAGTTTGTGATTGATTTGTCCCTGCAGGTTTACGACGATGCCGTGGACTTGCAACAGTTTTTCGTCCAACAACGTGATCTTCTTTGTAAAGAAGGAGAACGATTTGTTTCACCTGCAATATCCCAAACCAAGCGCCATTTGGGTCATGAGTTAGACGAGGAACGCAAACGTAAAGCGAAAGAGGAAGCCGCTGAAGCCGAGAAAGATAAAAGCCTGGAAACGACCAAGGTTGGTTGCAATTCGGTTTCAAAAGCAGTGATGTAATGCACATCCATCAGAGAGCAAATATCGAGAAAACAGAATGTGTTATTATCGAATTATCAAAGGGCGTGTTTTGAGCTTCATTTAATAACTTTACAAAATTGATTTAAAAGAACCCAACAACATGCCGGGTTATATTAATTGACCGCTCAACCGAGCGTGAGGTCTGTATAGTGAAATATCGGACCGATTCTCTTTAGTGCGGACCGAGCGAACGTAGCGAGGCGAGGTCCGTGCAAAAATAGCCCAGATTACCGATAGTTCAACGTACAGACCGAACAAACGAGATCAATTAGCTGTTTATCATATGGCCTTAATTAGTAGGTTTTTTTCGTTGTAAAAGTCTTTGAAACTTTGCTAGAAAAGACAACATCCGGACAGCTGTCCGAATACGGAAAAAGACGAACCGTAGTCGGGATACACAGTTTCATGAACCGTGCATTAACGAATCAGAACTCAGGGTATAAGAATGCCATATAGTAGTATTGTTTATTTGGCTGAACGACAGGTTGCATAGGGTGTAACTTACCAGGGAGGTGGAAAGTTAAAAGATAGGTAGACTGCCGAATTGTTGTAGAAAAATTCTGACGTTTCGAGCAAAGGCCCTTTTTCGGAGAGTGAAACGTGTTCTAAACGTGTTTTTGTTGTATGAAACCTCAACAGCTTATTCGGCGAATGAGCGTCAGCGAGTGAACTGGGCTATCTTTACTTTAAACGCATATTTTGTGCTCCAGACGGGAATCGAAGCCTTAATCTCTTGATGGGCCAGTCAGACGCTCCAACCATTGAGCTACCGAAACTTAGATGAACTAAGATATTACTTGTTCGACATAGGTGCTACCTTTCTCGTAGCCACGATATACTGCTTCAGTCCTCGTAATTCAACTATTTTTGCCTCGGCAATTGCTTCGGCACAGTTCGGCAAACACTTCGGGAGCTGTAAACGACTGTTGTCACACCTGGCACTTTGTAAGTGGGTACGGAAACGATTAATGATAATTGCGAAAGTGAATGCTGTTTAGTTTGAACGCCCAATTTGAAATGTTTGTAAAAAATGATAGTAGCTATGATTAACGAATCGTATGAAAGAAGGTCCAAGAAGTGTTGCTTAGTTTACCAAACGAATTTGGCAGAGCGAAGTGTCTTATAGCGTAGCTAAGTCGTACGTTTCAAAGGCGTTTCACGCATTGTTTTTCTTTTAGGAAAGGTGTAATGATGCCGGAAATGTAATATAAATGTAATGTAATATTCAAGTTTGGGCCTGACTATCCCAGTGCTTCAGCCGTCTACTATTTTCCTCGCTAGTGCAATCGTTGGGCATTTGACGGCTTCTCATAAAGCCGTCTGAGATGTACCCCGTTTAAAGTGCTGTTGGGATTATTCCCACACTTAGTTGCATTTCTCTGTAATCTCTGTAATCATTTCATCATGTATATTTAGTCATCTGAAAGGTGTTACTCCTGTTTCAACTATTAGGAGGCGCATCAAGATCAAGTGACTAGCCTGTCTGAAATCAAAGTCGGAGATGAAGAGATTAATGTGGGCGATTACGTCTATGTTGATGCTGGGTTTGTATTGTTATATATTAGACTCCTGTTCATCAAGGCATGCCGTTGGTGTAATGACTTAACAGAATATATACATATACATAAAGATGGTTTGCAGATGAAGGGGGTGTTGGTGGGCACAGAGGTAGTGCACGTGTCTCTCACCTCAGTACTAGGGTTCGATTCCACCTCCGTGTGGTTTTCAGATTAAAGTTACCTTGGTCATATGTGAGAACAGTGTTTTCCAGTTTGACTCTACCAAACATCGCAGGTTTTCTCCGGGTACTCCGGTTTCCTCCTGCAGTAACATTGGACCCACGAGGGATGGCCCTTACTGGACCTCCTGGGAGGAACGGTGTAGTTTAGTTGAGAGGGCATCCAGTAGCTTTACGCCATGGCGACCATCTTGGTTGAATTTGAGCGAAAGAATTTTATCAAAGTCGTATTGTATATGCAACCAAGATGGCCACTGTATCATTGTCTTCCGAATCTCAAGGGAATTGCAAACCATCTAAACATATACAAATGCATAGGCACATACGTATACTTATACTTATACGTGTTAGCATACATATACTTATACTTATAATTGTACAGTTTAGTATACATTAAATGAATTAGACAGTTTAGACAATAGCTAATCGAGAAATATGGTTGGGAAACTCGGTAAACATCAAAGAGATGAACAAAGAGAGCGGCCGGTAAGTTGGAAGAGACCTGAACGTGCACAAGTCGTCTGTTTCAAGTATATAACCTCAACCGTTGACAATCTGCAGATTGTTAACGAAATTGCTTTGCAATACAATGCGGTGGGATCCAAGTCCAAAACGTTTATTTTTCAAATCTCAGAAACCTTAAAATCTGACAACAAATGATGTTGTAGACCAAACTATCAAAACAATATCATTATGTACCACTTAAATGTTTCCAATGAGCGCGGTTCAGAGAAACTATTCCTATTGGTTGATTCCTTCATTATTTATGATTCTTCTGGTGTTTAGTCGCCGTGACCGTGCGCAAACGTGAACAATAAGGTAGAACAATGAGTTTGCAGACCATATGTTCATTGACTATTTCATTCAAATCATTTCGCGACCAGCTTCCAACTTGACCTGTAGCTCAGTTGGTAGAGCGTCGGACTAGTAAACCGAAGGTCGCGGGTTCGAATCCCTGCCCGGCCAAGTAGAGTTTTCTCTACTTGTCCGGTATGGTTCGTCACTCGAAGTAACATCTAACATCATTATTCTCTACCCGAGTTCATTCTTCTGCTTAAGCTAAGATGCCATGGTGTTCTTTGTTGTAGCGATCGATTCGTTGTTGCAGTTGAGAAGATGTGGAAGGACGAGAAAGAAACTCAGGTAGGTTTGTTGCTCGTCACGTTTTTGGCATTTTTTTCCCATTTGTGTCAAATAAGAAATTACTCTGCAAGAAATTCGATGAAAAAGATTGGTCGTACCAGCTACTGCCGAGTGCTAAACAAAGTATATTGCCGGCTTTTAATGTCACATCTATTTTTCAGTGGATACGTGGTCCTTGGTTTTATCGACCTGACCAAACTGTCCACGATGCTACCAGGAAGTTCATGGAAAAGGTAATGTAATGCTTGGATCATGAGACTCTAGCCCCACCTACGAATGTGCTACTACTTGTTTTGATTTCTATTCTGTTCACTGGATGAATCGTACAGTCGTATATTGCAGGAGGTATTACGAAGTGACAAGAAGACTCCAGTTAACATAAACCAAATAAAAGGATTATGTTACGTGATGTACGTGAAGAACTACATGAAAAGCAAACCATTGGTAAGTGTTGACATGTAGCTTTGGCTGACGCTTTATAATTTGGATGTAATACCTCAAACCAGTAGAGAAATTGCAGCCAAAAAAAGGTGGAACAGAACTATGAACTTAGGCATCGTGGGTTCACCGCTCTTGACTACTTAGTTTTGTCAACTAAATTGTTAGTTTTATGATCATACTTTGTCAGGGAGCGTTTGTTACTTATGGCCAGGGTTAGTACCGAAGAGAAATGGGAAACAGGGTAATTTTTTTGATTACCCAACCTGGAAAAGAATTTCGGTTTTATTTCAAAACCATCATCAGACCAATTAAAATTACATCATTCCAAGTAAGCCTAAATAACATGAAAGTAAACCGACGTTGGTGAAGTAATATCAATATCCCAGGTTCAAACCATTTACTTTTAGGTATAAATGACAGCTTAGAGTTTCGAGGTGACGTAGGTTGGCACGAAGATAACCCCAAACAGTTGTAACTTTGTGTTCACATTTTCTCCAGGGTTTCGATGAAAATGATGTGTTTCTCTGCGAGTGTATGTACAACAGCAGACGAAAGTCGTTCAAAAAGATCAAGGGATGGCCCACCCACGGCCATCACATGAAACACATCCCCCGTGAGCAACCGTTGGTTCTCAAGCGAGCTCCGTTGCTAAGTGAAGAGACAAGCAGAAAGGCTGCAGTGGTAAAGGAAGACGATGAAGAATTGATTGCATCATTGCATCAAATCACTGAAGAAAAAAAGGTAACATGAGTTTTTTTCGACGAACTTTGGTTGTATCGATGTCTGATGAAGCACTCCTTCGGCATGGTAACACCAAGAATTGAACCATGCATTATCTGCACTGCCACCCGTCAGATCGGTCGCTCTACGCTGCTATGACACATTATACGTTCATCCACGTATTTACCACAAAAGTTACCCACCTGTTCCCAGCCACTAAATCCTTCAAAGCGTCTGCTTGACAAAAGTACTGTTAAGAGCCATCCTTGTTGTTTGTTCTCGCAACCAGTGGTTCCCAATCCTGATGTACACAACGGGATTTCGGAGGAGTACTCGAGAAATCCGCTTGGGAGGCGAAATAATAAAATAGATAATACACAGGCGAAACGACTGATCCACATCTGAACTTTGTAGCATAAATTTTCTGTTTTGAGAGAGAATATCTGAACAGGGTAAGCCCCACCGGGTGATTAGACTATCAGATAGCTAGTTACTATAAGTTTATCTACTGCTAATTAACAACTAGTGTTGGTATACACCATGTAAATATATTGACAGCTTACAATACAATTACATTTCTACATGGTGTATATCACAAATAGTAATAGGATTATTTATTTCGCCGTACAAACGTACAAGGAACTATTACTGGGACAGAACATCGGGGGGTCTCCAGAGTTTGTGTAAGATGCAAGAGTCACCTGACGGGAAAAAGGTTGGAACTCGTGCCCTAAACGAAACCAGAAAGTTAAACAACACAATCAGGCACTCTGCAGTTGTTGAAACCAAACTGTCTTTTTTTCTAGAATTTACAGATTGATGTTCCTAGTCAAATATTAATTCCTAGTCAGACATTAATAATGTATTTTGATGTTCCTAGTCAAATATTAATTCCTAGTCAGACATTAATAATGCATTTTGATGTTCCT
>JBAHVQ010000039.1:28189-45109 GCA_036872915.1 Nanipora kamurai
TAAAAGGTTCGTACACCTTTTTGAAAGTTAAAAAGTTTATATTGTCCAGATATTAGAAAGTTAAAAGGTTCGTACACCTTTTTGAAAGTTAAAAAGTTTATATTGTCCAGATATTAGAAAGTTAAAAGGTTCGTACACTGCCAAATTTATGTAGAAAAATTCTCAAGAAGGGCCTTTGCTCGAAACGTCAAAATTTTTCTACATAAAGTCTGCAGTCTACCAACTATTTAACTTTCTACGCTGTTTCATACACTGCCTACGCAACATCCTATAATGATCAATTTGTCGTTTAGTAATCAATAACGTAAAAATTGTGATCGTTGTGAGTGGAAAAAAAGAAGGGTAATGAACTGTTGCTGACGACAATTGCCACAAACATGGGAAACCAACAATCGGAGATGTCGTTGTACTAACACGACGTTCTACACCAATAAGCTTAAATAAAACACCACGTTCTACTCTTCTTGGTTTTAAACTGAATTGATGTTGCTGCTACAGATCGACGAATTCGATTGTTTTTTGTTTTTTGCTTGCCAGATGTCGCAGTCATCATTTTCCACCACCGGACCGGGAATTGCGTACGATTGTCTTTGGCAAGGATGTGATTATCAGTACGAGGATATGAACGAGTTGATAATTCACGTATTGGAGAGTGGCGGACACTTGATTAAGATGGGTGAGATGTTTTGTCTAAATTTTATGTTATTTAACTTAGTGGACAATCTTCATGTGCAACAGGCTTCTCTCGTCTATTAAGGTCTATAAACAGTAGCGGTTTTAGCACTATGATTATCATTCTGGTATAGCCAATATGCTCATGACAGTCTATGCAGCAAGATAGCGTGTACTTCCGATTCACACCAGTTTGTCCTCGATGCTTTCGTAAGTATAACACACAGAGCAAGATTACAAACCCGAGGCACAAAACTGAAAATGTAAACTAGCCTTTATAGTGCCAACTACATACTGACTATCCTCCCTTTTATAGCAGAGCGTGGCTTGGTAGGACCAGAAATTATTGAACATAGTGTGATCACGAAAGTGCCGTAGTTGTGCAGTGCAATGCATTGATAGATATTCGAGATCTTACTAAGATATATGGGATTAATGGTTAACATTAAATGTGTACCTTTAAATAAATATGTACCTTAGTATGGACCTTAAATAAATCTGTACGAGAATACGTACCTAGTTAAATACGTACCGTTTTTTTAAAATAGAAAATGGACTTTGTCCTTGTTTATGGAGAAATTGTGAACGACTTAAAAGGGGATTCAGGTAAGAAACTGGTTTGGATATATAGTTCTTTTGAGAATCAATGCAAGGAGGCATTGTAGATAGCATTAGGAGAATTGTAAATAGCATTTTCGCTATTTGGTATTCTTCCTTTGTGTCAGACATACAAGTTGACAGGAAGATTTTTATTCTTCGAATGGTAGTTATTAGAACTTGTGACATTGCAAATAATCGTTATTCCTTCAATCTAACTTGAATTAAACCATTGGGATTTTCCAATTTTAAGTATAAGGTTTATCGTCACTCGATTTTTACGTGGTCTTTCTGATGTTTTATGTCCTATCAGGCATCTTACTTCCCTGACAAAGTTGATCCGACATTGTCGTGAAATGCATCTGAAAGGACCTCCGAGACGAGTGGAATTCCATGAAAGGAGCAAGTGAGTAGATAATGATCAAGAGAGACTCGAAGTCTTCACGTTAACAGCCCAGAGTTGTTAATGTGAAGTGACAACACTGACTCGTAGAAAATTTAATTTCTCCATGTTGCCCAAGAGAATGGTTCGCTTGTACTCCCACAAAGGTTCTTGAATCGGTAATTGGCTAACAATTTACCTTTGATTCTTTAATCGGCAAGGATTTCAGTTTGTGAAAGTCCGTCATAAACATCCGCAAGCCAACCAACGATAGGGGGAGTGTGAACAGTTGACGCCGATCACGATTGTTGGCCAAACAAATTTTTATTGAAAAAGTTAATCGAAAGTTGAATTATATGCATCATTTCGCTGTTTATCTACGGTGTTCATATTAAAATTGAAAGGTTCCCCGGGATCCACCGGGATCAAGGCATGATGTTAGCTTTCTTTTCGGGCATTCTCATCGCACCAATTTCGTAAAATATGGAGAGCTCCGGAGCATTAATATATGATACTCTTGAAGCCATTTTCGTCTCAGGAAAATAATACGATGTAACCTCCATAAGTCGTGCAATCGTTCCTCATTTAGGTCCTTTCTGTCTTCTTAGATCTTTAAATATTTTTTCTGGCGAATGTCAGACGAATTTACTTGCCAAATTAAGGTCCCTGAATCCGGTTACATAAAACATCCACCTACATAAAACATACACTTAACAGGTGGGTCTCTGCCAATTCAACGAAGTGTACGTTTATTGGTGTTGCACAAAGAAACCTACCGTTCTCGGACGTGTACAAGTTGTAGGAACAATGAGGACGCATTCTTTTGTGACTATTCCGGAACAGGAATAGATGCAATTGCGCCTTTTTGGGACATGTTCCAGTTAAAGTATCAATGAAATTGTGTTTTTTCACTTTGTTTTGAGGCATAGATTGCTGAGAGCGAAAAATTTGAAGATTTAGTCAAAACACGTTAGATTTTGTTGCCGTATTCCGGAATCAGAATGGTCAAATACGTCCAAAAGAATGCACCCTGAATGTTCACATTGCCTGAAGCCTTTACTTGCCGACATAGACCAACTGCGTAAATATCACGATGCATCAGTGTAGACGCATAACTTCAGCTTCATTCTTTTGAATTCTACTGAAAAAAAAACACTAAAGCTGAGCACAATGGATGGACATGAATTGAATTCAAAATAATCAAGTTAAGACTCTGCGTGTATAATGATGCCCTGCGGCATTTATGCAATTGGTCTATAAGTAAAAATAATTTCACGTAACTTGACGGGATCTACGATGATTCTGTACATGTACGTAAGTATTTTCGATGTACTATTTAAAAAACGAAAAGGAGTGCATGTTTTACATCCGATAAAGCACGTACTACGAGTTTTTTCAATAGCTCCAAAAACGAATTTCTCAACATGCTAATTCGTGAAGAAAGGTTGAAAATTAATGTTTTCTAAGCCGCGAAAATTCGATGAGAAAATCAAGCGTGTCTTCATTACGTATAAAATGATTGTGTATTGATTGTGTATTATGATTGTGTGTTGATTCCTTTGTATTTTCCTCATGAGTTATTAAAGAGTTTTTGAAGTTGGGTTAGCTGTGAAACCTCTGTGCAACATGAAAACCGTAAATGATGCCGCAATTCATATCCTTTCTACAACGATAAGTTCTTTGTGCAACTCCCATAAATGTTCACTAACCTGAATCGCGAAAGTCTCACTCGAGAGGACTCTTAGCGGAAGTTTTATGCTAGTCGCACCTGGATAGGAAAGAGTTGAACTAGCGTACATTTGTTTGTTTATTTATGAATTTAGGAATTACTTTCCCAAGAATCAAGCCCCTTCACAACCGGAGCCTCCGCCACCCAATACAGAAGCTGTCAGCCAGCCCCAACAACCTGGAAACTCAGCTTACGTTGGAGTTGTGCCTTCTCCGACACCAAGCCACGTGCTGAACCCGGCTCAATCTGTGAGCATAAACTCCAGCTTAATGGACCCTCAGTATTCCAATGTGATGAGGTTACCTACGCCTGCTTTAGCTCAAAGTAAGTGCCTTCAGCGCCTGAAGGAAATAAACAGGCACGAATTCGATCATTGACATTTACGTTGCTTGTGCGAGCTTGCAGTTACTCTTGACGATTAGGGGACGTTAAAATACTGAGACTCAAAAAATAGTGATGCGTACACAAACTCTAACCCTTATTCTGACTCTAACTCTAAACCTGAAGCAGTAAATTTGCACATCACTTTCGTTGATGGAAACTAGTGTTCACCTTTATATCATATCCTGTACTGCCGGACTAGCCAAGTCTTACCGTGCAAATGGAAAGCGCCCTATGGTTCCATTATATTGATTGGCATTCTAGAAAACAAAAAAAGTTTATTTATTTCAGAAGGTCATGCTTGGCTAGTTCACTGTGGTAGGACTGTAATTCGTAATTTCTTTGTTGTTTTGTTTTATCAGTATGTTGAACTTCGTCTTGACTGCACGGACCTTAGTCCGTACTGTCTGGATTTGGGGTAACGTTTTTCGGATGCGGACTTTCTATTTGGTGAATGAGATGGATTTATTTCAATGTCTTCGTAACACGTTAATTTAAATTCGATGCCTGAGCCATCATATTTATAACTTTCCTCAACCGTTAGCGCTTATTTCATGAGTAAACTACACTGCGAAAGTCGATGAAAAAATTAACTCGAGCAGGATTAGAGCTCGCATCTCCAGATTTTCGAAGTGCTGGTCGACCAATTGAGCTGGGAACTGGGAACAATGTGCTCCTATAATCCAATTTAAAGTCCTAATCAAACGAGAACGCAAGTAACCACAAGTTTTAGCTTGTGCCTCGTTTGACTACCAACTTGCAGTCCCTTGCGTTGCTTGCATTAGCTGGCGACTAACTTGAACTTGTTCAAATCTGACGTATTTAAGAGCCATTCGATAAATTCATAATTAACCTACCCTGCTGAAGTCAACTGAAAAAGTTGACTCGAGCGGGATTTGAACTCGCACCTTCGGGAATCCGGTCCGCCGCTCTACCTTGAAAATTTATCATTTAAGAGCCATTCTTAAGCTTAATTTCCACTCGGCGGAATTTTCGGGGCGTACTGCCGTTTTCCTTTCTCTCGTTGGTCCTCAGGAATTCTTAGGTTCCTAAAAGCCAATGAGAAACAAGGGGAATAAGCAGTGCGCGCGGAAAATTCCGCTAGTGGAAATCAGGCTTCACAGATTATGAAGCGAAAAAGTCAAAGAAAAACAGAGCGAGGTACTGATGAGCTTTTTACACCCATAACTTAGCCGTAATAACATAGGAACAAACAGAAGTGCAGAACTTGCAGTGACTTGTGTTACCATTTCACTGGTGGCATCGCAAGTTAACTTGCAGTGACTGCGTTCTCGTTTGATCAGAGCTTAAGTGCACGAGTGATTCTCACGACATTTTAACGCTTGAATTTTGAGTTCGTAGTTTGGTACTATTAAAGTGTTAGGGAATTTTTGCTGATCAAACAGTGGAACGCCATGGACTCAGGCGACCACAGCGACTGGCTCGTCCCAGGTTTAGATACCGAAATTAACCTTGCTCTGCCATCTGAGCTCTAGTGGCTCAATGGTTAGAGCGTCTGGCTAGCACTCAAAAGGTTGCGGGTTTGAGTCCCATCTGGAGCTTGGAGTATTTCGTAGTCCATGGCGTTCCACAATTTGATCAGCAAAAATTTCCTAATACTTTGATTTTAACGCTTATCGCCTAGAAGTTGACTCTGAAATTAGAGCTTATTATATAGTTAGAGAAATTATGATTAGACGGGTAAAATCGTATGTCCCTGCTGATACGCTAGAAACTATTTATAAAGCCTTGGTCGAACCTTATTTTGAATACTGTTCCCCTCTCTGGGATAATTGCGGAAAAACGTTGCAGGATAGGCTTCAAAAATTTCAGTCTCGAGCTGCAAGAGTTATTACAGGAGCCAGTTATGATATCAGGTCCGCCGATGTTCTTGACAATCTGTCGTGGGAAACACTTGATGTAAAACGCTTCTATAGTAAATCAACCTTAATGTATAAAATATTAAATGACCACACTGCCCCAAGACTAAAGGAATTCTTTTTTAAAAGAAGTGTCTTTCAGAACACTTATAATCTCAGAAATAACGATATGGATTTAGCACTACCAAAGCCGAAAAGAGAATTCTTGAAAAGAAGCTTCAGATATAGCGGTGCCATGCTGTGGAACAGCTTATCCCCCGAAGCCAACTCTTGCGAAACGCTGCATTCCTTTAAAAGGCATATTAGGCATAGAAAGGCATAAAATTAAGTCTGATAACATTACACTTTCTCTTCTGCTGTAGTTGTTGTTGCATATAACTTGTATGCTTTTTAAATTTTTTAAACCTTATTTGTATATAAATTCAGTGGGACGCCCTTCATTGAAATCAGCTTATGTTGTTGAGGCTAACATGATTAAATAAAGTTTTAGTAGTGGTAGTAGTAGCTGATTGTGGTCGGTTTTTTTTCCTCACAAAGCTATGATGGGTATATCGACATCATACGGCAATCAAGGAATAGCAACCATGGCGTCAAACAACTCCACGAACATTCAAAGACCAAATAGTGTCGCGAACAGCCCTGCTGTTGTCACCAACACCATTAACCAGTTTGCACAGATGGCATCTATGGGTAAATATTGCATCGCATTTGTTATTCATATGCGTTAACAGAGTAATTTATGAATGTGGTAGTCCAATGGACCGGTTATAATTGGAAAGGACTACTCGGTTGAACAAATCATAACAAATATTTATAATTTTTGTTTTAATGAATTCCATGAGTTCTAGTTTTATTTGCTTTTCCAGGATAAGTGTACAAGAGAAAATTAGGTACATACAGATCTGTCAGACAAGACAAAAAAAAAAAAACATGCAATACGAAAGCGGGTATCCGCAACATCACTGCCAATTATTCCGGGTTCGGAATAAAACATAAAATATTAATTACAAATTAAAAACAACACGAAATTCTTAAAGGACTACAGGCAGAGTTACACTTCAAGCAGACAGTTTTCCAGGTTCTAGGATCATTTGGATCATAACTGGCCTTTAAAGAAGCAAAATAATAATTTAGTGCAATATTTCTAAAGGTACAAAAATTAGCAGTATTGAAATTAATAAGGTCATTAACAAGAGTATTCTATATTCTCACATTTCGATTAAAAAATGATTTTTGAAAGGTCTGCCCAGTATGACCTCCGCAGTATTTTTTTCATGCCCCGCCATTACTTTCAGAACAAATATCAGTCTGCAAGATTACATTTATTTACATATCAAACAATATGGAAAAAGCTTCGAACATGTTCCAATATTATTTTAAGAGTTCTTTCAGGTAAGACAAGCTTGATTTCCATTACGTAGACACTTCAACATCCTCGATAATACATTAGTCTTTGTACAGGAATGTTTTTCTCGCTGATTTTGACTTCGACTGCCGTCACTTTGTTTCATGAGAGCATAATTCACGTATCACCTTTACCTGATAACAGAATATTATACTCTCTGGCACGGCGGTTGCCGATTCATTCCGATACGACCATCGAATAGAGGTCACCCTAGTACGAACAGCACCTCGTACTATAGTTACGTTGTTTCTTGCTATTCAACATGTGTCAGCCCCACAAGATTCAGAAAAACTCTGAGTTCCAAGCGGAAATCAAGTCCGCAATCTTTCGAATGCTAACGAGACGCTCTGACCATTGAGGTACAAGAACCAAGATGCCAGAGCAAGGTTACTTTGCGGTATTTAACTCTTTCCTGTCCGAGGACTTTCCCCTAGACGGGTAAAATCGTCTGGCGTTAGCCAGAGTAAAATACTAAAGTCTCCGTAGGTCACTGAGGACCTATACGGACAGGAAGGAGTTAAAACTGGCACGAGTTAGTAATCGATGACTTGCATGACTTGCGATAAAAATTCTGTTTAAATACTGTCGTTTCTTACCGCTTGATTGTAAAAAAAAAAGCAAGGATAAAATAATAGCGATAGTGGACTCCTTTTGGATTACGTGGTGTGTGACCGGGATGGGTTTAGTGGAATGAAACTCGTACCGGTTTCACGTAGTCTCTTCGTGAGGTGTAAATACAGCAAAATTATCCCCGGATTATTCACGTAGGATGGACACTTACATTCAGCTTATGTGAGCCTCTGTAACGTTGAAACATTGGCAAGCGGTTTCAAGGTTTTTGTAAGAGTTTTCTTTGTAAATAAACGGCTGAAACCGCATTAATCGCGACTGTTTCCTCTCGTATCATAGGGGTAAACACTCCGCAACAGCAAATCGCAAATTCCATGCAACAGTTCTCGTCACCTTATCAACAACACGCGACTCCAGATCCTCAAGTTAACCAGCTACCTCCTCCGTATCCTAACGTACAAGGGATCCAACAGTCCCTTCAACCACAGCAGCAAATACACCTGCCGCAACCAAGACAAGCAACTCCGATGCAGCAAGATCAACGCCAGCAGCAACCTCAGCAAGGAGTGTTTCCTACTCAGACCGCGCAGTTCATGGAGACCCAGCCTGCAGAAACACAGGCAAGTTAAAGTAAAAAGGATCATGTAAAATAACAACGAGGTTAATCGTTGTAAACCTTTGGAGACGTAATATATAGTAGTTTAACCGAGTCGACCATTTGCAAACACTGGAAATGATTTCACCGGACCCCTACACGTCTCCACACAAATCGACAGTAAACTTTCGTTCAGCTCAACATCCTGAGGAGGCCAGAAAATGTTTCGCAGTTAAACAACGTTAAATCGCGATTCAATCATTTGCCATTTAATGGTTTCATTGAATTTTGCTGTATGAACTGCGGTAGACCAAGGCCTCAATTAAACTCTTAGGTCCAGACAGGACTCGAAGCCGCAATCTTCTGAATAGTAGCCAGACCCTCAAACCACTGGGTCTCTAGACATTCAAATGATAAATCAAGGATACTTAGTTTTATACTCAAAAGGTTTGAGAAACTGCCGGAACTTAAGAATGCTTAAACTGACGTTTCGAGCGAAGGCCTTTCGTCGGAGTGAAACGTGAAAAAAAAAATAGTTTTACATACTTTTGAGCCCTTGGCTTAACACAGTTGTTACAACCAGAAAAAAATAAGACTTTAAAAGTTTCAAACTGCAGTTTCCGAGGGCAAAGTGTCATTTAATGATTATTTTCCCCGTGTAAAGTTTCACAGACTCTATAAATGAATTCGAAAGTTCAGAGCATGCTGGCAAAGCCGGCTATCGGCATTTGGGGAAATCCAACAATCTTCAAGCAATGATATACAAGTAGAATGTTTCGTCGGCAGTATTGAACGGTTTGTAGAAAACCAAAAGTGTTGGAAAACTGCCAGAATTTCGGTCTTGAAAAACTGACGTTTCGAGCAAAGGCCCTTCGTCGGAGTGAAACAATATTCGGTTTGCTGGCCTGCATATCCTGTATGCCCTTGATCCGATGTGCCGTGTCCATCTCTTCTGACCTCTTAATGACTTGGTGTCCATACTCACAGCACGTTGTCTTTGAATTCGACCGGTCTGAGTGATTTTTGAGGTCTTCATCTCCTGAGAATGAGGAAAAGGGAGTGGTAGCAAGTGTCAGTTGAAAATGATATAAAAGCAAACGTTTTGCTGGTATGTTTGTGATACTTTTGATGTTCTCTTTAGATGACTCCTTTGTTCCATTCACCACCACCCCGACAGCAGAAGCTACTCCATTCTGATGCTTACCTCAGGTAACTTCAACGTAAATGTTCTAAATCACATCACAGGTATAAGCTCTGTATTTTCTGTGAACGTATTTACTCCCCATTATCTGAAGCTTAACAGATAAAAAAGTCCTAATAAGCTGCACAAAAATTATTCTATTACAATAAACCGCCTTTCAGTAATAAAGAATTACTGCACAATGCCCCAATAAGGTGGTAGGCAATTGATGTGCGAGATGCTGACAAATCCCGATATTTAGTGATTACTAACATTCGCTGTTATTTTCGTAAGACATCTTCATAGTTTTGTGGTTAAAAAGTTAAATAATTATTGCCGACTCGTCAGTAATTTCGCCCTTTAACATTAGAACTTCGCGTAATAATGACAAGACGTTAGATACACTATCCTTTGTTGACACCGGTTGAACTTGACAAAGCCATCATCAAAAACCATAGCCTCAGCCATTTAATCCTTTCCTGCATGATTTTTTCCTTTTGTTCTTTGTTCTCTTATTGTTTTATGCTTTGTTCTTCCAATTGTTCTATTGTTATACCTTGTGGCTGTATAACAACACTATGCAGGAAAGGGTTAAATTGATTTTTCGCCACTCTCATTCGTACTCTTTCTCATAAACCTCCCTAAAATCGAGGAAGGTTTAGATATCAGTGCGAGTACGGATGCAAGTTTGAGTGTCAGGGGGGTAGTCCGCCAGGGTTCACCTGGCTGCAAGTCTGCTTGCCAGTTACAGTGTTTGCATAAATTTTGAGAGAGAAGAACAATTGCGACAAATGTGACCAGTAAAGAGGAGCCACACCTATTCACGTCTGCTTTAACTTTGTTCTCCAAACTTATCGACGAAACTGTGTTCATTGTACTAGTTGAGGAAAGCAAGGAGAGAGCTCGTGTGTTGTTATTCTAGATATTGGGAATTCCAAAGTATTTCGCCTGGGAATCTTTCGTGCACGGTAAATGTCTAACCGAAGTTTCCTTGCCAAAAAGTTTCCTTTCCTTGCCTCGGCTTTACTACTAACTGATCTTGTGTGAAAGAAAATGCCTTTGAAATAAAAATTTCTCTACTAGTGGGATCTATCCAGATTCATTTTGTGCGACTTTTACAGAAATCTAAGTAAAAAAATATATTCAAATCCTGTTAAAAGTCGCCCTGAGCCACTCGAAATTTCCGAAGAAAGTTTTTGTTGACGCGTGCGTCGTGAACAAACTTTTCCTGCCGGCGCCCGCAGTAAAAACTCGCAATTGCAAACTCTACTCGATCCAAGCCTCTCCATTAAGAATTCTCTCGACTTTATGTTACCACTTGTACTTAAATTACAGGGGCACAAGAATGTCAGTGCTTGCATTATTATGTAATATCCGCTGTAAATAGGGTTCTTGTCATCACCGTCATCATCGAATGATACAATTCCTGTCCGATGAACGTCAATGGTTTGGTAAGAAATGAAGAAATGTAATCATATAATTTATCTCCCAAGGTATATCGAAGGCTTACGAGACGGTACACCTCATCTGAGTAACTGGAACCCAAACAAACCAGATGTTAACAAAATGACACCCCAACAGCAAGCACAATTACCGGTCCAGTGGCTGGGCTCAGCATACAACCCACATCCATCCACATTAGATGCCTTGTGGGCTCTAAGAGAACACATGCTTAACGATGCTCTAAAGTTATCCAAGTTTACCCAGAACTATACCTAGTTCGTTTTCTTTGTCTCGGTGTTATGACATGGATGCAAACTTCCATTCTTGGGTGAAAACTCCACGATACCTTAGTGGACCTCCAACTGGTGGACTTTGATGTTTAGTTCTTGATGTGGTAGATATTCTTTTTAAACATAAACCATTTTCATGACAGAGGTAACTTGGGTGGATAATTTTCTGCTTGTTATAAAGTCTTAGATGTACATAGTGACGCCGCTTGTTCCCTATTACATCTTAATGTAAATGTCATGTTCTCTACTTATGGCTGACTTACGGATGGTTTTGAACTGACTTTTTGCTTGCATCGTGTAGGATTGGGTGTAAGGGTATGTCTACCAAAGTTGTATCTGTAATGGTGTCGCTGAAATGCTTTTGTAATGTATTCACTACGAACGCCAGTAACACTAAACCTTGACTAGGTGTAAGGACTGTTAGCTACTTTCACTTTGGTAAAGTACATTTGTCCATGTACATTGTTGGCGTTGTTGCTGTTGTTGCTATTGTACATCAAGATGCTCAAGTATATAGAGCGTTGTTTCATACCGGTTAGCGTGTTGTAAATACTTTTTAAAGCCACTTACGGCTATTATTAAAACTTCACCATAAAATCAGTATTCCTTATCGTTTTCGTCGTTAACCTACCCTACAAAAGTTAATTGGAAAAATTGACTCAAGAGGGAGTCGAACTCGCATCTTCCGATTTCGGGGCCGCTGCTCCACCAGTTGAGCTGTCCGGTCAACTGAAAACAGTGTGCACGTAATATCCAATTTAAGGTGGCTGCCTACATTTTCTGTGTTTACAAGGTGCAATTAGTATGGTCTCCATTTATGGGCATTTCTATCATTAAAATAGTTGTAAGTCCGGTACAAAGTGTGTCTATTTGTTGAAAAAGCATAACAAACATGAGATATTTGTCGAATTGTACAATTTTCAATTGTTAAGATGGTAATAATAGCGTTGGAACATCGGTATATTTTCACGATTATCACAATTAAGACACATTATCTTCGGATTTCGTCGGTGAGTTTTTCTGAAAATTCGTACGAGGCTAGATATTCCACTAAAGAATAAAATATCAAAAAATCAGGGTCAAGACAGATTTTTTTTCCAATAAATATAGTGGATTTTTAAAAATTCTGTCGTATGAAAAATTTTGGAAATTAGATATGTTATTGATCTTACTCTGTTTGCTTTAATTACCAAGTTTAAAAGAAATCTCGAGATAATTCCAATATGGCGGATTTGTAAGGGCAAAACAATTGTTCAGTTTGCCTGTCACCTGACCAAGCATGCATTCATGTTTCCTAATTCTATGTGCAGTGTGGTAGACTTGTAAGGTCATTTTGGACGTGAGTTTCGACCCGCCACGAAGTCAAGATAGGCGTCTAAATGATCGCTCAGGGGACTGAAATCGTTCGCAAAGAGCTTCTTGTACAGCACCATTCTAGTCCCCGGAGCCACTTTCTTGCTGGCACGCGATAAAAGGCTCTGGGGGAATCCATAAATATAAGGACTCTGATTGGTTCATTCGCGTTAATTAGCGGAAGTCGGGCACGCTTTGTCGATTTTAAAGCGGAAAAGAATATTTGCAGACAACCTAAAATCACACCCCTGTTTTCAGCTCCGAAAGGAGAATCGTGAAAAGTGGTAAAAACAGTGAAATTATTACTGGGTTCAAGAACCTTTCCTTTGAATATTAAGAAAAGCAGGAAAAATTGATGTCGTGAAGTTTTAAGGATGTTACGCGAAGACATTTGGAAGACTTTTTCGAATGTTAGCTTATCAAATGTAAATTCATAAGTGGCCTGAATACAAGCCTCGAACTTGCCGCTCGCAAACTCACAAAATGCGAGTAAAAAAAAAATTTCACCAACAAGCGTTTGCGAGTATGGACTTCAGTCGGGTAAATTGAACAATTCAAGGTTTCAGAAATGTGACTTCGTGGCATGTTATACATCGCCTCTGACAATCGAAGATCTGTACAAGCTGTTCATTACAGTCAGCGGTTTCATTAAGAAATCTACGTGAAATCGATACTAAAACATGCCTTAGTAGCCCACTAAACGTCACCATTTAAGTCACCATGAGCATTTTATTTTAGGAATTGTATGGCAGCAGGTTGAAGGGTAATGTTTGAGATTCTACTGTATGCTCAAATAAAATTGATGTTATTAAGCTCTACTATGGTGTCTATGACTATACAGTATAAGGACTTCAAATTTTTCTAGTGACGTTGCACTTTTTGTTAGCGAGAGTGACATCTACCAGCACATGTTTGCTTGTGGTCTAAAAAGTTAGGGTAGACCCCTGTAAATATTCTGTGATCGCTCCACATTGTATGCCATCATAGGTTCTGATTACAATTAAAACTGACAGAACACCGTGGCTTTAATAGTGTAATTTCTCATTAAATACAAGAAAATTTAAGTACCAGTGATTTAAATAGTTCTTGTAACTATACAATAATATTTAATTATGATTATATTTACAAACGCTTTTAAATATGTTTATTACAGAGCTAGTTTGCATAAAGCATTGCCTTCGGTTCTTCACAAATAGAAATGGTACAAACAGACATTCAACCCACGAAAAGCCAATCAATTCAAATGTGGCGGGACAGTAACCAGCGCATCCTCAGGCTTCCTACCAATTTGCACGTTCTGTAAGGGAAAGAAAGAATCAAAAACAACCCATTCTGGTATTTTCCAAAATAGTGGCAATTGAAGAACCGGGCGGAAAGCGTAATCTTGTTAGGAATATCAAAGCCCAGCATATGATTTTGAATAAACCCATAATAATAGAGACATGAGTTATTGAAGAAAAAATATTTTTAATTCAGCTGACGTTTCGTTGCTAGTCCTGCAACATCTTCAGAGTAAGTGATAAATTTACAAGGTGTTCTCGACTATATGATATTCTACATGAATTACTGCCTGTCATTGTAAATAGAATATCATATAGTCGAGAACACCTTGTAAATTTATCACTTATTCTGAAGATGTTGCAGGACTAGCAACGAAACGTCAGCTGAATTAAAAATATTTTTTCTTCAACAACTCATGTCTCTGTTATTATGGGTTTATTCAAAGTCATACGCTGGGCTTTGATATTCCTAACAAGATTACATTCTGGTATTTCTTATTGCGTGAGACCAACTATCTAGAAATTGTTTAAAGGGTGTATTTACGGCCAACGCTATGGCGAAGAGCACGAATATCATTAAAAACTGGAACAGAAATACTGAATAAGGTCCAAAATATCAGCAAGAATCTGGCTTTACGTTCATTCCGGTCTCACGCAAACACTGAAGAAAGTTTTCACTTACGCACTGGTCTGAGTTTCTACTTTCTACCGGTATCGTGTAATCAGCCCCTTAGTTTAACTTCAGGATCATTCTCGGGGTGACGTTAACAGGGAATGCGAACTCGCACTGTCGGGTTTCCGAGCCGCTAGTCTACGATTTGAGCTATCGAGTGAACTGGGAACAGTATGCTCTCTTAATTCATGATAAGTGCGTTATTACCTTAGGCCGTTCTCTTTGAGTATTTACTGCATCAACCCCAAGATGGAACTTTTCAACTTTGCAACCTATGAAAACAAAAATAAATAATAAACAAAGGCAATTCTCTTCTAGCGCCAGCCATTATGTAGTGCTCGTTGGCTGAATATCTGCCATGAGATTCCACAATAAGCCCTTTTAGGAAAGCGGTGCATCATGGGAAACCAGGACTAATTTGAAAAAGAATACTTGATCTGTGCAGCCACTTTCGAAGGAAACACGTGACCCATGAATTTACGGGTCAATTATCTCCTTTTAATTTACTCCAGAATACCCGAGATGCAGGAAAAGAGCTTATTGCTTGCGACATGCTAGTCAGAGTAAACTCTACACTCTACGCAGAATAACTGCCAAGTGCGAGTGATACAGGAGCAGCTGGTTCTAATATTCAGTATTTGTATGAAAGAAAACAAGATCCACGAAATCTATCCGACTAATGAAGGGAACGTCGAACTAAAAACAGTGACACCATGCGCAGTAAGCTTTTGCACATTATGCCTATTTTCTTGCTAAAATGCTTATGCTTCATGCTGAAATTTTCCTCTAAAAAGCTCGTACGAAGGTGGCGAATGCTCGAAGCACTAAATACAAAAGAACACAGAAGTTTTTATTAGCCTGTTTCTCAAACGCAACTCCGAGTCGGTTCGAGTAAAACCAGTGACCCTATCTGGGGAAGACTGGATAGAATATTAGTACCATGCAATAGTTATGATAAACGTCTGACTATAAATAATTAAAATTTGCTTAATAAATTTCCTTGTCAGAATGCTGGCATTATTCTCAATGCTTTTTTCTTGCTAAAATGCTAATGCTTCATGCTGAAATTTTCCTCTAAAAAGCTCGTACGAAGGTGGCGAATGCTCGAAGCACTAAATACAAAAGAACACAGAAGTTTTTATTAGCCTGTTTCTCAAACTCAACTCAGAGTCGGTTCGAGTAAAACCAGTGACCCTATCTGGGGAAGACTGGATAGGATATTAGTACCATGCAATAGTTATGATAAACGTCTGACTATAGATAATTAATATTTGCTTAATAAATTTCCTTGTCAGAATGCTGGCATTATTCTCAATGCTTTTTTCTTGCTAAAATGCTCGGAGTAATGCTAGCACAATGTGCAAAAAAAAATGCAGGGTTGCCATTTGTTCACTGCTTCTGTTGCTACTTGCCCACAGCGACGCTTCTGAGCCTCTTATCAATCTCGTTGTAGAATCGGCGAACACTCTACCAACTGTTTGATATACTTTCTTAAAACAAATCGATGTATTACGAGAAAACCAAACCAAAATTCCCTACCGTATGCAATGGGAGTTAATTTAAACACTGTGTGGAGAGGTACTGCGAGATAAGGTAAATCTTCCTTTTGAACATCCAGGAAGTAAGCAAGAAGGCATCGCATCACGGCCTAAAGAACGTAAATAATTCACGCAAAATTGTAAACGTTTACAGTATAAAGTGAATTTCCTGCTGTTTAGAGAGACCACTTGCACTCATGCTAATCAGCCCTTCTGGTGGACAGCTTCAAAATTCCGACGTTCAACCGATCGAATAATTTATGGAAATTCTTTTATTTATGAGCATTTTTCCTCTAACTGGGGGATTCAGTACAAGTGGTCTATAGGGGAAGTCTACTTAGCGATCAATTTCTCGGTGAGAATCTGAAGCCAGAACTAGCTGGCTTTGCGTTTAGAAAAATCAGGCCTTAGACTCTTGACATTACCTGGTGGCATATCACAAGGACGTTCTGCTGCCTTTCTAATTCCTGGAAGAAAGGGTGTTAAAATCAGTTCAACTGTAGAGCAACAGATGTTTCTCGGACAAATTTTCAAATTCCATAGCATCCACGCACTGCTTTTGTACGAATTAATACTTACAGACCGTTTTCACTTTAAGCTACCGCCAACATGTTGGTGTACCTTGAAATGTCTATGAAATGAAAATTAAGTTTGTCTTATCTGAAAGAACTCTTGAAGTAATGTATCATGCACAAGATAGAGTGTTTCATCAGGATGTAAAAACTTAGAGGCGTTTGGATATCTCATGAAACACGACTTTCGAGTGTATATTATAACATCTCAAAAGAATCAGTATTTGAAGTAATATTTAAAGGCCGAGAAAGAGGACTTGACCGGGTTTTCAAGTGCGAGGATTTGTTCCAGTCCGAGGCGAAGCCTCGGACTGGAACAAACTCCGAGTACTTGAAAACCCGGTCAAGTCCGATTACGAGGCCTTTGAATGACTTCTCAA
>JBAHVQ010000039.1:45209-61215 GCA_036872915.1 Nanipora kamurai
ACGTATTTTAACCATCCGAAAGTAACGGCCCCCCGAAAGTAGCGGCCCCCAAAGCCTGCTAAATTCGAAAGTAACGGTGGCCGTTACTTTTGGGATTCTACGGTATGTACTGTATATCACCGTAGGTCACATTACTAACCCGGGGTGAGTTGCTCAAAGCTTGGATAACTTAGCAAGAGGGTAAACTCCTACTCCGAGCACAAATTCGCCTCTTGTGGGTAAATAGACCTTTTTTTCATAAATAGCAGCGGCCGGTTGAATAGAAAGGTGATTAACTCTAATCATGATCAGTGCTTTATTTTAGCCAATAAGGATGTGGGCGCGGTTGTATAAAAAGGTACTTAACTTTAATTAATCATAATTAATGCTTAATTTTAACCCAATGGGGATCAGTATTTGAGAGTTTAACTAAGTTTTGATCGCCCAACAGTTTGGGACTGCAGTAATGGTTGTCATCTCACCAGTACAACTGCGCAAAGCAGAACAGAGTGAGACAGACAATAACCCATTTTGTAAGCATGTATATAGATAGATATAGACATACGTATAAACCACTTCTACTACTTGCTAAACATTGACGAAATTTGCTTTACTGTAAGATGTTCGTGGGCAAAAATTCTATATTTTCCGCCAAATCTAATGCTGGCTATTTCGGAAAACTGGAGAAGAATGGGTTCTAGGTAAGTAGCGGAAGATGTGATTGGTGGATTCGTGCATTTGGAAACTATCAGCCAATTACAGTTCGCTCTGGTCACCCATCACCAACATTTCCCGGGGGTTTTAGTGGCTAATTATGGTGAAAGCAAAAAATACCACAATGCATCAGTACAAACGCATAGCCTCAACTTCATTCTTTTTAATTCTATTGAAAAAACACAAAAGCTCAGCACAATGGGTCAACATGGATTGAATTCAAAAGAATGAAGCTGAGACTATGCCTGTATAACGATGCATTGTGGTATTTATGCAACTGGTCCACTGCCCTCCGACCACAACGGCTCGTTATTGCTTACTGCACGATATTCTCAAGACAAAAATCTGACATGATTTCGTTCAGTTTTCTCGCAATTACCTTATATCCACGTTCAGACAGATCGGAGTCGCCTCCTATTCGACCTTTCAAATTGAACACACTCTCACCATGCTAAATGAAATAATATACAGAGGAAATAAGGTCTCAATTTCATACCTTTTCACATACTGTTCACCAATCAGCTTGCAAAAGTCTAATATTTTTGCCCATTTTATTAGTCCCAGAACGCGTTCTCTTTTCGTCCGTCATTTTGTTCGTACACCGTTCGGTCTTCGTTCATTTTTGCACCTTGTCACATACTAAGTGCATTTTTTAAAATTTTTCATTCCTACACTATCCTTCTCGTCTCATGCAAAACCTTTTTTCGCGTACTTTCCGTATTTTTATTGGTTATCCCACCTTTCAATCATCATTTTTCCTCTTCACAGTTTAATGTTACCTTTACTCCTCTCGCATCGCCTCGTTCTTATGTCTGATTTTTTTCTCTTTAATTATTCGGTATTTAATTCTCTTCAATTCTCCACGCTTTCTTCTTTTCAATTCTCTACTTTCTTATTTTCTTCAATTAACTTTGTTGTGCTTTCCTTTTTTCTTTTTACTTTAATTCTCTTTCCTTATTTTTCTCCCTTCTTCTGTTCAGTTCTCTTTCTTTCTTTTTTCTTCCCTCTTACTTTATTCGATACTCCTATCTCCCACTCGTTTTTCTCCGCATTCATCTCCCTTTTCAACTCTGTCCTCAGCTTCCATCTCCTTTCCTTTCCTTGATTCCCATTTTCTTTCTCTCCTGTGGATATTCTTTCTGATCCTTCCTTTCCTCATCTTCTCCAAGTTCATTTCACTTTTATTGTCATAACTGTTTTTCATTCTATTATTTCATATCGCTCCCAAAACTCCACTCCTTTCACTTTCATACATAATACCGCAACCATCAACATAATCCCTCGTTAGCTCTGTTGCATTCACCATAACTGCAAAGCTGTCATGTTTTGCAAGAATATACTTACTCTGGTTAAATATATCGACCTTGGCGTGAGGTGTATATTCATCATATAGTAGAGCACCTTGCTTTCTACATAGCCTGTAATCACAAATAAAATATACTCCATATTTAGTAAATGGCGCCAAGTCCTAATAATGTGAGAAAGATTGCCGGTGTTTTGCTTAAACGTCAAACCGTAAACCGCAAGGAACCAGGTGACCACATCACAGCGGTCGCGTTTGCCGTAAATTCTACACGTTTTCGACGGCAGGAGCGATTTCTCAGGTAAGTAATTTCCCTCAAGCTTTTATTTCTCCTGGATCAAATTATCTCGCGTATTTCAAGTTTATTTTTATTGGTAAATTTATATGGACTGAAAGGCTGACTCCAGTCAACGAGCTAATCAAATAGTGAAGCCAAAAATGCACGACATGGTCTTTTGGTCGTTTCCCCAGGTTCCCGCGCCGGTTTAGTCGTTAGTGTTTAGTCCTCTAAGAACAAGTTGCACGGGGGGTTTCCTGGGGTTACTGAACAACACAGGGGTTTAGTTTTCAACCCCAGGGGTTATTTTAGTTGTCCAACCGGCCGAATGGCCGTGTCTTGGGGAACCTTACCGCTGGAAGTTATAAGTATTTGGTGTTCAGGGGAGTAGTCTCAGTTTCCGGTTTGGGTCTAGGCTAGAGTTGTTCGTGTTGGGGACTGGTTCTAATTAATGTGACCGCGTGAGGGACTGAGGGAAACGACCAGAAAGACCCCATGTCGACCATTTTTGGCTTCACTTTTTGAGCGGCAGTCAGCCTTCCAGTTCATATAGAGTTCAGTGGCATGTGCTTGGTCAGCCACGGACGTTTAGCAGTAGTTTTAAAGTGTTTTGAGGCCTTAATGGTTTATTGGACTCTTTTTTCCCGGTTTTATTCTTCTCACAGAAACCTTTGCATTTGTCCATTTTCATGGAAAACGCGTGTGGAAACTTTTTCTCAACATCTTTGCCTTCAATGAAAACCACCGTTGGGATCACCAGCTTAACTGATAAATGGGAAAAAAAGACAGGCCGATTTCGCTTAGGAGTTGAACTGTTTTGATTCATGCAACAGTACTACAAGTTGGCAAAACTGCGAAATAAAGAGTATTAAAATATTCGCGAATTGTTAAACGACTTAAACTATTTTATGGATATAGATACTTTTTAGCAATGTGTATAAAGTCAAAACGGTCGGACATGCCAAAAATTTGTGGTGGGAAAACCGACGTTTCGAGCGAAAGCTCTTCGACAAAAGCAACGTCAGTTTTATTATCTTAAATTTCCGGTATATCTCTGACCTTTTTGGCTTTGCACACGTCGTTTAACACTGCCTCTACTTTCATACCTTTTTAACAATAGCTTAGTTTCAAGAACATTGCTTCAAGAAAATTTTGAGAGCCATCTTAAAAGCTCTCTTCGGCTATGCGACTTTTTTCACGGGTGAAAAAGTACCCGACGACTTTTTTTACCAGTAAAAAAAATATACAAACGTTCTAATTGGCGAACAGTTTCCCGCCATAACGAAGGCAAACTTAGCTAATGGCAGACTTCACGTTCAGCTTTCTGTGGAAAATTAAGATATGGAAAGTATAATGAAAAAGAACGCCATTTTGAATCAAGGAGTAGAATCAAGCAAGAAGTAAAAGGTAGGAGCCACGTTTATACAGCAAAAAATAGACCTCTTTCCCAAAGAAAGTATGTTTTGAAGTGCAAAATTACGTTAACCTAACTCATTCTGACAGCCATAAGGCTTCGTCTTTGTTTGCTAAAAATTTATAAGAAAAAAATTACTGTTGCTATTCTTTACTTAAATGATAAAATTGTTGCATAAGAACAATTCGCTAACCCGTTAAAATTGAGAGATGCTTGCATTAGTGGAAAATTTAGGCTAAGAAAAATGAAAGTTTTGCAGCATATCGACCAAACTTGGAAGTCTTTGGTTGGTTAACAGAAAGCAATCAAACTTAGCTATTTTTATTTCTTTCTTTTTCTATTGTCGAAGCATTCATGCTTGATGTTCGTAATTCGTGAAAAAGGGAAAAGGAATCTCTCTAATGATATTAGTAATTCTTAAAAATAAGAATTTGAATAAACTCTCCGTGCCAAACTAGCACATTCGCAATTCAACCATATCACATGTACACAACTTCTCGTCGGAAAATTACCTCAGCACCCCTGAATACATTCAGTTTTTGCGAAATTTTCAAAACAAATGTTTTTTACCATTTTCGGTATATTGGTTAAACAGGTTACTTTGGTAGGTAAATGGGGCTATACCATGCGACACCCTTCACTTTTAAAAAAACGGCCCCACTTCACCACTGCTCCCGTTACGGATTTCGCCCTGGTAATTGAAAGACCTCACCTTCTGCACGATTTACGACAAAGCGTTTTCCCGCGTTGACAATTTTAAGAAAAGGAACTTGGTCATCTTGCTTCAAAGAGAGTGGCTCATACTCGCTTTCATACAATTTAATTCTTTCTTTAAAATCTTCGCAAGCTCGTTCGGGAGAAATACCCTTATAATCGGGACTGGTAACTTTCACTTCCTAGATTAAAAGAACATTTTGATCAGTGGTGTGCTGAACCGCGGGGGTTGAGGGATGGGTAGAGGATGCAGCTGCATAATCTAATTACTCCTAGGTAGGGTAGCATTCCACATCCAAACTTACAGACTTGAACATCTTCGGCATGCTGTCACTTTGTATTCACAGCGATCCTGATTCTTAAGTGTATCAATATATTACCTGATATGTTTATTGGTATTTTTAATATCACTACAGCAGAACAAGCAACAATTCATTCACTTTATTTATTCCACCCACACCAACACAGCTCTTTGGATCTGCTGTATGAGAAATTTGCCCAAGTGAATCTGAATCATAATAAACCCTATCTCAAATTTACTTAACCCATCACCCTACCCTACCATACCTACTCATTTCTCTTACAAAATCTCTAGAACCCAAAAACCATCTTCACTGAAAGTGTACAAAGCATACATCCAATCCTAGCCTACACAGAAACCTTTGTATACCGGACCAAATACCTACCATAATATTTGCATGAACCACTTCTTTGTCATCACAAAATGATTCAATGAATAATAACTAGAAATAAAATACTTTATAAATTAATTTATGGTAATTAATTTGCTGATCTTGCAAACAGGATCTTATGAGACCACAACATTAATGAACAGCAATGCTTAAGCTACAGAGTACATATATTTGACACTATTAAAATAGCATTGAGCCTTACTGTAGATTACAATCAACTGAGACAAACATAAAAGCCAAGAAACACTACACCTCTCAGGTGGAGAAGATAGACCTTTTAAATTACACACAGTTATATATGCCTGTACAACAATATAAAACTACATAAAATGAACATATATTCACAAATACCTGCAATGCCTTTACATTACAAATATTCAGTGTATTCCCAACAATATTTAAGAGTGAAAGTCAGAGGATCACGAAGAAAGGACTGTACAGTATACACTCCTAACAAGCCTCAAACTACATCATTGAGCCACACAATGAACTGCATCAAAATCACTAAACATTTACTGTGTAAAACTTAATGCTTAATTTTTGAGTTCAAATTTGGTACCTTAAATGAGTGTTCTTTACAGAATTTGATGAATTTGCTACGTCGCTCTTGAGTACCATTTGTGGAATCAAAGATCTAAAAGTTCACAATAGTGAGACAGTTGGCTACAAATAAAATACTTCTAAGTACAGCTCCACAACTCAGAATTCTTATTAACATGCAGAACCAGTAATTTTTACCTAATAAGACAGTCTATGAAATGTTATCACTCTGAACTTCAGTGAATCACATTTTGAACAAATTGTGCTTCATTTCTTTCCAATCTTCAAGCCACATGGTGACCAGATCAATGTACAAGTTCTTCCAATTTGGCTTCCTGTTCTTCCAATGACACAAAACTTGAAACTACATTACATGCCCCCAGTTGGGGTTCACAGGTGGAACCCTCAATTTCCCCAATTTTCCTGGGCCAGATTTGATTTCACTTACCATAAGCATAAAGTAAGGGCCAAAAATAAAAAAGGAACATAAAAATTCTTCATAATTTTGAGTAACAATTTCTGTAAGTAATCTATAACACAAAGCAAATGCTGATATCTTGAGGACCAAAGATTTGGTTGGATAAGACATGGAAACTATTATAAAAATCTATCATCATGATTGTTTCCACATCTTGTTGTAGGCTCAAATCTTGGTCTCTAAAAGATGTCCTTATACTTCATCTTCAAAAATAAAAATTTAAACTTCAGTAAAAATTACAAATTTTCTTGATTTCATTATTTGCTTCTCTACATTCCCTACATCTCTATGACAATAATTCCCACACTAGTGATGAAATATGGTTATTTGGGAGGCATGGGGAAAGGCAGCATTAATCCTGTCAGACACCCATGAATACAGTATTACCGGTAGCTGAAAATCTCAAGATTACTGGTACTTCTGAAACAGAAGGTTTTCAGGAGAAGGGCAATTAATTTTTTTATAGGATGGGACTGACCCTTGCTGTACATGTATTGCCTTCCATGTATGACTGCCTGAAATACTCAGAAAATGTATATATAATTTCTGTAGTTTTCTAAATACAGTGTAACAAAAATTCACAAAAGTTCATAAATGTCTCAAAAACAATTGAAGCGTAAACAAAATTTCCTACGAATTCCAAATTTCCTGACAATCTTATCTGTCAAGGAAAGCAAACCTGTCAAACAATCTCTCTCTATCACATTAGGCATTGACTCTTAAACATACACAAAGAGTACAGTTTACTGTACTTACAGCAACTTGACCTTTTCCATTTAACCAAATAGAGATATCATTCATTGCCAACTTGGAACAATACCTGGAGAAATCAAATTAGATTTAACCTATTAACCTCTTTGACACCTGATTGTTTTTTCTTTTGTTCTTTGTTCTCTCTTTGTTTTCGCTTTGTTCTCTAATTCATTCTTTTGGTGGGGTCATATACAACCCCACCCATCACAATACAGTTAAGGGTGCACTTTAGTATTTTACTTTGGCTCACATGAGAAGCAAACAATAAAAATATCAGTTACCAGTAACTACTTACTCTCTTACTGCTAATCCTTTTGGATTGTTGGGATCAAAAAATTCATGGGTACATAACTGCTCCTTAAGATACTCTCTTCGATAGTTTCCAAGACTGAACACTGTAATAAAATAAAAAATAACCCCAAAACTCCAGTTTTATCATAATTAAGGTAAACATGCATGTTTGGTCAAATGAGTGAACATAAACGCCTTGCATTCAAAAGTTGTTCTTGGCCAATCTGCATGCCTCTACAGGGTCAGCTTCACGGTATCTTAATAATAAGAGCCCAACAAACTGCTCCATGATGTACCATTATAACAGAGATAAAGTAGAGAATTTTAGATTTAAGATGCATGGATGCTGTATCTTCTGTTGCACTGTAACTAAGCAAGTACACTAAGTATTTCTTGAGAATACCAATATTTGCATAGATGAAGTAGAGGGAAATACTGTATTAAGATTCAAGAAAATTAAATCTTGCTATGTTCTGTCAGGGAGAAGTCAATAATTATATGTCATTTTCAGGAGAAGCAGTGTTTTGTGGCTCAAAAAATGTTAATGATGCTTAATGTCATAGGTAAAATGGAAGGTTCATGAAAAACATGTTCTCTTATGTCCTCCACAAAAGAAATGTTTTGTTGTATTTACAACAAGTATCACATGACTTAGGAAAAGTTGACACAGAGCCTTCATAATTTAAATTACAGCAGATTAAACACATATTGCTTTTTGAATTATTGGTGGCTGTTAAGATCAATTTACACAACATAACCGTTTTATACAATTGTCCTTTCTAGTGTATCTAATCTCCTCTAAGTTTACAATCAGTATTAGCAATTTGCTTAAGACACTTGTCAGTCAATCATATCCATTAGGATAAAAAATCATACACAATAATTGCACCATGTGAATCAATTTTTAGACAAAGCCATCATGTGGTTAGGACTTTGACCTTTTACAGTCAGTATGACTATTCAGCTTTAAAAACAGTGAATGTCTAGGTACAAAAGGCCACCACAAATTATGAGTTCAAGGTATATACATTAATCATTTCCCTCTTAGCAGACTCAATTTGTAAATAAAATAGTCAGGCCATAGCCTAAATAAAATTCCTGGTGTCCATATATAAACTAGGAAAAAGGTTAATTAAGATAAGTTTTCAGATATCTCCCCAAGATAACAAACTTTGATAAATGAAATCATCCTGTGTAAGCCAAAATACAATTCTTATGGACTATGTGGTAAGGAAATAGGTTAATTAAATTTTTGTAAGTTAATTTGCAAAATAGAGTTTAAAACATTCACTTTTTTGCTCCTGTTTTTCACATCACTACATGCATCTAATTTCAGTTTTCTTATTTTTCCCTGCTGTGAAATAATAAAACTATTGCATGCTATTTTGTTTTGTTCCAGTGAGCATAGCCTCACTAGTAACAACTGGCAACAATTGAAAGAAAACTGATTACCATAATGCTATATAGCGTGTACAGTACATACAGTGTTTTCAGCTTGTTCGTTTGGACATTGACTAACAGAACCACTTCACAATAAATACCACCTTTTATAGACAAATAACATAATAACAACTTCTCACTGAGGGATGTTGTTATAATCTCACAAAAATTTGACTTTCACAATATGACCTTTGTGTAACACAATACCAGAAAACATCACAAATAGTTAACAAGTTTTTGCCGCGGCATTGGGGTAATAAATCTATCTGAAGTCCCAGATGTACTGCTTAGTTTGGAGTTCTGAGGCCCTGGGTAAGAAGGATTTTTTGAGAATTTTTTGGTCCTTTACCCCGGCAGGTTTGCAGGTCTCCCCTTGAGGATAAAAATCGTCTGGCATTAGCCGGAGTAAAATTAATATTTTGCCATTTGGCAACAGTGCCCAGTAAAGGGTTAAAAGAAGTCAGTGGTGTCGACATACTCATTTCACTCCAAATGTGACCCTTCACCATATTATTCTCCCTAATGCTAAGCGATTTTAACCTGGCTTACGTCAGACAATTTTCTTTGTCGGGCATACAGCATCAAAATATGTAAAACGTTTGCCAGTGCTAAAAGCGAAAATCGGCCATAAAATCGACAAAACCTTTTTCGGCAAAATTTTGTGTTTGCCTTTAAGAGTTGGCAAGAAGTGACGTGGCACAGAGCTTCCATCAAAATAAATCGATTTAACGGCAAGGCTAGCTCATTGTCTGAGCATTGCCTTGCCGTAGATCAATATTTACTGTAAGTTTAATTAAACTGCGTTTTAGTCAGTCGTTAAGCTTAAAGTTTTACGTGAAGGAAAACAGCAACCAAAGTTGAATATTTTAATTTAGTAGTTTTATTTCAGAATCATCCTCAGATAGTGCAAGCTTTTTATCAGAAAAAACAAACAAATATTAGACAGCTAGCCGGTGCATGCAAAAAAGGTTTGATAACACATGTCATTAGGAGCAGAAGAACGTTCTTCAGTGATTGTTTACCTTTCGTTTGTATTCCAGTCCAGTTCAAATAACGAGCCAGCTTTCTGGAGATGAAAGTCTTTCCTCGAGCTGGAAGACCAACCATTGCCAAACAAACGGGAACGTTGACCAAGGTGTTGGTTGGAGAGGATGCTGGATATAAAGTGCGATCAACCATTATATAAGGTATCAAATAACTGGATTTCACTACACAACAGGAAAGTCAAAGTACTCTCCCGGGGTAAAACCAAGTTTATGTCTGCACTTCACGCCATCAAACAGAAAGTAGGGTTTGTAGCACGTGACGTCCGGGATTTTCACGTGCACTAACGCTCTTACGAGGTGATGTTGCTTCTAGGAAAAACTTCCTTCAAATATGTATAGCTCATGTAGAAAAGATAATATTCTATGGTCTTAAAAGTGACCGAAAGCAAAATATTTCAATGGTTTACGCACTTACCCACATGCTGTTCAAACGCCATTTTCTTACCACGGAGGCATGATAAGCACGTGATTTCTTCAGGGCTAATGGAGTCTTCCCTGATATATTGGGAATGCCTTAAAAGGAATCCCGGGAACAGTTTTCAAATTCTCGAAAAATTTTCCAATTTTTAAGAGAAAATTTTGAATTTAAGAGGTCCTTTTTATTGTTTTCCTCCGAAAATGTTAAACTATGACATTACGTCATATTACGTCATACCATGGAAAACGTAAATTCTTTAATTCTCGTTCATCGTGTTCGTCCTTATGAGGCAAATTTAGTATATCCAATTTGACAAATTAGTGTACAGTACAGTTGGGTATTTTACAAGTCATGTCGCATTGCCTTATCGAATAATTAATACGCATTATTGGATAATCCAGAACCAGCCGACAACCTAAGGAAATAAAGAGAGAAACAAACTCCTAACAATAATGTCATCTTGACAACTCAAGATGAGCTAATCAGCTAATGATATTAGCTAATAAGATATTAGCTCATATCTTGAGTTATCAAGATGACATTATTGTTCGGAGTTTGTTTCTTCCTTTATTGGATAATAATATGCAATATTCCATTGCAGTATCAGATAATAATATGTACATTACGGGTTATTAAAGGATATTCTCAGATTTCGATCGACAGTCGCCGCTGAGTGCTGTTAAAGATATATTTATCAACTGAGGTCGATAGCAACAGTTTAAAATAACCTTACTTGTCTAAGCTTTCGTCGTTAAGCTTAGCTACGACATCATCCGATTACTAATGAGACAAATAAAGTTACTTAAAACAGTAGCTATCGACCTCAAGTAATTTTAACTTCTAAGATTACACAGTACTACTTCAGGGTAACTTGAACCTTTCAGCTATTAAAAATGTTGCTCCTCCGCACTGGCGTAGCCAGACCTGGGCCCACCCTGGGCCCAGGCCCGGGGAGTCAGCTCTAGCATGGGCGTTCCCAAAACGTATTTGGCATATTCAACTGAAAAATACACGGTAAATTTTGAATAATTCGAGACGACAACAAGAACTTATCCAGTTTCGCATTGATTTTGAGACCTAGCTGGCTTCCCTCCCCTCTTCAGACAGTCGCTGAGGCAAATTTTCTGAATCAGTCACAAACAATTTGAAGTCAATCGGAATATATCCGGGGAACATACCCGAACCCCCTAATTAGTGTGCTTCCCGGGCCGGGCATCACACTTTCACTGGCTACGCCACTGCTCCTCCGGTCCAGAATAACTTTAGAGCAGTGGTGATCAACTTCTAGACTTCCATGGCCTCGATGTGTCTGAGGAGATATTAAGATCCCCTACATAGGCCATTTGTTCTCACCCGTCTCTCATTTGGAGATTTTTCAAGTGTCAAGATCTACAACTCAAACCGTACTATTCTATCTTTAAGACCATCAGTTGTAGAGGTGCCTTGATGGGCTCTTTATCAATTTTGGGGGGCCAACATTTAGTACAGGTTGAGGGAGTGCATCTCAAACATCGAAATAGGTATAATTTTGTATATGTATACCACTAACTGAAAAAATGTCCGATTTAATGGTGTTTAAAGATAACACTACACGTCGCTGGGGTGGCCCCTTACATGAAGTGGTCCAGAGGTGTTTTAGAGGGTGGAACCTCCAGGCGTTATAAAGCCCGAATAAAAGGTTGCAGTTTTTATGCAACATGTGGCGCCAAAAAAAAGGAAGTTGAACGAAAAAATTTTTTGCAAGTTTAACGAAGAATTACTACCTTTTATACAACACCCCTAATGCCCTAATTGAAAAATTAATAAAAATAAATAAATTAAATAAATAAATTAAATAAATAAATTAAATAAATTAATTAAATAAATAAATTAAATAAATAAATTAATGCCCTAATTGAAATCCACAAGTTGTTCAAAAAAGCTGGAATTAAGTTCTACTACTGTAACAAATGATAATTAATGTAATTAATGTTAATTAATATTAATTAATGTAACTGTCAACTGCAACAAATTTCGACCATGACTACAGTGCATCTACAACATCTTTTTTACGACTCAACTTGGTATTAATTTATTCGTTAGTTGCTGTAAACGATAGTGCTGCCGCTTCCTTCCTTAAGGCATGAGCTTTTTTTTTGCATTTGTTGAATTTGCTGAATTTTAAAATGTGAAAGTATATTCGAGCAGTGCCTAACAAATGGGAATTTCAAAAAAGTTGCTTGTTTGACAATTATATTTTAAAAAATGTTGACTTGTCTGCCATGCAGTTCATCCTTTTGCGTCATTGATATCAACCAATAAACAACAAAACTTAACACTTCTGCCGTCAACAAAACCAACCTAACTGTGACCAGTAACGCACGCGAAAATGGACTTTCTCGGTCAAAAATTTCCGGCCGTCAATTTTGAAAATGTTTGTTTCATGTCGAAAATTGAACAGGAAGTTGGAAATTGGCTAAAAATGTAAAAGTTCCAGAACGGCACCAGTGTTCTATATACAGGACATTGAGCTTTAAAGGATTAAAGGACCTGAGATGAGTGTTGCACAATCGTTAACTCGAAAAATTATGGTAAACTTTCAAAAATCATCTAAATAAAACTAAAAATTATTGAGATTATGCCAAATTTTGCATTTCGGTTTTCAGAAACACATAAAAGCGTCCCAGATGTAATCTTTATTAAAATTTGATAATATACTGTGTTATATTTGGGCAACATCGGGCCCAAAGTTACGTTAAACATAATAGTTTTATTGGCTTCTGAAAACTGAAAAATCGACCCGCTTTGCGGCATTGCGCTGCACGCCGTGTAGCGGTGGAGAGACACCGTCTTGGGTACTAGTAACTACAAAAGCAGGTCCGTCAGCAAAACAAACCGAAGAGTTGCAAAAGACCAAGCGATGTGAAGACAAGTGATTCTTATAATAAGAAATCATGCTTTCAAGCTCTTCCGACGAGGAGAACGAGGATGAAAATTTTGTACAAGAGACAACACTCATAAAGACCGAATCGCTTTCGGTTCCGCGAGTTGACAGTCCGACGCCTTCTTTAAGCGATGCGGACGAGGAAGATCAGGAACGCAAGGAGAAGATAATGCTGTACGTGTTTGTTCTGCGCTGCATTGCTCATCCTTTCAATGCAAAGCAACAAACAGATATGACTCGACGACAGAATAAGATATCCAAACAAGAGCTCTCAGTGATCAGAGCTCGTTTTGAGCAATTTCTTAACGGAATGACTAAGATTGAGAGCGACAAAGCATTCCACTACGCTGCCAAGTCCTATTTCGATACGTTTCTTAGCGGCGATCGTGTCCTCAAAATGGTGAGCTACGGTAGCTGCACTGCAGGGGATTTTAGAGAGGTTTTTAAGTCGAGTATTGAAAAGAGAGTTCGAAATTTGCCTAACGGTTTGACCAAGGAAACTGTACTCAGCTCTTGGATGGCCAAGTTTGACTCAATTTACCGAGGGGAAGAAAATTCCATGCGATCGCCAGCCAGAATGACTGGTATAACATCATCCAGCGAAATGATTCTCTCCAAAGATCAGCTTTACGAAATGTTTCAGACGATTCTGGGTATCAAAAGATACGAACACCAAATTTTATATAATGCTTGTCAGGTAACCTCCGTTCAGTCTTAGCCAGCTGATACATCGCAGTAATTTATTCAAACACTTAAATGATACTTCAAGTGTGTGAGCGTGAATCAAATCAGGATTCTTTGGTTGTTAACCAGAGTAGGGAGGAAGGAGGTAGTCTTTAGTTTGTGTTACTTTGCCGTTGCTTAAAGTAAACCTAGTTTCTGTTATCACCATCGTGGGATGTGTACAAGTTACCAAAATTAAACATTGAAGGTACAATTATTTTTGTTTAATAATTGACGAATTTAACGGCAGTATAACATCCTTTTCCTGGCAGGATGTCTCCCCTTGACAATTTAAATCGTCTGACATAACGGTTGGCCATGGTAAGATAATAAAACAAGGATATTGATCACAATTTTCCAGCAGGATTCCTCTGCTTGATGAGTAAAATCATTTGCTATTAGCAAAAGTATAGTGGTAGAAAGTGTTAATTAGGAAAGATTATTACTCCTGGCAGAATGTCCCTCCTTGATGAGCAACACTACACTATTTGGCATTATCCAGAGTAAAACAATAGGGTTAATTGGGAAAAAGAGTTCATTAAGAAAAGTTATAACCCCCTGGCATGAGTAAAATGAAAAGGAGTAAAATAATTATTGAATGATTCTGCCAATGAGGAAAGAGTAAACATATGCCTTAAAAAGTATTAGCTAAAGTTTGAAGTTGATCAAAGCTGTTCATGGGAGTCAAAGAGTTAATGGGCTAAGTCTGTCTTTTGCTAAATGAAATCATCTGACAATAAACAGACCACTTTTATTCAAAGTCAATGAAAGCTGATCTTTGAGGTCAATAGGTTAAATCTTTCAGGTTTTTAACTTTTTTGTTCAGAAATTCATTGCTATGAATTCATTGCTAATTCATTACTACAAAGAAAGAGAAAATTACTCTACTATAGGCTAGTCTCCTTATTAATATAGTGTGGAAAGTTAAAAGATCGGTAGACTGCCAAATATACTGTATGTAGCGTAATTCTGACATTTTAAACAAATACCCTTCTTCAGAGAATGGAACATGTTTATATACTGCCTACGCAGCATCCTACTTTTTCACATCATTCTCTTTATTATTACCATTCCATTAGGAAAATTACCAATAGTTTGAGTAGAAGTGCTACTTATTTCAGTCTATGGTCCCATCTTAACAATTAACTGGTGCTTGAATTTAAGGCATCATTATACAAGTAATTTTAGCCTTTTGATGTAGGCCCTACACCAGGGGTTGGGAACACAAATGACCAGAAAGCCATTTTTGTAAATTCTTTAAAATATCTGCTATTTTAAATAGCATTTATCATTGTAATGTTTACTAGAGCAACTCTCAGATGTTGTCATTAATACCACTCACCTTCAGCTTGTTAGAATTTCTAACAGAAGGTACAGGAGAGTCCACTTTTTGTGAAACTGGTAATTTTAAAAACAACTTATACCAAGGGTGTTACATTCTGCAATTCACTAGAGAAAACATGCTTTCTGGTGGTTGGAATTTGTGTGTAGAAGAAGCACCTCTAGGCATATAGGGCCAGGAGATTGTGAGGTGGGGTGCTGATATCTTGGGATATAAGGGGCTGCTGGATAAGACATTTAAAAACCACTTCCATGAACAAATAGGACTTAAACTTACATCCCAAAATTACCAGTGCAGGGCATTATTAGCCTTACAAATGGCAAACATAATGTACCAATAAAATTTCATTCTCACCCTATTCTTTTTTGTCCATGATGTAATGGGCATTGACTTGATTTATTCAAACAAAAAAAGGGGAGTGGATCCAACTTGACATACAGGACGGGAAATAACAATGGAGATGTGCACAATGGTGCCTTAAATTGTAAACCTATGATTACCATGCACAGTTTTAAAATTGTTTCTCAGAAAACCATTTTATGTATTAAATTATACAGGTATGCATACTGGTGGCACATGGTGGATTCTAATACATGTAGATGTACACTAGTAATATTTTTTACTTATTACCTAAAATGAGGTGCTATTCATCACTTATTTCTTTCTAATTTACAGCTAGATAATGCAGATGAACAGGCTGTGTGCATCAGACGAGAGTTACAAAGTCGCATAAATACCATTGAAGACTCAAATAAGGTAAAGTCTTGCCTTAATCATTCTGAATACATTTTATGTGCTGTGTTTGCTTTTCTCCAGACATGTTTTTATTAATTAAGAGTGATAATGTTTTTAAACTTTGTCCTGGGCATGACATTAAACTGTATCCGATGGTGAGTCTCCAGTCTGGGAAGACTGGAGTTCTGGGGAAAGTGGAGTGGCCCCTTAATCACCATCACTCC
>JBAHVQ010000039.1:69141-82316 GCA_036872915.1 Nanipora kamurai
TTACAGCCTAACCTCAGGGAATTTAACAGACTGACCTCAGGCTCAGCATATAGTTTTCCTCAACATTGACATTCAGAATTGTTGTTAGAAGGGAAAATATGTGAGTACGCGAATAGCAAATTCCCACGTACCTACGTGGTACTTGTCCAAAAACAGAGAAGTACCAGACCTTAATTTTGGCAACTATTACTGACTCGCGAACAAAAACAGATTTAAAAAATTATCTAACACCATTCTCCAATCACCATAAATGCTCTTTTAAACAAAGTCAAGGTAAGTGTAGGATTAGGTACACTTAAATACGGCGGTCTTGCCCCAGAAAGCAGCTCGAAGTCTGATTCAAGGAAAATTTTAATCTTTTGCATTGATTGCATACTTTTATTTCGTGTATAGCTCACGTGCAATCCATCGCCTGGGTTCACTGAGGATCCGAGATGGTATGATGCTATACCAATAAAGGGTAATCCAGCAGACAAAATACAAATTAAAATGAGAATTAAAATGGACAAGCCGCTTAATTTGAAGAAGTGCGGGTAAGTTTGATCTGGGGTAAAGACTCTGACTTTTCCGTAACTTTTGTTTTCAAGACAGGATTTGAAATTTCGGAATGATATTCATCTTGGTTACACGATTTTTTGTTGGAAATAAGCCGACTGTTGCAGATCAACCCTTCCATTCTTATTGTTGCCATTTGGCAATTCTAATTATTTTACTCTGCCTAATGCCAGACGATTTTACTAGTCAGTGATACCCCGTCCACACGTACGCGTTTTCCTACGAAAACGCATAATCTTTTATGCGTTTTGGCCTTCCATGCACACGTAAACAATGAATGGGTGGAGTCGTTTTCATCAAAAACGGAGACTTTCGAAAACGCCTTTGAAAGTGAAGACTTTCGAAAACAGAGACTTTAAACACAGAAGAAATGTAACAGAAACTAAAACATTGCGTTTTCGTGTGAACAGACGAAAACGGTGGCTTGTGAAAACGGTGGCTTGTGAAAACGGTGTTAGATTCAACCCCGCTGGGCTGGAGTCAGGAGCTTAAGCAAGCTAGAACGGCGACGGCATTTGACAAAGTTTATTAATTTTAAGTATTTCAATGGAGTAACATGTCATTTACGTTTAATGGATTATAAATGTTCTTTTTGTACCTCTGAAACTACACAAAGTGGCTTTGGCCAGTTTGTTAACATTTAAACAACCGCAAACATTCTACGTACTGCATGCCAACGAAGCCATGAAACCGTGGAAACACTCCGAATGACGTACTGTGTCGAACTACGACGGCGTTGAAAATACTCTGTGGACTACAAATTATTCATTCCTTTTGTTTTGAGCGAAAAATTCTATTGTATGAAGACGTTCCCGTAGACGTTGGCATAGTGTTTGCTTAAACTCCCTAATGATCGGAAACTGCAGAACATGGTTATTTTTCATTCGTCGTTAAGAAGCAGTCAACAATAACGGTGGAGTTTATGGATGTTTTTGTTTCGAATCAGTAGCTACTCATATGGAAGCCCAAAACCTAGAATTAATCCACTGTAGTTAAGCGATGCTCGTCAATGTGAGTACTTTTTTATTTCGCTTTAATACATTTAAAAGAGATAATAAATGGAAATTATACAGGTTATTGCATTATAGCGTTGTCGTGTGGACGGGCGAATACGATAAATATGTGGGAAGTAAAGGGTAATCGGTAACGGCAGATAATCGGCAATCGTTCGGCTGATCGTCAATGGCCCACTGAAACAACAATTGTCGGCGCTATCAATGTAGTAATAGCATGATGGCGTCTTGATTTTTCAGAATTTGGTTTTCAAGAAAATCTTCTTGTTCAAAACATGACTTCACGCTGACGAAGTTTTGCTTCATTAGACGCATTTCTGTAAATCGGAAGGATGCTGTATCCGATTTACAGCATACTAGTTAGGCAGCCATTTTTTTGTGATTTCCTCGTAAGTTATGGAGTATATTTATGTAATTTGTGTAATTTTTTCTTTTATATTTATGTATATTTAAATATTTATGTAAGTTATATAATTGTATGTGGTAAGTTATGGAGTATATTAAGTGCAACATCAGCAGCATTAGCAGCAACAAATACATGATTTTCGTGAACTCCTTAGGTATATGTATGCCAAAGGAAAGAACGTATGGAAAAAATGGAAAAAGCGATACTTCGTTCTTGTTCAGGTAATTTTTCTTAATATTTTCCTGCATTTTTGTATTCGTTTTGTTTGTATTTTCGTGTAATATTTTATCGCACCTATCATGTGTCGAAAAAAAACTTTGCGGGAAAATGTTGAACATCAGCTGTGCTTTCACGTTGTGAATACCGGCCGGTAAATCGGCTGAATTTTTGAACGATATAAGTTTGAAAACTGAACGACATGTGAATATCACAAGACCATATTACAAAGATATATTTGTCCAGTAAGACTCAACTGAAGCGAGCGTTCCATGTTTAGTGGGTAAATTAAACATTTCATATATCAGGCAAAGTAAATTACTATTTTGGAGCACAATTTTCTTAATATAAACAAAAATGATGTGAACAAAGCCCATATTTGATATCAGCTAGGTTTAAACCATGCTAAAATGAGATTCAGTTACCAATCAGGTAGTTGTTAAAAATTCCTACGTGATCGTAGGTTTCCAACCCAGTCTGCTCGCACTCCATCTTCGTAACCATAGAATTACTAGACATGGAGTGCAGGAACTCCTCCCCAGGACTTTTTTGTAGAAAAACAAACAAGGTTCCTTCGTACTTTTTTGATAATTTCCTTCATTTTTGGAAGATACTGCAATGTATGGAAGAAACTAGGTTAGTGGATCTGGCCGTGATATTCTTCCCAACTCAGGAAAACAATACACTTTCTGATCCTTATCGTTGGAACAATTTTTTGAAAGTCGACCACCCGACGTAAGTCTAATATGGCGGATTTATAACGGCAAGAAAATCTTCAATTTGCCCCCTGTCATGTGACCATGCACGCACCCTATGTCTAATAATTATATGGCCGTAACGGAAGAAGTCTGTTCGTTTCTAGGTTAGTCAATACACATTTGCCCTTTGCAGCTACCATCAGAGAAAAGGTGAACCCCACGAAATGATTCAATTGGATGGTTATACAGTGGATTATCAAGAGACACCATCAGGTAAATATTCCTTATATTCCTCTGTCGACTTGTCTAGCCGTACCTTATTCACTCTGGGACCAGTTTACTCGATCCGACTCGTGGACGGCCATGCACTACCGACTAAGTGCGACCGCAAACGCCGGGAGCTTACGACCCTGTCAGAAAATGCTAGAAAGCTGTCTCAGCATATTTATACTGAGGTTTAACTAGGCGTAACTGTAGAGAATGTAGAGCGGGAAGACTGGAAGCTTGTGGAATGTAAACATATAATTATTCGAGAGAATGCTTTTTGGAGAGACACGGACCTCAGAGATTTGATTACATTCTTTGAAATAGTTTGTAAAAAATTGAAATAAATAGAAGCCTACCTGTCTTTTCCACACATAGTTGTTTATTCAAGCGTCCTTTCTTAGGGTCACAGGTTATATTTCCGTCAAAAGGTTCTAAAGTTGCATTTTTCTCGACAGGCCTTGGTTGAGGCTTTTGTTTCAATGTCCCGCACTCCAATTTCTAACTTGCTTGTTGTCATTTTATGATATTGAGTGTAAATCTCTATTGTTATCCATGAAAGGTGACTCAGTGGAGTCTAGTTTTAATTTAGTGACTGCGTTCTGGTTTCTTGGCCTGGTATGAGATGTTATGTGAGAGACAAAAATCTAGTATTTTTCACAGTCACGTTAATGCCTTGAAACTAGTACCCAGCCTCAAATTTATAATCAAGCCTATAAAGCATAGATTTCAGCCTATATGTTGGGCACTCTGTGTGTTAGCTCATGATCATTTGAGATATGCCTTTACCTCAAATGCTGTGTTTCCATTCGTAGATGATGAATATATTGGTGGTAAATACTTCTTTAGTTCTGTCAAGGAAGGTGACAGCGTTACGTTTTCGACCGAAGATGAAGTGGACAGACAGATGTGGGTTCACAAGATATGCCAAGCGACTGGGCAGTCTCATAGACCTGTAGCACCTAAAACTTTAGAAATTGGCACGCCAAAGATGAATTCTTTAACCAGATTAATTGGAGGTAAGTAAAGTCATAAAGACAGTCGTCGAGTTTGTCATTAGGGGAACACGTCAATAGGTTTCTAGCTCCATGGTCCGAGACATGGGATGCACCAGCATTTATCGTATCAGGGATGGCATGCCGTGGTATTAATGGTGTCGTCTAAACCACTTCTTCCCAAACGGCCTCTCAAACTAAACTAAAAATTTACAACAGAATAATGCGACTGTTTTGCATTATCTGTTGTAGCCAATCCATGAGATCAACGTATTTATTGGCATACGACTTTATTTATTGGCGAAAAATTATCGTAACTGAGCTATGATTAGTGATACGACTTTCACTGGTGAAAAAAGTTCTCCAGCCACAGTATTGTCTTGGAAAAACTTAGGGTCGCAGCTAGGGGAAGGATAGGGTCTTGGCTCCCCTATGGTTTTCATGGGTTTGTTTTCACATTGCGGTTTCACGAACTGAAATGTATTCAAATATTATTGACAAACTGACTTCTAGCATTTTTAAGCAATTTATAGAGAATGCTAGAAAAGTAGAAATACTAGAAAATACTACAGATCTAGCTGTACGTACCCTTCGCCTTGGCCTCCCAATTCCACCCCACCAAAAAAAATTGCCTTACTAAGGCCCTGGTATTGTACTGCAGATATTCTGTCGACCAGGTGTGGTGTTGTCCACAAAATTTATTAGGAAATCTCGCTATTATAACAGATTTTCTCATAATGCTTTCGACATTATAACTCACTAGTTGGTAAACGCCTAAGGGTTTACTCTAGTTCAACGCTAGTGTTCATTTCAGAATGAACGAACTAGGATGGAACAGGCGAGTGAATATCATGACGGCACAGATAGCATGGTACAGACGATATCGTAAATTACGTGGAACACAAGTCTGGAATAAAAATCCTACCAATGCATTTACCACAGAGTAATTTATGTCTCTTAAATATATCCCTTACTGTTTACCTAGCATCGCTGGTATTATGATGTTCATCGTCAACATCGTAAGCGTTGTTCATGAGCGATGAAAATTCTCTGATTACTTTATATTAGATACTGATCGTGCTCGAAAGTTTGGTATGGAGGAGGCAATTCAAGCTGACCCATGTGAATCGGACCACAATCATCTGTTCAAACTCCTGCAGTTCCTCACTCTGGAACATCGTCTTGATGATACCTATTCTTGCTTGGTAAGTTCTGTTTTGTGGTTGCCATTTCATTGCGTCAAACTTGGACCATTTTCTACCAAGCAAGCTGGCCCGACCATGGTCGAGCTACAGCTTTTTAGTTCATTTCAGGGACTGCCGAGCCCGTGGGACTGATAGGGCTATAGCCCCACCACTGTTTTGCAAAACATGAAAAAATATTTAGTCGATTTAAAAACGTAAAAGTTTTTCAAAATAAATATTCAAGATTTAAAAAGATGCACAAGTAACGGGAACAACAGTAAATAGTAACACAGAGCATCCATTTGATATCTGAATCCTCCGTTCAGTTCAAAATTACTGATGTTACTGTACAAATTTCACCAATGAATCTGTTGATATTGACACTATATTTTATCTTGAGTTTCGTTGAAAATGTAAGCAGTTGAAAATTTTTTTGTTTTTGCGTTTCAGTGCTGCCAGTGATAGTTTATTTAATCATCCGTTCATGTGTCATCTCATATCTTACATAAAAAATACATTTTCCGAGAGTCTAAAGGATTTATTTAATCATCCACTTATACTGTCGTCTTGTACTTCTTACATAGACCTGCCTTTCTTTCTAGCTCGGATCACTCCCCAACCGTACCACTTGTAAAATCATTCTTCGGTCCCTCTACTTGCCAGAGCGCGAGGATTTATCCGAACCCGACTGCCCCGGTTGAGCGAAATTTCTTCTTTTGCTTACCGAGATCCCGAGACAGGAGGTCTCGTTTTCCAGCCTGAACCAGCGATTAAAGAAGATATTTGTCACATCCGCAGTCCTCCCTACCTTTCTCTCCTATTTCATTCCAACCGGAGCATAGCAAGTGTACTATGTTATCTCTGATATTAAAGCCCTCCTTTTACTATAAGTGATAAGGAACTAACCAAGTGGAACACCCGTATAGTGATCGATTTCCTAAATTTATATCCTGTCGTTGCGGCAACAGATTTAAACATCGATTCTCAGTTCGAGTTCCTCGTCCGTGATAGGAAAAACGGACTTTAGGTCCGAGTCTTCGGGTCGAGTTGCAACGTGTTTGAAAGTGTTAAATTGACTTGTTTCCTCGTTTTGCCGCGAGCTTCATGGATGTTATTCAAGTTGCCTTGTAGACTGACTCACCTGCCAGGGACCGAAATTAAGACAAAATCCACCCTTAAAAATGCTACTTATTTTAGAAATTTAGTCGCAAAACAGAAGACAAAAATACGGCTCACTAAACCTTTAGCAAAAAATTGAGGAAAAAATTAGTCGCAGAACTTTTGTGATTAGGTATGACCGCTGCAAGTTCCAAATAGTGAAATGTCTACATCAATAGTTACCACTCAAACTTTGTTGTGTCAAAATATGTTAAAATATCGAATGCGTTCGAAAAATGCTAAATGATAATTGTGTTTCAAATAGAAAGTTTCGATGTTTCACAGAGTCACGATCAACTATAAATGCAATCATGATGAAGCAAATTCTGCTTGCAATTTTTCTGCTGCCTCAAAGGTTCTAGTCTCAAAACATGTAAAACTGTATTGGTCCAGTTTCGAACCCTTTTTTGCCGAGGCTTTTATTCGATTGAAAGGAACATCTACATTTGCTCTGATATAGCTGTCATAAGATACAACTAGGAAACGGAAAATATATAATATAGCTATCTGAATTTTGACGTTGTGATTTTTGCTTTACAGGGATGGTTCTCGCCTGGTCAGCTGTTTGTTCTCGATGAATATTGCGCACGTTATGGTGTTCGTGGTTGCTATCGTCATTTATATTATTTACAGGATCTTCTGGATAAAGCTGAATCGGGAATCATGATCGATCCTACATTGCTTCATTATAGCTACGCCTTCTGCGCCTCTCACGTTCACGGCAACCGGTAAGAAATATCGAGATTGCCCCTACCATTCTGATATGTCCTCAGCCTCCTATGCACGCCATCGCGACATGTCATGGGAGATCATTCTCTGGTTACACGTCCTTGTTTTAGATTTACCAGTTAGACTAAGGTTTGGAGATCTGGGTTTAGGTTAGTGTTACTATTTCGGTCCAGGTTAGTCACTTAAAGTGCCTCTGAAGCGAAAACTAAGTTGGTCTTTTTTGAAAGACCACTCGAAATTAGCTATAGGAACTTCTTTTGTAGTTTCTCCATATCTCGCTTCATTTTTGAGATATTTCAGTTTGTTTGATGTAAAAATGAGACAACCTGTGACATCATCTGGTTGACAAAGCATTTGGACTAATTGTTAAAAACGTTGTAATCCATCCACTATTCAAGGAACTCAACTGAAACTTCATCCACTGGTAAAGTTCAAAACATTGAACCCATCAACTTTAAAATATTGTTGCGAAAGTGATGCATTCGTTCCCCACATCCCTATATATAAATTTATAAACTATAATTCTTTTTTCTAGCTTTTTCTTGGGTATATTTTTTTAGTTTTCATTTATTCCTGGAAATAAGTTCCCACTAAGAGTTTCATATTAAGGGATCATTCAGTTTGAACATTATGACACAAGTGGCTAGCCCTAGACTAAATTCCTTGAGACCGAGGATTCGAGTTACTCAGAAGGCATTGCAGTTGTATTTTTGTTTCCATCGATTGGTTCTCATCAGAATTTTTGCACCTTTACGAACATTCTTAATTTCACCTCCTCATCGCCTGAACTATTCACATTGTACATTGAAAAGGTAATTTTGGTAGGTTTCTACTTGTTTGTTACCACCCTGACCAGGGCTCGGTTGTATTAAACTCTTAATCGTGATTAACTCCGCCGTCGGGCGGTTAAAACGTGATTAAATTCCCCTACTATGATCATCATTGGCTAAAATTAAGCATCAATAGTGATTAAACTTGACAGCTGTTTTATACAACTGGCGCCCGATCGTTAAAATGTTCTGTGAGAAGCTAAAGATGATTAATGAGCCTGACATAGGAGGACATAAAAACAGTTTGATAAAGTTTTCTGTAAAAAAAACAAAACCTGAACTTTTTGTAACGTAAACTGACAGGACAAAAGAATTCAAGATCAACTATAATAACCCAGTTTCTTCTCCGTTTACTTGAGAAAAATGCTATGTGCTTTTTGCCTTGGTTATGTAGCCCAGATGGCATCGGAACGATAACTAAGTTTGAAAAGGAAACATTTGAGGAAGTTAAAGAAAGACTTTGGCATCTGCTAACGAATCAGATAACGCATTTCAGGTAGGTGAGATTATTAATGAATAACGTTACATTAGATTTCGTAATGATAAAGTTACCGATGCGTAAGTCATGCATACCGATTCGGCTGTATTAAATAAATTTTTTTTTTCTCCAACCGATTAAATACGGATAGTGGAGTGGGTAATTAAACAATACGTTTTGTTAAATTCAAAATCGTTAAGATCGCGCTAAATGTTGCCATGATGCAGATGAGCTCCATCGGCCTTACGCCAAAATAGCGTCTGGTTTATTATTCGTTTTGTATGTATGTTTATTGGCCTTGATGACCTGATTATCACATACAAAGTTCAATAGAATTTTTACTCCAAAATGAGGCTATAGGGGCCAATTTGTATGCATGTAAAGGAATTATAGATTGTCGCCGTTTCTCACTAGGGTTTGTACCTCTCTGTGCTTAATAAGCAATGCTGCGCTAGTGTGAGTTTATGAGGTGAGTTTTGATTTCATTAGTACTTAGCAACTTCTTGCAGACCGATTGATGCATTCGTTTCGAGCATGGTCTCGGACAAACTAATGTATCCTGTTGTAGTGACATTCCCTGTCACAAACATTTCAATCAGACCTTGCGCTAACACCAATATTTACATCCTGTACACGCCATTGATACGAAGGAACAGTACAGAGATTTCCGTTGATTACTGAATGTCAAAATATGCTCTTATAAATCAAGTCCAAACGTTTACCAACCGATGTAGCGTTAAGGGCACATATTTGACGTACGATATTCTTAGCATCAAAAATTTAACCTCTCGGTAGGTTGTAAATACGTAAAATATTCAATATTTTCAGGTACTCTTTCCCATTTGGTCGTCCAGAAGGAGCTCTTAAAGCGACATTGTCATTATTTGAAAGAGTAAGTACAAAGATCCTTGAAAATTTTACTGTTTGAAAGAATGAGAAATGAAAATATGAAGTTGAAAATTTGACTCATTCTAAAGCATGGACGTTTTGCAAGACGTAGAAGCAAATATTCCATCTACTGTTAAATATAGCAATCAGCAGTATGTCTGTCATACATTATATTTCGGCCGTAAACTGAAATTGACACCGCGTGGGATTTCATTTGGGTTCATAGACGAATTGCATAAATACCCACAATGCATCGGTGCACAACCATAGCCTCAATTTCAATTTTTTTTAAAATTTTATTCAATTTTGATCACTGTACAGAGCTGCTGTCTATTTTCGATAGAATTCAAAAGACCATAGAGTGTCTCAGAAAAATGTCCCCCATCAAACAATTGAGCACGTCTTTTTTAACCCTATTCTACATAGTGTTGTTGTGCAGCAACAAGTTGTAACAATGGAACACTTGGAAGGAAAAAAGCATAAAACAGTAACTGAAAAAAGAACAAAAGGAAAAATCATGCTGGAAAGGATTGAAAGGCAGAGCATAATGGCGTAGTCACATCGATATGAAATCCTTGTTCCCATGTTACTGTTTTATTGTGTGAAAATTCTAAGGAATCTTTGTCGCAAATTATTGCTTAGACAACTCCTTCCTTGCCACGCGGGACTTATACTCGTGAAAGGGAGAGACGTGGCAGTGAAGGAGTTAATTCATTGAGTGTAACTTTAGTATCGATTATGTAATTCCAGAAACAATGACTTGTTTATTTATGGAACAATGAACAGTGTAAAGCACGGTTTCTGTGGTGTACCTATATTTTTAGCGTCATGTAATTGCATATAGAATTAGACGAGTATGGTCGCAGTATTACAATAAAGTCTTTAAAGATCAAGGCACCGATTGTGAAAAATACAGTCCCCTTATTGACCTTGAACTAACTGAACCAGCGAAGACCGGGCGTTCATGATCGCAGGTTGAATTCCACCACAATCGCGTACATGTACGTAATTGCTTAGACTACAACTTTTCATTGTGTGTGGGTGGCATTTGTTTTGCGACATCCTGTACGTGTAAATCGTTATACATTTTAGTATTCATGCAATTGGTCTATAACAGAAGAGTTAGGGCCTATATTGTGCGCAAAGAATTATGGTTAAATTTATACGTTGTTTGTTTTCTTTCTTACCTAGGTGATGATGAAGGACATTTCAACCCCAGTACCACCCGAAGAGTTTCGCGCGGAAATGCGAAAGTGCCTTCAGCAAGCTGCCCTTGTGAACTACACGAAAGTGTCTAAATACGTTAAAATTGAAGGTAAAACCTGGTTCCTTATAATTGCTGAGATCAATCAAAATAAATTCTGTGATTGCTACAATTAACAATCGCCGCAATGGCGGCGCATTCTCCCTGTCTCAGGGGGCCGATGCGAGGCAAGCTTGTTTTTAAGTGGACCAGTCCCGCTAGAAACTATACCAAACTTGTGGTGAAGTAAAAGAGGATGGTTGAATATCCAGCTTCCATGATACCAATAAAAATATTATAAAAAGTAAAAATGTTCTCCATTTTCTTTCAAGACACGTTTTCCATCCGAAGGAGTAGCTAAAAATAGAAATCTTACAGGAGATCGTAGGGTTTTGAGGAAATGCGTCTTTTGGCGTACCCAGTGTAACTCAGTGATAACACGTTGTATCACACGTTGTATGTAAGTTTTGACATGTTTTTATATATTAAAGATTTCAGTTCGCCAAACATGAAACCAAGTGATCGTTTGGAAGCTATTTATGAGTTAGCGGACTATTGCATAGATCTCTTACAACAGAACGAGGAACATCATGGTGAGGTAAGGTTTTTAACCTAAAAGTACGGTAAATACTAACGGTGATTAACTGTTGACCAGATTTTGCACGAGGGGAAACAAGATCCAGTAAAATCATTGGTTTCCCTGAAAAACCATTCATGAAGTATTATTGAAGCATTAATTATTGTTTCGTTTGGCAAAACATACACTTTTTGATTAGCAAATACTTTATTCTGTGGTAGCTTTACCTTAATGCTCGTTGATCTTTCAAGATTATAAATAGATAGATTTTTCTAAAGTTTCAATATCTTCTTAGGCTTTGGAGTGGTTCTCGACTTTGATGGTCGAACACACGGAATTATTTTGGTCGCTGTTTACCGTCGATTTAGATGCCGCGTTAGACGTCCAACCACAAGATACTTGGGACAGTTTTTCTTTATTTCAACTTCTTAATGACTATTTCAATAAGGAACGTAAGTTCTCCAAAGATGTCCGTTGAGAACACATCCCCTTGGAAACCTAAAATGGAATAAGTGTTTGAATATTTTGTACAGAAGTATTAAAGAAAATGGAATCCTTTTCGAAAGATCATGGATGAAGCAAAGAATGGGCAAAACAAATATAGAAACTAGCTGGATTAACGTTCATTGACATGTTCTGAAACATTTTTTTTTCTGAAACAATGTCGTAAGAAGCGATAATTTCTTTACTTTTCACAAAAGGCAACAGGTTTGTCAGTAATTTGCTGTAATGCGGTATGACCCATATGAAGTGAAGTTCATTCGTTCTTGTCATCATTCATTCATCTTTCGTTCGTTCATGCGCTCATTAACTCCTTGGTGACAGTGGGTTTTCGCTAGACCAGAGTAAAATACTAAAATCTACATCAGTCACTGGTGACCGAATCTGATACCAACGAGTTAATCTAATGTCCTAAGGAAGACATCCAAAGGATAGTAAAACGATTACGAGTAGTCCATGTTTTAAAGTTAAATAACATGGTCTTTACCTCTGAAAGTTGAAATATTCGGACAATTTTTTGTTGTACACCAAACAATAAACATCGAATTGAACTCCGCATGTGATATAGGGTCAAATACTCTAACCTATAACTAAACAAACATACATAGCTTTTTAGAATGAAGAGGAACTTCCAATTTTTCATCTTGGAGGCTTTAAGTCTAATTCTACTTTTTTTTAATGTTCTTTTAGCTTCTCTTCGTAACGGCACTTGTCATACTCACCTGCAGAACAGGTTTGCTCCCCTGGTCGTTCGTTATGTTGATCTTATGGAGTCTTCCATTGCTCAATCAGTTCACAACGGATTTGAAAAGGACACTTGGGCACCTGTCGGGTGAGCTTTCGATTTTCCGTGATATTCATGCAGGTTGTGTAGGATGTTTCTCAAAAAGCAAGGTTTGAGTTTCGGGAGCTGGTGCATTACACTTTCGGTAAAGAAAGTTTCATCTCAGACTGCTCTGAACCCACGGTTTTATCATAGCGTGTTTGTTTCATCGAAAGCTTTCTTACATATTTCAATGATACAGCCTTTCAAAAGCAGTGAAATACTCGGCTCTCATTAGTGCCACCATTACACAGGAATACTTTTTTCCCTGGGGGAAGGTCTGTATTGAATTGCGATATTTTAACCCTTTGTTCCCATGTACGGTTGCCAGGTAAAGGGATAAGACTACCTAAGCGTATGGTCTATAACTATGTGCTAAAGCGATAGTTGGTAAAGGTTTTGTCCTTGTTCGTAGCAAGACCATAAGATTTTTTTATTCTTTCTTTATTCTTTTATGTCATAACTTTTCTCTCACCACTCTGATATTTTGGGTCTTGCAACGAAATGAAATTTTGAATATCAGATGCATATTTAATTTAGGATTTTTTGGATACGTGTAAGAACAACTACAGGATTCAAATAATTCTTTAAAAATCCGTATACATGTCTTTTGAGCA
>JBAHVQ010000039.1:82416-95205 GCA_036872915.1 Nanipora kamurai
AAGTCCATATCGCAGACGCAATGTTGTACACAAATAACTTTAAACTAATGGCTGAGCAGTCACTTATGTCAAATACATGTCTTTTGAGCAAAGTCCATATCGCAGACGCAATGTTGTACACAAATAACTTTAAACTAATGGCTGAGCAGTCACTTATGTCAAATACAGTATTAAATTTCGTTGTGGATTGTATACTTGAATGCAAAATTCCAGGAAGAGTTAGTTGTAAGAATAACTTTAAAATTCTTTTAGTTCAGGAATGCTTCTGATAGCGTGTTCTCTGTGTACTTTTCAAAACTTTTGAAAGTACAATTGACCACTCGCGAAACCCTAAAAAAAACCCCGTGTCCTAGGTGACCAACCTGACCTGTCATTGAACAACGATTTACAAATGCAACCATCAACCAATCAGCCATCTTCCAGAACCCAGTCCTTCCGTAGTTTCTCGAGTGGTCAGTGTCGATGTCTGTCATCGATAATTATTGGCGGTAAGATATCGGTTGTCGGAATATCGATAAATTTTCATGTTGGTACAGTACCACCTCTGACCACCATGTATTAAGTATGTCCCTTAATGTAGTCAAATTTCTTTACTCAGCAATATGGAATACAGATTTAGTGAATGGGAATGACTAAGAAAAAACCCATAGCAAGCTGTCAACATTTCTGTAATTTTATAATTGTAATTAATCGTTTCAGTGAAGGCTGCACATCGTCGGAGGATATGTTTTATAAGTTGGGCGCTCTTAAAGGCTTCATCGATGATCTTCACTGGCCTGAAAAGGAATTTGCCACACATCTTAGCCAGAGAATCGAACTTATGTCATCGGATATGATTGAAGCTTGTATAAAAAGGTTTGTATTGTGAAAATTACCAGTAAACCTGCTGTGGAGTTACAGTATATTTTTTTCATTTTCTTTCCGTCAGAAAATTTATGCTTAAGGTAGCTCCCCACCGTAATTTTAACAAGAGACGTTTTATAATGAAAACTACCAGCAAACCTGCAGTGGAATTATAGCTTATTTCATTTTCTTTCCGTCAGAAAATTTATGCTTAAGGTAGCTCGCCACTGTAATTTTAACAAGGGATTTGGTAACGAAAAATCGTTCGGCACGCTTACCTCGGTGGTGATGTTGTTAAGTTGGTAAATTGATACGACAGCAATTGTTACATCAATTGAAGTATCACATTTTTAGATGTTTGCTTCGGCGAATTTCTTGAAAACTTGGTAAATAAGACCAGCAAAGTGAATGTCACTATACATATCTAATTTTCTAAATTATTCGTGATACCGTTCTTTTCAAAAAAGACCAATTTTGAGAATAGATCACGGAAGAAAGCCGAAGATAAGCTGTCTTGATTCTGAAAATCATCGTACGATGCCAAAGTCCCGACGCAATTGTTGTCATGGTGACACTAGATAATTCCACAAGTTGACAGAGAAGTCAGATATACTCCATACAGAACGTATAAGAATTTTAAAAATCAAGATGCTTATAAATGAAGGCCGTATGTTTATTGCGGAATGTGAAAATGGAAACTGTAGCGAGCCACCTCAAGGGTAAACATTTGTTTGGTGTGAACGGCGATTACGTCTAACATCAACTTCTGACCAGTTACCTACAAATTAAACTTAGATGAAAACCGTTAAAAAAAGAACGAAAAATGCCTGGTTTGTCACAAGTTTAACTTGACACGACAGGGGCGCCTTACATTGCCGACAAAACAAAGCTAAATAACACTTTTTATTCTGAATTGTTCAGTATTTTCTATTATGTACCGCCCCTTGTGGATTGTTCAATTTAGGAACCTGGTGTTTTACTGTTAAAAGACGTATAAAAAATGCATATTTTATTTTAATATACTGATCTGAAAAACAAGTTTTAAACATGTTTAACTCTTTTGTCTATAATATATAATAGAATAAAAGCTTCATTTCAACAGGGTAACACGTCAGTTAAAAACTGTTCTCCCAAGTGTCCCTGTATCTAACATGATAAGATATTTACAATTGTAAATATACTAATATGTAAATCTCATAATAGATTATACTGTAGATATGGTACAGGTTATACAAATTAGTACTAATAAGGATAAATTTAAAATCGTGTGAAAAACTAAATCGCTAAAATACCTGAGAATTGTTTATATTTAATCGTTTAAAAATCTTTCAAGAATCCGTAGGCAATCGGATTTTCTGATATCTGGGGACTGGGATTACTACCCAACAAAGTTATTCTTGGTTCTTTCGTTGAGTTGATTTGCGTATAAAGCATACAACAAATACTCCTGGAAAACTCCTGAGAAAAGGCAGTAATAAGTCGTGGAAATTCCTGGATTTTCAAAATTTTGAAGGTGTACGAACCCTGCAATTAGAATATTGAAAAGAAGAAAACTTACAAGGAATTTCATAACCCCTAATTTAGCGAAATTCGCCCTAATAACTTTCCAATATTTTCCCTGAAAATTCAATTTCTTTTTTTATTAAAAGGAGGTCGTTTTGCGGCAAGCCTAACTTCATACAACGAGAAAAAAATTGTTTAACTTTACTTTTGAACAAGACAAACATTTGAACATTTTAGGTTTGCCTTTAATGGCTGGTGTTGAGACGTCATAACTACGTCATTCTGAATCACCATGGGAACATATATTCGAAGTCCAAATAGGACGTAGATTATTCTAGGAAGATTTAGTGGTGAGACTTTAAAAGATTAAGATCAAACCCAGTCTGATCTGGGTTCGGTGTCGTTGACGTTTTATCAATCCTCTTGCTCCACCAGGGTACGTGAGGCTTTGTTTGCGATTTATTTGTGAGATATTTAGTGGTGAGACGTCAAAGATTAAGATGAAGCCCAGTCTGAACTGGGTTCGGGGTCGTTAACGTTTTATTCTCTTCCTCCACCAGGGTACGTGAGGCTTTCTCAAACTGGCTTAAACGAGGACGATACAACACAGAGTATGTTATGCCTCTTCAAATGTGCGTCATGTTCAATGTTCTCTCCCATGCAAGGAAACAGGTTTGAATTTTTTTTACATTAACGCTTCGCTTCATTTTTTCTACCAACAACACATTGTTTGTGAGAGACTCCACACGACAGTTTTAAGAGTTATGAAATATATCATACACGAGAAGGACTGTTTCATCAGGATATCCAAACACCTCGAAGTTTGTTGAAAACCAAGGCGTTAGCCGAAGATTTTTACAAACTTCGCGGTGTTTGGATATTTGATGAAACCCGCCTTCTCGTGTATGATATATTTCAAAACTCTTAAAACTGTATCTTGCATCTCAAAAGAATCAGTATTTGAAGAGAAAATCGAGGTGAAAGTTGGCTTAGTTTATGTAATTTCTTCCTCAGATATCCAAACCATGTCTCGGTAGTGACTTTCTTTGTGTTTTTATCATGAATTATTAATGAATTTGAGATGTTGTGAGATACACTTACAGTTACGACTGTTTGCGCGATTTTTGCCCTCTGCTTTAACAAAATCGGCCCATAAAATAAATCTCTAGTATGCAGTGCAACAGATTCTTTGACTCATACTTCCTAATCAAAAAACCTTTTTCAAACGAACTGTTTTGCTTTGGTTAGTATTATTTAGACGTTTCAACATGAGTTCTTGAATTCGTCATAACAAGTGTAGTCAACGATACAATTATGGTAAAACTCACCCACATTGTAGTCTCTCATCAAAATCCATTAATATTTAATAGGTATATTGACCGGTTAAGTTCACGTATTTGATCATGTACAAGGGCTCTTATACCTGATAAAATTTTCTTCCTCATTGGCATGAAGGTTTGTTAATATAAAAAGCCAAAGGACGGATTTGAAATAAAATCTCAGGGTTGCTGCTGAGATTGAATTCAAGTCATTCTAATTCTGGGGTTAATGATTCACCCAATTGATTGGCGCCTTGCAACTCTGAATTTGTGTTGAACTGAATTGCTAGAATGCTAACAAACATGATATTTCATATAAAACGGTCATCCTAATTAGCATGAAGCTTTGTAAGTTTGAAAACACTGGTACATCAACCAATAAGGGTAGAAATGCAATTCCCACGCGGCGGTTTTGAAGCTTTTTAAAACACTCACTGCACGTGTTTGGTCTACTCCAAAACCCCTGGCAATGCGCCATCGAATTTTGAAACTTGACAAAACATTGGTGTTCGTATTGTGAAGTAACAGTTCGAATATGAGCCAGAAGGTTTTACCGGGATTCCAAAGTCCGAGTGTGCTTTGAAATGCCGGACCTATTTAATACATGAGGACTTTGAAATCCCGGTAAAATCCGAAGACGACTATTTGAACTGACTTCTCAAACGAACGAATTTGCACATTTTCAAACTACTAGTATTTTTGAAATATTTCAAATTCCAAGGACCTTGAAATATTTTCAAACTTCTACAGTGTAGTAGTTTGGAACCTCTTCCAGTTTGAAAACCCTAATTAAACATCAATTCCGTTTGTTTTTGATTCATGAATTAGTAATGGCATTGAGGACAATACAAAACTAGACTCAAGGTGGAAACTCGCCGGGAAATCAGAACTATAAACGTGATTTGAAAAATAAATGGATCGCCGTTCTTTGTAATTTTAGATAAATGATTTGTGTAGAGGAAGTACTGGCAGTAAATATCGGTCGGCTCATGGTGAAGTACCTGAGGTAAATTGATATATTAATAAAGGTTAGAATAATAAGAACAACTCAGTAACAGTAGCAGAGTAACAGAGTAACAGTTAAAGTGGCGGTAGAAGTAAGAGTAATGTGGGAAACACAAGGAAAGAAACCCACATTTTCACGTATCAAATAAGGTTTTCCCTCACGATTAAGGTAAAAACACTTTATTAAGTCTCGATCACGAGCACGCGGTTCTCCAGAAAACAGTCTCGAACTGTCTTGAATCATAATCCCTGCCTCCCCCCCAAAGCACCAAATGATTGGCAAAAAAACTGTCATGAAACACCTCAGGGAGCTGTCAACATGCCCAACTAACGCAAGAGTTTGATTACCGGCTTTAAAATAGCTACAAATTTAAAGTAAACCCTCGCAGGTTCCGACAGTAATAGTAACCGTTACAGAAGCAGTAACAATTTGTGTTATGAGGTGAGATGGTTAATCAATGGTCAGTTGTTCGATCAGGAGTTGTAACATCGCTCGAGAAGTCTGAAGGTCCACTCGAGGTGTTAAATCACTCGCGATGTTAAATCCTAGATTACTCTAGGATCCCGATAATGTGCTAGCTACAAAAGGAAAGGTCATTCTGAATTGGGACAGCAGACAGGACGCAAAGCCAAATGTTTTCATATGCCGATAAAGAACAACGACCCAAATGCAATGAATTGCTTCTAAAACGTAAATTAAGTCATCTTTGGAAGATAGGAAAAGTCAATAAAAAAATAATTTTTAACTTGTAAAGTCAATCCAAATGGTAAAGTTAGCCTCTGTCAAAATGATACAAAGCTGACAGTTTATTAAAAATCAGTTTTTTATCGTACACACAGGCACTGACTAAATAGTGAGTTTTCAAATGAAGTTTACTGTAATAACAACAGTTACGCCAACCATTACGATAACGATAGCGACCCGTGTTTACTGAAAGAAAACAGACGCGCCTTTGTTTGGTGTGGTGAGGTGGGATGTGCTTTTGTATGGTTCTTTCGCGGTCGTGTGGTGTTGTGTCATATGATACTGTGTAGTGCGCAGTGTACTGTTGTGTGGTGCCGGGTTGTTTAGTAGAGTGATTTGTGTTGTGGAGTGGTGTGTAGTGTATGGTGGTGTATTGTACTGTGTAGTTTAGTGTATTATTATTATTATCCAACTTTGTTTTGACAAGTGCAAATGACGAGGTTGACGAGTGCCAATTATCTTGTCATATTTGGACTCTAACACCTGCTCATTTTTCTATACTCGTTACTATTCGCGATGTTGCAAGATGTCCGTAAGCCTCCCGTAAGTGAATCGGATACATTAGGGTGACATAAGCCAGCAAAACTCGTACGATGTAAGTTGGACTCTTGTGGTAAAGTTTTGGTGAGAAAATTAGATTCATAAAAAAATCAAAGTTTTAGTTAAGTGTGATCACAAATAATTTATTAGACAGTTTAGTGTACAATACAGTTGGATACTTTACTCGTCATTTGTATTTGACTCGCCATACAGGCCTGCCAAAATACGGCATGACTCGTAAAATACCCAGTCATTATCTACGCTCTACAGTCCAATTGGGCATGTGTAATTTGCGGTGTTATGAGACGTAGATTTGTGAGGTTTTCTTGACAATAAGACGTTTTATTGCATATTACCTTTCAGCGCTCATACCATCCAGATGTTCACGAATTCTTGATGGAAGTGGAAGATTTTTTGATCACTGAATTGGTAGCGAAGGTAAATTAGCGAATTTTTGTCCTTTACCTGCTGATAATCAGTTATCGCGCTAGTTTTTGGTTCTCCTGGTCGAAATTATTCGTTGGTTTTCCTTTTTATTGAGCTTAGCTAAGGTGTGTTCTTACTTTAGTCCTACTTTTTTGCCTATTAAAACAACAACTCCTTCGTTTATTAGCTCGACTCAGTATTGGAAGGACTGTTGAAAAAGCTCTCGAGATATGATCAAGGCACCATAAAGTCCCATCTTTTTTCATTGGCGGTAAGACCTTTCTGAACTGCTGTGATGTAACCTTTCCATCTATTTTGTGATACTAAACAATGACATTACTTCCAAATAATTGCGTTTACACAAGTGGGTATACTACGACCGAAATTCTGGATTGATGCGCTCGGGAAGTTGATAGAGCACTGAAATGTGGTAGAAGTTGCTCGAGGTGATATCTGAGAGCTTATCTAGCTTTTTGAGAGGCGATTTGTTTTCTCCTCAGATTGTAATTGTCGTGTTTTCCCGTTACTCTCTTTTAGATACTTTATATAACATTTTTAAGTGAGAAAAAAAAATGTTAAATATGACTAATATCGAGCGTATTGTGGCAAATTATTAAAATTCAAAAATTCAAATCTTTAGTCCCCTAACGATGAAGCAAGGATTAACTATCTTCAGTTCTGTCAAGCTAACCTTGGTCAAATGAAAGAGGGGATTCGTGATAATAAGATGCGAAAGAAGTTGCTGAAGGTATATACAAACCATACACATAGCGATATTTAAACAATTACGAACGTTACATCACTGTCACATAGTAATTACATTACATATTGAGATGTAACACAGCCCAAGTGTTTATCTGGAGCTCTCCGCTGCTGTAGTTGAACACTGATAGGGAATTGCAATTATTATTTACTTTTCTTACTACAGCTTTTAAACTAATGTGGCACTGCAGTAATTGGCGCAAGTTGTTGCGGCTGCCCTGTCACACGATTTGAACTTTTCTTTCGACATAACTGTTATCGTTTTTGGCATCGTTGTTTGTTTTTTGTTTAATTTGTTTATCCTTTGTAAGACTCGCTGACAGATTCTAGCTATTAGTTCTATTTATGAAGTTATACAGAAGATGTAATACTTATCTGTGGCAAATCAATAACATTTTAAAAAAAATAAGTCACCTAAATACAATCATTGTGATACAAAAGGAGTACGGTGCCAGAGTGATCAGTTGATTGTATCATGTTTAAATGTATGGTTGGAATCTGATATAAAATGTCTTGAAAATGTCTATTTAAAAAAAAATTAGCCAGTGAATTTTCAGTTGTCTGCAACTTTCATCAGAATTTTGTATACATTCGGCAAGCTCAGGTACACTATTTAAATAGATTATAGGTGTTCCAAAGGATCTTACCTAAGGTGGTAAATATATAGAAACTTCTTGTTTTAGTTATCTGAATGTTTGTCAAACACAGAGCGCAACGCTTTAAGAAAAACTCGTTTGTGATAATTTCTCAAACCTCTCTCCAATATTTTTGCATCTGTTATTGATACATCATGACCTGTTTATATTCTGCGTGGTCTTTATTGCGGTGGTCAATTAGAATGTTAATAAATGGCATACATATGCATACTTAGTAGAAAGCTAAAATACAAAAACTTAGTCTAATGCAAATCTGTTATCTGTTTGTCTGAACTACTTGATTTTCATTAGTCGATACACATCGAATTGTGGCATGTGACCTCAGCAGGCCCAATTTTTCGCCCGATGTCTTATTCGAGAACTAAAATATCTTTTTATATTCTAAAATCGTCTTTCTTAACTCTTTTACGGTTAAGGAACCACTAGAAACCAAGCAAAGATTCCAAGGGTTTCTAGAGTTTCATGCCCTAAATTACCATCAATCAGAATTTTTTTTTGTGATGTTAATTTAGAACTGGTACATTCATCTGATCAAGCTTATAGTGGTTTGGCTTACTGACAGAATATCTTTGAAACTTCATCCATATCAGTTGCATACGCTCTTTCCTCTTGTAAAGGTAAGTGGGTTTTACTATGTCCATCATAATAGCTCAATACCAAGAAACATATTTAATCATTAATTTCAACCAATGCTAAAATCAATATGAGACCAACCAACTTTAAGGAATCGATCAAGTGAAACTTCAGGTTAACGTTCAACTGATCTGAGGTAGTCCAATTCGGTCGGTGGTATTGTGCCGATCTCACTCGGATTAACCCGGTGGCGAACGGTATGTGTACATCTGACGTAAATCATGCTGGAATGGAAGCACTTACATGTTGGTATCAGACTGATTTGATGTCAAGAAAAAAGTTAAAAGGTTGGTAGACTGCCGAATTTATGTGGACAAATTGTGACGTTTCGAGCAAAGGCCCTTCTTGAGAGACTGAAGAACGTGTTTGAAGAACATGTTTCACTTTCTGACGAAGGGGCCTTTACTCAAAACGTCAGAATTTGTCTACATAAATTCGTCAGTCTACCAACCTTTTAACTTTATACTCTGTTTTGTACACTGCCTACGCAGCATCTTACATTTTCACATCGTTCTCTGATTTGATATCAGTATCTTTAAAACAGTATCAGAATGGTCTTAAAGCAAAGCTTTTAGTTAACCTTAATTGTTATATTGACTCGGCATATAATCACAAAAATCGCCTTATTTGAGTTAAGTTTGACCGGGACATGCCTGTAAGTCTTGTAGCGTCAAGGCTTACATCTGTATTATGTAACAGTTGTATCAGACTGCTTAAACCAACTGCCTGATTTACTTATTACATCATACATTTCTCAAGGCTTACACCTGTACAGTATTATGTAAAAGCTGTATCAGACTGCTTGAACCAACTGCCTGATTCACTTATTACATCATACATGTCTCGAGCCTGAAGCTGGGAAAGGTTAAAATAATCTGTTTGGTTTTTACGTGCATGTATTCCTTTCAGTTTTGATCGGGAAACTCACGCAAAAATTTCCTAAGACTTAAACTCACATTAGTTATGATTCTACTACCATTCTTTATGTCTTCGAATATTCGGTTTGAATTTTTCCGAATGTTTCAGGAAATATGAGCCTAACTGAGAATAAGGAAGGGTCGGGATTAGAGAGTGGCTGACAAATGGGACATACCATGATATAGTATCTACCAAAAGTACCCAAACACTTTCTAAAGAACCAGACGTGGATTTATGTTGATCCAGATCAGTACACAATATCATTAATTCTAACAATCAAACGGCGTTTTTGCTGTAATGTGCAGATCTCCTATTCAGGAAAACGTTAGCGAACTATGCAAATAGTTGAAACTGTTTAAACTTTCTCGTAAAGCCAGTTTTTTTTACTAATAAAAACACTGAACTACATATGACCAAAAGCTACTTCGCTAAAAAAATATGTCTTGATCACAAGTGTGGGTGGGATGCGCTCACTCGCGCTTTCTAGTGCCGGTCGGGATTGGTCGATTTTTTTGCGCCGGACAACTTTTCTCCGGACGAAACATTTGAAGTTTTATAGGTATACTGGAATCTATGGAAAATTTTGAAGATGTGAAAATGCCAGAGGTCTAAAACTTTGCGTTTTCCCGTGCCTTTTTAGTCTTTTCCCGAAGACTTTGCTGTCTACGGTTTAGATTCGTCGCGGATTCTTCACAGTTCTAATTACAAGAGAGTTCAAAGTCGACTCCAGGTCGAGGAGACGTTGGAAAGCGGAGAGGGATCAATCTTGTTATCAAATGATTATCAAAGGCGTGACTCGGATAGTGATGAGGACACAGACTTGAGCGACGAAGACTAGTTGGCTTCGGAGCCCATAAACCAGTCACAGAATAACGAATTTCGAGTGGCAGTGCAGTTGCCCGAGTCTGCACCTTTTGTAATTGACCCCATCTCAGCCGGCTCAATAGTTGGGTAACTTTTCGTTTGTAAAGCCTTGAACCAGTATTTGACATTGGTAGTAGCTTTGGCATTTTTACACATGCTTCTCTGTCAATTTAATTTTTAAACGTTGCAGCCTTTTTAAGCCTGGCTGAGGACAATGATTAGAAACATGTCGAACTGCATATCCAATTGGATCTTAGAGGTTGTAACATTCCGGAATGTCTCAAGCAAACCATCTTGGTGTGCCAGTATTTTTCCCAAGGTTGACCCTTTCCTGCATAGCGTTGTTACATAGTTATAACAATAGAACAATTGGAAGAACAAAGCATAAAACACTAAGACAACAAAGAACAAAACGAAAACATCATCCAGGAAAAGGTTAACACATCCAGATGTGCATTTACTTCATTCTTCATTTCCCATCGGGAAGAATAGACTTTAAATAATCTTTAAAGTACATTTCTCACCGAGGAAATATTATTTATTTTCGTCTATATTTAAAATCTCAAATGGAATGTACTTCGACTCCAAAAGGTTCCCTTGAAACGGATGCTTCGTGTAGAAGATGGCTCAATAAAAGATATCGCTGAACCAGTTGTCAACGTTTTACAACGTACAAGAAAGGAACCATATTTCTAAAATTATCTAAAATTTACTCTAAACCACCCCGATGCAGAAAGAAAATGTTTAGGTTTTCTCTCAAATTTTATTTAACTTTTTTTTGTAATTTACCAAAAATTGGTAAGTTTAACTTTCGAACTTGACATTTCAGATTTGTCGAGTATTTCAACATACCACAAGTATAACGGTGGAATAACCCTTCTTTATTTCACCATAACAACATACCAACGGAACAAAGGTTATTCTATAAAAAAATTGTCGCTGTACGATGAATAGCTCTTAAGATATAAGCTACAGACACTTTGCCCAACCCCCTTCTTCGGCAGTAAAAAGACCTCCGAAAACAAGTGCTGCCATATGTGATGCCAGCTTCTAATGTAATATTTAAAAAACGGTAGGGGTGTTTTTTCGGATATAAAACACATACTACGAGTTTTCTTTTTGAATGGCTTCAAAAACGAACCATTCAACACGCTAATTCGCAGAGAGAGTGTGAAAATTAATGTTTTCTAAGCCGAGCAAATTCGGCGAGAAAAACAAGCTTGTCTTCATCACATATAACGATACGACACGGTTATGATTTTTCACTGTATTTTCCTCATGAATTATTAATGAGGTTTTGAAATGGATATAATACACACAGCTGTTCTAACTCCTAATTTAATCGAGTTACTCATTTTTTATTTCATATCTCAATTCCTTCACATGCGAGTTTAGGTCTTACATTCATCATCATCACGTAGGCTACATACGGAATGCAGTGCTAGAAAGTAATTTTAAATCAAAATTTGATCATTTTCACAATCTGAACGTGTTCACGAAATGGAAATTTGGTCGTTCAAGTGTTTGCTTATCCCACTTGTAATCACCGTAACAAACATCCCCGTTTACAGAGAACCAACTTATGTGGAGTGCGATATCTCTGTGCAGACACATCACGGCCGCATTTCTAGAGCTAAATCAAAGTCAATATCCCAGGAGTAATATATATACCAAAAAAAAGACCAATAATATTTGGTGTTACACTAAATTCCATTCATTTCTTCTACATCCTCGGCCATACGGTTTATTACAGGAACGAAACTGTTGCTTTGTAATAATAAAATAAAACCGAATTTTGACGAAATTTCTTCTTGTATTCAGCACCGATCTTTGTTAGCTTTCTCACCGTAACATTATATTGATTGCTTAAGACAACCAAATCAAACGAATCCTCTTTTTGCCCCTTCCATACTCCTTTGGTCTCAACGATTTTAAATCCTTGTATACGTGGAATCACCTTGTTTTCGATAAATTTGTTGATGGCATGCTGTCTGATTGGAACGTTTCCCATGGTTTTGCCGAAAGATAGTGCAAAATTATACCATTGCGTGGAACTTGCTTGGCTAGCTAAAGTTGGCGTGGGAGTCGAACATAAGATAAGACAAACTCCCAAGATGACTATAAGAGCTGCTCTTCCAACTTTACCAAACATTATTGAAGTAAAACAATTGAAGGGTATTAATTTTCCTGTAACAAAAGAAAAAAGAAATATGGTAAAGATTAATACAGTAAATTTCTTTGCATGGTCATGAAACGTCGCTGATACATGAGACTTAAGCTGAGTTTACACCTTTCCCGGAAGTACCTCTGCCTTTGAAAGTCAAATGGATGGTAGCGATCATCAGGCAACTCGCCAGAGCGCATGAAACTCGGAGTAGCGACAGCTAAACATTTGTCTCTATTTGTGTTATTTTCGCTCTACCTGTGATGGTATCGAGCGTTCTACTTATTCAAGTCACTTGTGTAGCTTTTCGGTTACATTTTGTTAGATTATATACATATATATATATAATATTATGTTACTAACCTCAAAAAGTCACTACAGCCTGTTTCATCTGGGAGAATCTTCAGGTGA
>JBAHVQ010000039.1:102571-119937 GCA_036872915.1 Nanipora kamurai
GGAACACGCTTAAAAGAGCACCAAAAGGCAGTATTCTTCTCTAAAAGGGATAATTCTGCCTTGTCGGAGCACGCGTGGCAAACTAATCATGCGATTAATTGGGATAACGCCAAAATTATCACAGCAAATCGCAGATACCACCAAAGACGTTGTTTGGAAGTTGGCACATTAACAGCGCCCACGCTGCTTTGAACTGTGATGCCGGCGGGCTCCTGCCAGATGACTATTTGCATCTCATCAACAGATGAGATCATCACTCAAAGTTGAGCATAAAAAGAAGGAACTCGTTACGACGCTTAGATGAAGACACTAGACTGGAGTGTCGAAAAGTTGGGTCGTGAACTGTAATTTCTTTAAGTTACGTTCATAATATTTACAAAACAGAGTAGCATTTGATATCTCGGAAATTTTACCTGGTTGCCGTAAACTTATATCTTAAGATCTACAATATTGAAAAAATTCAAGGGACATGCCCCGGGGAAAAATTAGATTTTACATCTACACTGGCAGCTCATGTTCAGGAGCTATTACTTCATAATCCAGAACTAAGAAATCAAGCAGTTCAAGTGAAGCTGAGTGGATGGTGCTCGAATGTCTCGGTCAACCACCTTTATAACGATTTCCTTTGCTTTGCTACAATGCAATGAAAAGGTCATGTCATCAAAGATCAACAGAACTGTGGCAATGCTTTCGGGTAGTAGTCATCGATTATTGTTGTTACGTATCTATTGTAGTTAGATTTGGGTATGTGTCCATATCGTTGTTTGAATTAATTAACTGCAATTGATGTTAGCCCTTGGTTATTGAATTGAAAGACGTCTACAGGTTATTTTTCAAACAATTGATTGCATAGGTTTTTTCTCAAGTTATAATCATTGTTGACAGTTACCATATTTTTGAGGTCAGGTGTGATAAATCCATCGATCTGGTTCCTTCCATTATCGAAAGTACTCAACGTACGTGTTTGTTCTTTGCACAGTGTCTACCATCATCATTGTTGTTGTATATTACAACTGGTTTTTCTAGTATAATTAGATTGTTTAGTATCAACCATAGAATTGGACTAATGGACATATTAAGAACCATATTAGTCGCTGTCATTGCATTATTCATATTGTTTATCCATGTTGATGTGTTTTTGTTGATAATAGAGCCCTTTACGATCTTTCTGAAAACCTGTTGTGCTTGCTAAAGGCTGATACTCTAGACCCGTAAATGCTCTGTTTTGTCCTAGCTTGTGCACCAAGTACACTGTAAACATACGCTTCTATCGACTGATTGAGTAGTTCAGCTCCTTTTGCTGTCAACCCGTCTGAATTCTCTGGAATAAATTTCCTGTAGTCATTTTTTTACATCATGATTGAAACCAACCCCAGGTCCATACGTTTTTCCGTATTTATCGATCCCCACAACATCTTGTCCTAAATGTTCATTTTTATAATTCGTAACTTCTTGCCATGTCCACCTGGGTATATGCTTGTGTAAAAAATTAGCGTTATATTTATTTATTATATACTGAATTTCATTCTCAGGTAATGTTTGAAATTGTCGCATTATTCTTCTAACTGTTAAGTATAAATGAAATCTCATAAGTGATGTTATTTGTTTGGGTACCTCTGCTGGGGAAGTTAAATGCTCTATAGATATCCCAGACGTACATGTCGCTATCCGTGTTCCCACTATAGACTGATAATAAGACTCTTTAAGACTCCACTTAGCGCCTTTATCAGTTGTTATATTAAATGGTGGAAGATCACTCATAAAATATTCTGTGTTATTGACATATATTCTGAATTTGTTTGTGGGACAAGACAACACATAATCAACTGGAAAATAGTCCCAATAGTGTTCTTTTCGGTAAATACCCACGTGTCTCCTACCCTTTGGCAACTCCTGAACTGTCCCTCATATTTTCCATATTTTTGGATAACCTGTTTTTTAATATCAACGTCTTCATTATGATATAAATACCATTTCCAATGCTCATTATTAGAAAATGTCTCTGCAGTTACATCATAAGACTCTTTATCATTAACCTTGAAATACACTTTAATATTATCTACATCACCTTCTTGTGTTAAATTTACATCAAATTCAAATTTACTCAATGTTGCATTTGGATACTCTTGTAAAAATTGTTTTTTAGCATTATCTTTTCCTTTTTTCGCGTTCTCCGAAGCCTTCTTATAGTTCTTCCCGTAATAGTTTTTGACATATTGCTCCAATTTACTCACATATAATATATTATATATTATACAAAAACGAAAAAGGTTACTGTGTTTATAGATGGTGATAGTAAAGAGCTTAATCTCGATGAGTCAATTTTAATAACTCACGAAAATCCATATATATTGGTCAAGAAGGCTACCGTCTTTTGGAATTACAATGATGTCCCTAGTGAAAACGATGAATTAACATATGATAACATTAAAAAGGTGATACCAGAAGGCTATATGACATTTAGTATGCTTAAGAAGGAGGTTGAAAGTTATGGTAGTGTAGGAAATGAAGGAACGATGGAACATGCTTTACAACTAGTGATAATGTATTGAATTTGAAAAATATTGGCCTCATTTTAGGGTTTGATAAAGACCAAGTAATAAAGGCTAACACAAAGACAAAAAGTGGTAAAACTATTAATATAAATAATGGGCTGAAATACATAGAAGTGAAGTGTAGTTTAGTTAACAATCAGGAAAATATAGACACAAATGGTAAGAGAAGTGATGTTATTTTGGTATTACCAATGACAACTACACAGTTATTGAAAGGTAGCGTGCAACATTATTTTGACGTTGAAAGTAAAATACCAATAAACAAAGATGTTTATAACAAATTGGACTTCAGTGTGCTTGAAAATAACAACAAAACTCAATTTGGATCAATACTATTAGAACTTTATATAATGTAAGCTTTATGGACATTGAATTAGAACAAGGGCTACGAGATATTTATTACAATCATAAAACTGGTTACCAATCAGCTGAAAGATTATATCAAAAAGTGTTAGAAGGAGGTATCTTTGTTACTAGAAACCTAGTTAAAATAAAATCACAAGACACATACACTAGATATAAGCCAATTGTTAGAAAACGTAAATTTAAAACATAAAGTTAACTACCTTAGTGAGCAGATACAGATGGATATCGTTGATGTGGGTTCATATAAAAACCAAAATAAAGGTTATTACTGGATATTAACAGCTATTGAGATTCTTAGTAGGTATGCGTTTGCTATCCCTGTTTACAGGAAAGACACTAATAACATGACTAAAGCTGTCACTGAATTATTGAGACAGCTTCAAGAGCGTTTTGTGAATATTCTAAATTAACACAATTTGATGACGGTAAAGAGTTCCACAATGTTGGTGTAAAGTTGTTATTAGAAAAACATATAAAATACTTCTCTACTAATAGTGATAAAAAGGCTGGTATTGTGGAAAGATTCAACAGGACTCTTGAAACTACTATGTGGAAATATTTTTACAGTAAAGGGACATATAAATGGATAGATATCTTAGACGAGTTAGTATATAGTTGTAATTTTACAAAACATAGCACTATTTTAATGAAGCCAAAAGATGTGAATAAAAATAATGAAAATGAAGTTTGGACAACACTATATGGTCATTTATATGGAGACTTACCATTAGCCAAGTTTAAAGTAGGCGACACTGTTAGGATATCCAAGTATAAGAGCATTTTCACTAAAGGTTATGAAGCTAACTTCGCAGAGAAATTGTTTAAAATGAGTAATGTCTTTCGTGATGACCCAACTGTTTATGAAATAGTAGATCTAGAAAGTGAACCAATTATTGGTAAATTCTATTAAGAATTGTCGAGTGTTGATAAAAAGGACGATGTCTATAAAGTCGAAAAAATACTAAAAAGAAAAAAAGTAAAAGGAAAAAAGGTGGTTCTTGTTAAATGGTTAGGTTATGATAGTAAACATAATAGTTGGGTCCCTGAGAGTGATACACTAAATGTAGAGTAATATACATAAATAGAAGAAGGATTTGATGACCTTGAAATGGAAAATATGGGTGAAACATTCCCTGAATACGATGACATGGATGATGATCAGTTAGATGATGCATATAACACTCTAGCACAAGAACGTTTAGATTTATTGCGTGGGGATAGTGATAATGTTAGATTAGATAACAACAAAAAGAGGATGAATTATATTTACTGTATCCGAGAAGATAGGAGAGCTTATAATGAGACATCATTTATAGACAGTTGTGATGGTAAAACTGTAAAAATAACAACAAGAAAAGGTGGAAGGAGTCATTCAGCCCCTGAAATTGATTTATAGACACGACAACAAGTCCTGAGAATGAAATTATACCATCCATAGAAAAGTTCATCAGTGATAAACGTAAGAAAGGTTTCCGTTTTGATATGAACAGTGATAAGGTGATCCAGCTACGACTGAATGTTGGTAAGACTGATAATAACAATATCACATTCAAACCCGTAAATAGTAGAAATGTGAGAGGTAGCCCAATAATTGTTTTAAAACGCGATTCCTAAGGCGCACTCCAATACAATGATGCCGTCGTTGCACGAAAAGCAGTCCAGCAGTTCCAAAAGTTGATAAACGACATAATGGAGGAGCAAACCGAAAGAGACGAAATAAAAAAAAAATATGACTATGGTCGACACTGAATCCACACAACTAGATTGGGAAGATGATAATAGAAATATTGACCCTAATGTAATACATTGTATTCCCAAGTCAGACGATCGACCCAAAATCCTGTCACGGTCCGGATGGCTCATTGCAAAAACAGATAGACCACATCTCAGAGACAATTGGCTATACGGAAAGAGAACTAGATAGGACGGGAGACCGCGCAGCAAGAGAGGAATTAGAAATATGAATTAGTGGACTGAAAGAGCTCAGGGAATTAACTAGGCGACAAATGGAGCAGGAAGAAGCCAGATACCAACAAGAGGAGGACATAAGTAGACTCCAACGCTTTAAGAGGTGGGCTAAGGAAAACTTAGTTGGCCTAAGCGCTCTGGCAATATACGTCGCTGTCATCTTGACAACAATTATCGTGGGCGCTAGAAAAGCCTTAGTTCAAGGCGCTCAATCTGGTTGGCGAACAATCTTTGGCTCCTTGCCATAGCATTTGCATGGTTTATTTATGATCAGTATAAACAACAAAAAAGTAAGAAATAAAATGTATATTAATACATGCAGATGAATAGATCAGAAAGCCAATTAACACCGGGATTCAGAAGGAGCCAAATCAGCTCAATAAAGGGTGATAGAACAAGACATGTAGTAACTATGAACCCTAACAAAGCATCAATAAAAGCAGTACTATACATCGATATCCCTAAACTTAAACAGGATAGTTGTTTGGTTCCTGGCTCACTGCACCTACTTTTTGACTTCAAAGTCAGCAATACTAAAAGTCATTTCTTAAACAATCTCTCAAAACTTCTGCAAAAACAAGAACATAAAGTCTATATCGTGTCTATGAGGATCTCTACAAAACGAAAACGCATGGAGAAAACATGATCGAATACGGCGTTGGATCTGAAAACCTGAGAAAACTTATTAGTAAAGACTACTCTGGAGCAACAAGCGGAGAGCCACAAAGTCTCTGGAAAGTTAACGTTGGATATTTATGGCACAAAGCAAAAAATATGTTTAGACAGAATTAATAGAGACCATGGTTTGTATGCACCATTCCAAATGTACAATAATTTTAAATACATGATCACGTTGCCCGAAGCTAAAGATATCATGGTCGCTCAAAGTGGTGAATCACTTGGAGACTATAGTCTAGAAAACCTTGATGTTGGAATATGAAACTATTGAAAACCAAGATATTGCTGACAGAGTAACATCCTTATATAGAAATGGTTGCTCTCTATCTTATGAAACCATGACCTGGTTGAAGAACGAAGTTTGGCCCGCTACATGCACTATTATCAACGAAAACATAAATATACCACGTAAGTCTATGAAAGCTATCGTTTTTTTGTTCACTAAAGCATCAAAGACAGATAGCGCAGAATTTCTCTACCCAAACATCAGCAGCGTAAAACTAACAATCGAAGGAGTGCCAAACCAAGTATACTCACAAAGAATACTAAAATCCCGGTTCTACGATGAAGCTAAAAGATTTTTTGGATCAAAAGACGAAAAGCACCAATTCATGACACCCCAACAGTTCTACAAAGACAAGTTTGCGCTCGCCATCGATCTAAAGACCCACGAAGAGATAACAAAGACTGGGTATGGTAAAAATATCGGAAGCACCCAAAATGGCATTCTAATGGAACTCAAAAAGACTGCCCACACAGGAAACATCAATTGTATAATCTATGTAGTATCCGATGGACTCGTAAATATGGTAAACAATGACTTACAAAGCGTTCCGTATTAAATATTCTATATTTTAGATAAATGGAAACACTTTTTAACTTAATCATATGTGGAATGACTAACTGTGGTAAAACCTTTTATTTGTTAATTATGTGGGAAAAACACTACATGAAACAATATGATTATATTATCTTAATTTGCCCAATATTTTCTTGGAACAAAACATATCAACAATGGAAATATATTAATGACTCTGATTTTTTCTGCATAGAGTGTGACCAAGATAAAGTAGACAAAGTTCTACACATTGTCCAAGAAATTTATAAAGGCACCAATAGCTTAATTATATTAGATGATTGTGCAAGTGGACAAGATGTCAAAAATAGAACCAGTGAATTGGTTAAACTTGCTTTTTCAGCTAGACACTATGATCTATCCACAATAGTCATCACTCAGCAATTAACTAGTATATCTAAGCCTTATATAGACAACGTAGCGAGAGTCACCACTTTCTTTAACCCAGATGTAGATTATATGAACGCCATTTTCCGTACGGTACTTAGGCTTTAGCTCAAAAAAAGAAAGACAGTCAATCGTTGAAAAACTAAATAATAAATACTCTACTTTGGAAATCAATTTACGCTATCCGTATGACCACAAAATTTCTTATCCGCAAAAATAAAATATACGCTATTATATAGATAATGCCAAAACGCAAAAACAATAAACCGGAAAATATTGATGAAGCTTTTGTGCAAATATCAACCGCAGAAAAGCTCTTAAATAAGGAAATGGATCAAATATTTAACGAAGAAAAATCCGAAGAATGTGAAACTACAAAAACTGAAAAAACGGAATCACAAAATGACAAAAATAAAATTGAAAAAAAGGGAGATGAACTTCTGAAATTAGCAGAAGTTGGAAATCTGGAAAAATCGGTCGCCTACATAAAAATGGCCAGTCATAAGGTCATCGATAAATTATACACTGAATACGAATGCAAAAGAATGCAAAAAGCCAATGAATCCCTAACTGACCTACTAATAAGCTAATTCTCCAGCACTTTATGAGGCCTTGACGATACTGAGTCTCCTGAGGAATTAATCAAATACTTGAAAAACGACGAATTATTAAAGAGATATTTACTCTTTAGTTGAAAAACTCTCCCCAATCATCCCATTTCTTGGTTTCATATCAGGCGGAATCACTACTGCTAAACATGTCTACGATCACAAAGCAAACAAACAGGATGAAACCACAATACGTCTGGACAATAAGTCTGGAGGTTAACCCATAGGATATTGTTGACCAATTATTTATTTGAAAATTTCCAAGTCTCCCAAAAGCCGCTGGGGGACAAATTCCTCTCTAGCCCAAACCCCTTTAGAATTTCCAAAATGGAACAAAAGTCGCTGGGGGGACAAATCCCTCTGTAGCCCCAAACCCATGAAAATTCTCGTGAAGTTCCCCAAAACCCTGGAAATCCAAAAACAATCAAAAATCCATGAGAGCTCAAAACCTCCTGGAAATTTCCCCAAAACTCTACCCAGATCTCTGGAAATTCCCAAAATCCTTCCAAAACCCTGCCAAAATTTTCAAAATCGAGCCAAACTCACTGGGGGACAAATCCCTCTCTTCCCATCGGTAGTTATTTTTACCATTAAATGACTCAGCTGCTTATCTTCTATACATGCACTCGTTCCGGGTTTAAGGAAAACAAGAATATAGTCATTGTCAGACCTGATAAAGGAATTGGTGTAGTCATAATGGAAAGGAAAGTATATAGAAGGGATTTACGAGATCATCAATAATCGATCTAGATTTAGAAAACTAGATAAAGACCCTACATTATTGTCAGAAGGAGAATTTGAAAAGATTTCTCCAAAAGACCTGCTCAACAAGGTAAAGTTTACAGTGGTATCTATCGCTAGTAAACTTTACAATGGCATTTATCCCAAAGGCTCCCAATCTGCTAAAATCTACGGTCGTCAGTTACCATTCCTTTGTCCCATTGTGTCCTCTATTGGAGCTGTTACTTAGAATTTGGCTAAATGTCTAACTTTAATACGAACTCCACTCATACCTAATTATGATTGTGCATGCAAGGGACTCGTTTTCATTCGTACGGGAGGTCAAGACCCTAAATTCCAGTCAAATTTATGGTATCTTTGGATGTTTGCAGCTTATTCACTAACATCTCACCGGACGGAACAATTGATCTACCCAATGAACTTATAACTAAGAACAATATATTAAATATAGAGGTTGCCGATCTTAGAAGAATGTTATCCTTCCAATAGCATTTTTCCATTTTGTTTTCAATGTTGATGTATATGACAAGCCTAATGGTGTGATCATGGGCTCTGCGCTTGCACCTGTACTATAGCAAACCTATTTATATGTCATCTTGAAGAAAATTGGCTTGAACAATATCAAATTTTTGAAAGACAAGATATATTACATTTTTACGCAAAAAAGTCAAAGAATATGAATAAGTAAAATCTTCAAACGTGACCTAGGCACCTTGAGCTTATTTCCATAACATCCCCATATATTTAAACCTTACTGTTATCTCTCCTGTTACGATTTGATTTTCTAATGCTTATTTTAGTTAGTCTGGAAACTATTGTTAACTCCAAAATTCAAAATGCATTTCGTTACACCTTATGCAAACAAAATTTCGCTGAAAGTCTTATTAATTGCTTGAAGAAGGAACATGGATACTCGGAAATCTATCGCAAATAAAGTTAAGGATCAAAACTATCGGGTTACTCTTCAAAATATACATACATATTAGTCAGGGTAAAATTTATCTCTTTGGCAGTTAAATGTTTCATTCATTTAACTACCGAAGACATAAATTTTATCTGGACTAACACCTGGTAATTTTGCTATAATTTGACGCAGACGATTTTATTTATCAACCTTTCATCGTTTTAAAAACAACACAGTTTTTAAACAACCTCAGAAAAAAACCGGAAAATTAAAAGAAACTATAAGGAACGCCCAAAACAAGATGTAATTAGTTTGATTACATAATATGACATAATTTCGTACATTTAGCTATCATCAAGAAAACTACCTGATCGTTACTGCGGCAACACCAGTCTCAACACTTTCTTTGTTTTATTTCTGAAACAGAGAGTTTGTAAATTTGGAAGAATGGAATAAATTTCCAAAGAAATCGACAGACATCGACACTTACATTGATGCCCAAGCTACCGTACACTCATTTCAAAAGTTGTGCTTACGCAACAGCTTTCGATTGTCCCTTATAATTTTCCATAAGATATTCATTCCAAAACGACTACTCATTTATTATTTTTTTAAATCTTACTTGTAGGTGACATACAATGGCCTCGAGCGGTGTTACATTATCAGACGCCTTCAACCAGATACTGAATATTCTGTTACGGTACATTTTTTCTTCTGACCTTTATTTTATTGCGCCTATAGATACCAATTTTTTGTATAAAGGCCTGCGGTATAAGCTGCAAAATCATGGCTATATATAGACTGCGAGAAGGAATTCGAACTAGCAAATAATGATTACTTATTAACCGAGTGTGAGGTCTGTACGGGAAAGTATTTGACAGAGGATTTCCTACAGACCGAGCGACGATAGAGCGTGGTCTGTGCGTACATTCCGAGGGCAAATACTTTTCCGTAAAGATCAAACGAACGAAGTTAATAACGAATTTATTATATGGCCGAAAGATGTATAAATCGGACAAGGAACTCACATTTCGCGCCTCAAACTGCTCGCCGGTCTGTACGAAAAACTTATTGCACAGCTAGGCAGCCAATCAGCCAATCAGTGCAGACCGAAAAACGAACGTTGCCATATAATAAATGTTGTTAAGTATCAGGGCCTGATTGTTCAAAAGGCGATTACCGCTAACCTTAGATTAGAGTTGCCTAACCCTGGGTTAACTTTTTTCTACGATTAGTTTCTGTTGTTCAAAGCTTATTTAAGGCCAACCTAAGATTAGAGAAGCGGTTAACTTTAATCCACCAAGCTAGGTTGATTAAGCTCACTGATGGGTGATTTAAACTGCCATAAATTGATTAAAATAAAAGCACAAAATGGCTGGGTTTCTACAATTTATTGTTGGTAGAAATAATGTGCGAAGAGCGCGACGTTATCGGCATAACAAAATAAATATAGAAAGAAATATATCAATGCAAAATTACGAATTCGACATAGATTTGGGAGGCAGTCGATAGATTTTATTACAAATCTTGTCGAAGAAGATTTGTTACGCAACACGAAGCGAAGTCACTCGTTGAACCCTTCCGTGCTAGTTTTGATTGCCCTACGGTTTTTCGCCAGTGGAAGTTTCCTTCAAGTGATGGGGATACATTTGGTGTCAACAAGTCAACTGTTTCGAGAGTTGTTAGAGATGTCAGTCTCACACTTGCCCGAAAGCAATATCAATTCATAAAATGGCCCATCCAATGCAGAATAGCGAGCAGTAAAGCACGATTGAAAAAGCAGGGTTTCCATGTGTAATTTGTTGCATTGATGGAATGCACATCCGCATACAGTGTACGTACAGAAATGAAAATGCCTTTTTAAACAGGAAAGGCTATCACTTCATCAACGTCCAAAGTATTTGTGATTGCCAAGGTAAGTAATGATTTCCATGACAACCGCTTTGATATGGAGAGAATGTGGGAGAGAATGGACGGTCCAGAATGCACCTTATTGGGGGCTAATTTTCCATATAGTAAGATAGTGCAGTGCTTCAAGACAGTTAAAACTATATGTTCAAGGAATGCAGAGCAAATTTGGGATTGGGGGGTAAAAGTATTTTCTGGGTGGCTGAAGCGTAACCGTCCGGTTCCGTAGCCCCCGGTTCCGCGGTCCATAATGTTAAGTAGAATTTTCACATTTTAGGTCATGCCATTACTGGTAGTATTCACACACCCAGCTGACAAGATCTTCAAAATCCATCACTACCAAAGAAAAAGATCAAAGTGATGACACAATAACCCCCACTAAATTAACACATCTCTCCACTTCCCCATCCTCAGAAAATATTTGAACATCAAAAGATGCCGACTCAGTGACCTCCTCAGAAATTACTTGTGTGGGGTGGATGTAAACCGAAATGATCCTTTTGTTTTATTAATAAAGAAAATATCAAGTGTTGACCTTCATTAAAATTGGTAATAAACTTGGAAGCAAAATTATGCATGGGTCAAACCCGTATTCTCTTTGCATTTAGCAGTTTATTCTTCAAACTATCAATACCATTACAGTGGTAAAGAAAGGGGATAGACAAATTTCTGGCTCAAAACCTAAAAATATGAGGGGCCATAGCTCTCTTATAAGAGGTATTTTTGTGTATATCCCTCTTCCACCCATTCCTCTGACCTTGTAGGAGTGGAAGAAATTTTTGAGAATGTTATGTGCCTCTGTGGCAGTTAACAGGAAAATTACTTTTATATTTTGATTAATCGGCCTTGCAGTACACATAACAGCCACATCTGTCGAGCATTAGCAATACAAAATTACCCAGAAGAAAACAACAAATCTTTGGAAGATGATTTGCTCTTGGGAGACAGTGGATATGCCTTACCTAATGACTCCTTATCCCAATCCTGTGACACCCAAACAGCTGGCCTTCAATCGTGCTCTCAAAAAAGGAAGGGTGCGTATTGAGCAGACCTTTGGCAACGGGAAACGTTTCATCTCCAGCATTCAGAAATCGGAAGGCAACCGGATAAAGGATGCTTGCTGATAGGCGCATGTGCAATCTTTCATAATATTGCCGTTCTTCTTAATGAACCAGTAGATGATGAGCTGCAGTATGAAGAATCAGACACCGCACCATACCATGGACCAGAAGAGGGAAGATTCATGCGAGATCACATTGAAAATTTTTTCTAAATCCAAAAATCATTTTAAGAATTAAAAGTATCAAAAATTTATTATTGTAACAAAAGTTGAAAATATCCACAAAATGTTAATCAATTTATTCCTTCCCATTGAGGATTTTATTTTCTAAGTTTTTTCTTAAAATTGATAAGTATTCTGTCAACTTGAAGTGAGTTGGTTATGTTAATAATTAAATCCGATCAATGCAAAAGTTGACTGCTACTGTTCATGTTGACTGCTACTGTTCATTCAAATGAGCCCTAGAAAATTGGTTAAATTCCTCGAGAATTTATAATAACATGTGAAACAGATTTAACATTCAAATTATCAATAAACTTTATTTGGTTGTGACAGAATTTTAAGTTTGATCAACCACTTGCTATTATCTGAACTCACAGTATTGCTGTACTTAAATAAAAGCTGCTATATGTCCATCTTCACCTGATGATTCAGATTCACAGAAAAGAACACTTCCAACTTCACTATGGAGTCTTCACTATTTCCAGCTGAACAACTTACAGTTAATCACTAATCGAATATCAAGTTTTTTGTCAATTTACCTTCAATTTATGCAATAATGAATTCAAGAAAGTCAACTTCTTTTACATAAAAACTGTATGGAATTTAAATAAGTCGGCCCTAATCGAATCAGAGTGTGCATGAGATGGTTGTATGTATATATGTATATTCAATTTCTGTATTTATACAATTAATTTATATGCAGTATATTATATACATTGCAGTTACAGTTGATGATGTAAGTATTGTATATACAGGCCAATTTACGCGAGCAAAATGTTACATAAAAATAACACAATTTGAATGTTAACTGTTATGAATTTTGCAAATTCGAGTAATCAGTTTCAAACATCAATTCTTTGCAACAGGACTACCTGAAGCTTAAGTTTTCGTTTCTTTAGATCCAATATTTTTTTTTTGTGAAACCAGTACATCATATTGTAATTTTAAGATCACATTTACTTTTCTATTTCTTTCTCTGTTCTTTTTTGTTTCTTGCTCACTTATAACCTGAATCGAATCAACGGTGACTTTGACAAGTTCATGTTCCTTTGCGACAAGCGATTCATTTTCGTCTAACACCACTGTTTCTATAGGCTCGGTGTAAGACAAATCCTCACAGAGGACGGTATCATTTCCTGTCATCGAATGATAAAATTCAACATCGCAAATTAATTTTATATATTAGAGATAAATTCCCTTCACAGTGATGAGACTTCGGAGTTTCCTTCGTACTACAAGTTTAATATTAAGAACACAAACCACAAGATACAGAAAGACACATTCACCGGTCGATGTGAAAACAAAATCCTTGATACACAAAACTCGAAATCACTGTGACCTTAGAAAGACTGCTTATCTTATCCAACATCCAGTGAAAATTAGTTCCTGGCCGTCTGCGTATTCTACTAAGCCTCGAAAGTTGGGGGCTTGGAGAGAGCGACAGTTTGATTTATCACGCCCAAACCTGCCCAGCTGGCACTGTTATTTCAAACCCTGTCAAGCCACTAAATGATAGCATGTCTTCAAAAGTTGAATGATCTTTTATGTAGTTGTTGTCGGTGCTGGAGTTGGAGGTCCACCACCTGTTGACCTACAGCTATTTTTAAAGCTTACCAATGCTTTTTTCGAAGAGCTTTTCATGTTTTTCCATTTGTCTTTCACATTTTGAATTGATCTCTCCGTGACGCCAAGACAGTTTATTTCTGCAGTTATTTTTGCCCAGATTTCTTTCTTTTTTTTGTTGGTTATTGCATTTGTAAATTTTGACTGTAATAGCTCTAGATTTTCCTCTAGTTTTTCCATAATTTTGTTCATTTTGGATACTAAGAAATTCATTTTCCGTTTTCTTTCAATCTTTACCTTGATATCCGCCTTGTTTTGAAACGTGGAATTTTGAAAGCGCGCGCTTTTTTTAACCTTGGATGAAAACTCTTAATCCAAGATTAACTCATCCCACTGCTAATTGACCTTGAACAACACTTTCTAAACGTTAGATCAGCTAACCAAGGATTAACGATTTTTAAATTCAGATTAGTTTTAACCCTGGTTAAGTTTTAACCTTGGTTAAGTTGATCGTCCTTTGAATAACCGGGTCCAGCAGTTTTGATAAAGCGCAATCAACTCATTATTTTTTGAGAAAATTGAAAAAAACCGAGTAAAAAACTTTTGCTTAACTTTATGTTACGGTTCTTAGCGCAGCAAACTGTGACATATTACACGCACAAAAAAGTCACTTTTCTATCTCAATTTTTGATGCAGATTTCAAAAAATTTGTTATGAATCTGAAATTCGAATAGGAAGTTTTCCAAAATAGGAAACGTTTCCATCGTACACTAGTGACGGGAATTCGCAGAGTGAGACAAAATAGAGTTAAGCTTAAAGCTTTAAGTCTTTGTTATTTTCTCGGAATGAAAACTTTCAATTCTTTGAAAATATCATGCAATGAATTGGAGAAACCAAAAAGTAGAAGTATTATTAAATAGCTCACGATTTTTTCTTTGTGTACCTAGTTTTTTTGATATTAATTATCGCTTTGTATGTGGTATTAGACAGCCCTTAACACAAAAGCACTTAAATTATACTTTTCAAAATTAGTGAGTTCATGATACCGGATTCCGCTTGAATAGCGGGTTACAACCCTCAACGTACGAAGATGCAGTTTAGCGACCCATATTCTCACTGATTAAAATTTAGTTCAGAGCGAAAATCACCGGACAATGAAGTAATAGTTGAATTAAAAATCTTTTTCAATTTCAAGACAGTGTTGCTGGATGCTCATGTCGGTAGTTTTCGAGTAAAGCTGAAATCCTGTACCAAACTACTTAAACAGAAAACTTTGTATCCCTGAATAAGAAGCTATTATTATGCAACGAAGAACACTATTTTAGCCTTGCTTTTTTCGTGCATGATGGTCCGCGATCCGCAAAACATGTGTTTACATACTACTGCCTACTAATATTCTAAGATGTTACCAGGATGGTTTTGGGTTTTTCTTGCCAGAATTTTCTGGCAAGAAAATTGATTTTCAATCTAAAGTGACGTTTTAGACCTTGATGGTACCTACCTAGAACATATACGGACCTGACTGAGATTTCATCTACGTTTACCCAGCAGAGGGATAATTACTGATAATGGTGGATTGTATTTCAACATCTCAATTACACTATGTTCAGGTATCGTTGTTCCTCAGGGTAACCTAACTCTTGTCGTCCTGTCATAGATTATTTATTTACTCATCGCTTTCGATTTTTTGGGACTCTATATAACCCTGATTTGTTGTCAGTCTGTATTAAGTCAGAATTCATAATTTTCCGTAGCTCGTAAGTCTAATATTTTTAAGTAATATCTAAAGAACGAGCTTGAGTGTTTAATCAGGTTATCCAAATTTGAGGAAACATGAAAATACAAGTTCGAAGGGCGAATGTTACATCTTTCAGAGTACTTGGATCCTCTGATGAAACACGAAAAACGAGTAATTTACTTGGTGTCTCAAAGGAAGACATTCTGAACTGGATGCTTAAAAGAATATTAAGAAAATCAAGATCCCTCGTTCTCATCACTGAGTTTTATAAGATCACCAGCAAAAACATGACTTTGTGCTTTGATATAGAAACATAGGTGTTTTATATCAAAGCACAGCTAAGGGTAACAGGTAAGACCGCCTATGAATGATGTTGCAAAACCTATTAAGGAGATAATTTTCTATGTAGAAAATATACTGCTCCTACGATTCTTTCAAACGTCCAGTTCAGACCTTGACCGTCTGAAAAACATTATGTGAAAAAATGTAGATTATTTTGTTAATAGCATTACGTATGTAGTATGAACGTTATATGATTATAAAATGATGCTGGATTTTTAGTAGATTTTTCAAATGAACTCTTAATTAATTAGGAGAACTAACTGATGGATGTGTAACACTTGTAAGTCAGGCATGTAAACTAATGTACTTTTCCAGCCGATTGAATAGATAGACTGTTTCAGTAGAATTCCACCCGTATATTTAGCATTAATAAACGGAAACACCCAGAAAATAGGTGTAGTCACCGGATAGATCTGGCATATTTTGTGACTAGCTTCCTAGCGCCAAAGGCATGAGAAACTTCTAGGGAGTCATGAGGAATTCTCCCCCGAATAATTTTTAGATTTCTAAGGTCCCTAAAATGCTGATTCCAGCATTTTCTTTGTAATTTAAGTGACAAAACTAAAGCTTATCAACAATGGCTAACTACCGCAATTGAAATACGTAAATGATATGACAGAGAAAATGAATATGAAATCGACATTTTGAGTATATTCTTTTCCACCTTTCTGAATTATTTGTGGTTCCTAAAAAAGATATCGTTCTGAAGAGCAATAAGACATGTGCGAGGATTCTTTGCCTTGAACGGAATCTCGAAATTGATGGCTGCATATTCACCGATGTCACTTGCATTCTTAATAAGTTTACTACCTCTTGGAAGATATTCATAAATGACATGCCTAAAGCTAGTGAAAAAGTGAACAAACCTCTTTTACCCGCTATCAGCTATAGCCAGGGCTCATACCTTTGATAGTGGCGGATCTAGGCTTTTTTATCAGTCAAGAGTTGAACAAAAATCTGATAGGTTTGGCTCCAAAAATAAAAGACCCCCGGAAATTTGAGACAGCAGATGAATCTATGCTTAAAAAAATTGCATGAGCAACTTTTTTTTTCAATGCTTCAGGCTTATACAATTTCAAAAATGAACCAATTACATCGTTCACGCGGTCACGGAACAAAATCATAGCGTATGAAATCGTATGTAAAGGGTACAAAACTGTTTACGCGAAATTAGTATATTCATATTACATTGCGAACTGAAACTAAGGGGAATATAAATCCGGGAGAAAAGTTACTGCAAGGGCTGGATATTTTGCAAAAAGTAAAGGAGTTCGTTAAACCGCAACAAAATCATTCTGTATGTAAGCATTAATGTAATCTAAATTAACCCGATTCTGTGCGAGAGGCCCTTGAAAGGATTGTCTTACAATGACATACCGACCACATGGAATAGTTTAAACACAGAGCAGAAAGCCTGCTCATGTGGGAGCTTGGTAAATATCAGAACAACAGGGGACGTTCGTCAAGCTC
>JBAHVQ010000040.1:0-16724 GCA_036872915.1 Nanipora kamurai
ACCCCTGATGAAGACACTAGACCGGAGTGTCGAAACGTTGGGCCGTGAACTGTAATTTCTTTAAGTTACGTTCATAAAATTTACAAACCAGAGTAACATTTTGGTATGTCGGATCTTTCTCCTGGTTGTGGTGAACTTGTGTCTTACCGTAACTTGTAAGTTATTATAAGATAGCATACGTATCTTACCTAAGATCAGTTACCTGGTAACGATGACAATGGTTGATTCATTGCTATAATTTTTCTTTTGTTCTCAGTTATACCAATAATATAAATTTTATGTTAACTCTTTAATGCACAATGCCCAATATATCAGACACCAAGTTCAAAAGAACAAAGCAAACATGGAAAGAATAAAAAACAAAAGAAAACATTTCATGCGTTAAACATTTAAAGTTTAAACATTTAAACATTTCATCAAAGTTTAACAACCAATGTGTACTGTGGAGCTGTGGAAGTCCTAAGCAAACCAAATAGGCTTAATGTAACATCGGGACAGATCACTTATATCTGACCGTTGTATACCTCAATATTTGGATTGATCATCAAAACCCAACCACTTATCAAAAATTTGGTATCTCATTAATTATCTTACTTGTTGTTGAAAACCTAGGGCAAATGGAGCATTTGCCATAGCAGATTTGTGGCTGCTGTGCACCATAAATACTTTCACATCTGCTTCATCTGGAACATACAGTGGAATTATTTTTTCTTTGATTCCATTTGTTGGAAGCTCTTCATTTGCATGATCTTGTTCATCTTGACTCAACAGTCTGTCATCTTCGTCTGGTGAAAAGCTAGTAATTCCATCATTTGTAGAATCTTTGTCAAGGTCTTTGTTTGTTTCAATCTGCTCCAGAATATCTTTGATTATTGTAAGGCCAGTAGTCTTTGGTTGAATAAAGTAGTAGGTCTTAAAAAATTGCATAAAGAGGTACACAGATATTTTCAGTTTCATGTTCTTCTCCAATTCTAGTTGCTACCTAAAAGTTGGTTACGGTACCTTAGTATTGTACCCTCTAGATTGGTATCTAACATTCTCTAACAGTAACAGACATTATGCAAAGAAGCAAGCTCTTCTCAATCCTAGGAAGGCCCGATTATGCACAATATTTTCAGTCAATACCAATATAATACTTGGGACGATAATTAAGAAGGAGTATTGTCACTCATAAACCTTATTGTTATTGCCTTGCTGTTTACACAAAACTACAAATAACTCAAAGTGGCTTTGGGCTTCCCTTGCCATTAGTTCTATTAGCAAAGTTTGTAAATAAATAAATCAAAAACTAAATAAATGAATTAATGGTTCTATTTAGCGTGACGGGCACAAAAACATTTGTAACATCAAGAAACGTTACAGGAAAAAAGTTATGGGAATGTTGCTATGGCAACATTATTATTCCAGATTGGCTCCTAGTAACCATTTAATCTTATGTTGTTTGAATAATAGTTTGGTAACTCAATTTTTTTTCTCCATTGAAACTTTTCTGTTTGTACTGTATGGGAAATTGATAGGCCTATTGAAAAAAAAAAACGGTGTTAATCCGCACAACAAATCTATGCTATATAGCTGATACATATATAGTATATCGCTTGAAAATGGTGAATAAAGGGGCAGTGCCCCAAAACATAGATGTCTAAAGTTTTGTAGAATAATGAGTTTTTAACTGATAATTATAGTAATGCTCACTAGCGGTATTTAAGGGGGGCATGGTGCCACTTTGCGACTATGTTGAAATTTACACATACCGTAGGACGTTCTGTTGCTACGCTTGTTGTTACTTATTAAAGTGATGTTTCCTTTAGAATAGGTCACAAAAAACTAACCAGGGCCACTATAATTTCAGTTAACTGGCTGATGGCCCAATAGCCCTAGCTAAAGGGGGTGTGGTGGAGTGGTCGAGTGGAACGGCGCAGCACATAGTTTAGTCGGCAAAATCGATATCCCTTTGGGCAAGTTGCGAGACATCGAATAAGAACTGGTCCGAGAATATTTTTTGGCGCTGAAAATGGCGATCTAAAGCCTCCTGTCCAAAGAAGTATGAGCCTCAGTTCTCAGCCTCAGTTCAGCAAGTATGCTGCTCTTGCCTGGCAATATATACTCCAGACAGAAATAATAGTGAGCTGATGTACAGTTATGTCTTTCGACTTGCTTAAAATCCCATTTCGAAGCCTTTGAAATTCAAATTTTTTTTGTAAGAGCATACCCATAGACCCCCTAAAGAAGAAGACTCTTTGGGACGGATGACCATTGGTAATTGAATACTCATGCAATCTTGCATGTGGACCACCCCTGCAATCCTAGATTCGCTGCTGATCTAAAGACTTCTTAAGGCCTTGAAATTTTGTGGAAAGATAAATGTCACCAAAGTTCTTGGTGCGTCGGCATCGTCGTCGCAAAAAGGACATGCGAAAATTCCCACACCCCGTTGATGGACGCTTAGCGACATCCTTCGTAGCCCCCTCCTGGAAAATTCTGGCTATGCCATTGGTAATGAATGTTTTACTCAAGATGGTAGAAGGCGGTGATTCAGATTAAATATTAGTATTTAAATACATACCGGTATATATATTTTTAAAATAAAACAAACCGAAAAAATCGGGTAAACAAGTATATCGTAAGAAGACTCACACAGACCAGATTCTCAACTACTACAGCAACCACCCTACCGAACACAAAATCAGCTGTGTCAGGACGCTCTTCAACCGAATTGACACTCATTGCAACACCCAACAATCCAAACATGACCAACGGGTCTACCTCTATCAAACCTTCATGAAGAACAACTATCCGAAAAACTTTATCAACAAGTTCAAAACACCGAAAGAATCCCGAACAACACAGCACAACACCAAGACCAGACAGCACCAAAAAAGCTAAAAATATCGCTTCCGTACATCCGGACAGTATCAGAAATAACAGCCAGACTCCTGAGACAACATCAGATAGAGGTAGCACACAAACCATCACACAAACTTGTGACCAATTTCACGAAACACAAAGACTCCATAGACACTCAACGCCATTTATGTTTCCCTGCCGTGACTGCGACAAACAATACGCTGGAGAAACATCGAAGAAAATAGAAACACGACTAAACGAACACAAAAACCGAGCAGCTACCCACGCAGGCGACAATGGACACACATTTGACTGGACACAAACCAAGCTACTAGGACAAGCCTCCACAAGACACGCTCCCGAATTTAAGCCTGGTACAGTATGGACAAATCAACAAGAAATCGACATATAGACATTTCTACAGTATAACATCAACTGAAACGCCCAAAACAACGTCATCCGAACCACCAATCCAATATCAGCGACGAAACCAACCCACGACAAACCGTAGAACTAAGAAAACCTACTCCTGGGGTGTCCACTTAGGAGCCAACCAATCACAACCTACTACACGAGCCAGCCAACCAGAACGCGGCATCCCCTTCCGGACCAATCAGACGCTCTCGCCCACTACGCGCGGTAAAACGCATGGGTAAAGGTAATAAAGCCGAAGCACGTGGACCAGTCAACTCTCACTTCTGACAAAGACTCGAAGCACCGAGTTGAAAGCTCAAGAGAAAATAAACAAAATCCAAAGAACAAGGATCATTCAATTTACACACATACATGGTATTTTTTATTATAATAACTTCTTTATTGTCTTATTACCTCAAAAGAAGCACCAACACCGTCTTGTATTTGAATACTCATGCTGGCTGCGCCTATAGAATCTATTCCATATTTGTAAAGACCAACATTTAAATCAACTTCAACTGGATCAGCTCCTGACCATAATGACAATAAACCTCTAACAAATGCTTGAACGTAGTTCATTCGGGACTCTAACGGTTGACACGCCAAGTCTTCCAATGTAGTCATGCTTTGAAGCTTACTAAGCGATGGAATCTCATCTCGAATTAACTGCAGTCTTGGAGAAACTTGATTTCTTAAGTAGACTGGCCAATTCATGTCACAAAGACACACTTGACCTTGGTCTAGATTTTGAAGAAGGAAGCGTTCAAGAAATTCCATCCCTAGAGTGATAAAGTAAGCATTTTGAGTCTATCTTACGCTTAAAAATCCAACAGATTAAACAGAACGTATGTATACATATTTTGTAATCATACCGGTCTTGTGTGACAGAGAGTTTAACCCTTTATTCTCAAGAAGTGCTTTCACGTCTTTATGCCTTTCAAGGATCCCAGCATCACTGATAGGTCCCCAATTGACTGAAAGTGCTGGAAGGCCAAGCTTGTGAAGCCGGTATTCACAGAGGCTGTCTAGGAAAGTGTTAGCTGCTGCGTAAGATACTTGTCCGATATTTCCAAGAACACCCGTTATGGAGGAGAACATTATGAAGAAATCGAGATCCATAGAGAGACTTAGTTGATGCAAGATGACGCCTCCTAAGAAAACATGGTTGAAATCCAGAATAAAATCAGTCTTTGTACGTTTATCGATGATATTCTTGTATTATGTCTTGAAGATAAACCCAGATGAATAAGTGAAAACTATGGCGACCTTATACTCGAAAACAGGCGCGATAACTGAACACATTTTTCTTCTCTTAAAGCACGTTGTCAAGCTGAGTTGCTACAAGATTACAACATATGCCGAACCCTTTAGTTTAATCTAAAACGCAAAAGTATGTTTTTTCATTGAAGCAAAGCAAAGTAAAGTAAAGTTCCTTTATTTACACTGGATAACCCTAACAGCTAACTATACTGTTCTCCCTAGAGGTCCAGTAAGGGCCATTCCTCTTGGGTCTAGTGTTGCTATAGGAGGAAACCGGAGTATCCGGAGAAAACCTCCGATATTTCGTAGAGTCAAATTGGACAACACTCTTCTCAGATGTGATCAAGGTAACTTTAATCAAAAAACTGCACGGAGCCTGAATCAAACCCTAGTCACAGAGGTGAGAGACACGTGCACTACCACTGTGCCACCAACATCCTTGTTTCATCTTACAGTAAAATTGCCTGCCTGTGTTGGGTTGACACATTTCCATTTGTATTAAGTATATAACAAGAATGCGTAAATTTGATACGAAAGTAAATTTTTGGGTATTGTTAACACACTTTACAATACCTAAACCTAACCAGTTGCAAAAAATGCGGCTCAAGGGCTTGCGGGAGGGAATAAAACCCCCAGCCCTGCAAATGTACTGCATAAGTCTGCTCACTGAGCAACAAAAGTCGTTGCTCAGGGCGTGGTAATTAGTTCTATATTTATATGGACGGTAACGCAAATGAAGTGAAGGGTATTTTGTTGGAATATTATGTATTTATCCTCGATTGTATGAAATAAAGTCTAATTTAATCCTTTAACGCATGAATTTTTTTTTATTTGTTTTTTGCTTTCTCTTTGTCTTTGCTGCGTTCTCTTGTTTTTTCTTTTGTTCTTAGTGTCCGATACATTGGATGCTGTTCGTTGAAAGGTTAAGTGAAAGTAAATTTTCGAGAATAAGAAAATACAATTTAATACCATAATACCTTTAAAATGTATACAATGCGACCTCCATTAAGCGGCCACCTATTAAGCGGACACTCTCCATTAAACGACCACTTTCTAAAGTCCCGAATTATTTGTAACTAAAATGCTGTATTTGATATCTCTATTCAACGGCCACCTCCATTAAGCGGCCGCGGCCACCTTTTCGTTGTTGCAAGGTCATTATTTATTGCTTTTTAACCTCTATTAAGCGGCCAGCAAATTATCTTTTCGAGCGAAATAGTGACAAGAAGACAGCAATAAGAATAGGTGATAACTGATAACGACAAGAACTGCAATTTAATCTACATTGTAATGACAAGTCACAAGCCGCAAAATGTATACACGTGGAAATCTTTCACATCCGGTACTGAAAGCACCCACTGTTCTGTGGCACGAAAAACTACTGTATTGCAAGTCTATAAAAATCCTTGCTGCTCAAGTTTTGTTTTAAGCCATCGAATAGAGAACTCGTCTCCTGTGAAACAATACTCGCAGTGGGAGATCTAAACCGTGGCCGGCCCCTCTGTTTACACGCTTGCCTTTCACAACAGCTCTTCCCTTGTTTGTCGCTGTCTTGAGAAATTTTGTAAGCCATAAGGCCATAAGCTTGGGAACATGTCCAAGAAGTGTTTCATCATTTATTTCAATCTCGTGGATTTGTGTGCCTGGCTCTTTATGAATTGCATTCCTCCTGGACCTACCAAGTTTCCTTTCCCGGACAATTGCGACAGCGTTGGAATCAACCGTGTTAATCTTCTCAACTTCGCACCCCACAACGTCAAACAGCATTGACCGATTATTTTAAGTAAATCGTCCGTCAAAGGCTTTGAACTACAATAGATTTTACAATGACTGTTGGTGTAAAAAAAGGTCTAAGTTTTGTTTCATGGATTTTTTTGAATGTATCTTCACGTATTTAACTCTTTTCAAAAAGCATTTTGCTATATAGAGTCAATAAATCACGTTGACCGCCATTTCTGTCCGATTTATATATTACCTCTATTAAGCGGCCACTTTTCAAAGTCCCGAGGGTGGCCGCTTAATAGAGGTCGCACTGTAATTCTGACTTTCCAAAATCAACATTCATATAGACTGCGAGTGTTAATGCGTAATATTCCTTAATTTAACCCGCCTTTTTGTAAGACTGAATCTAGAAAGTGTATACGTTTTCTTACAAACTTGTAAATGGGTATAGTGATAAAATATATGAAAACCGAGATGACTTACCTTGAACTTTCGTTGACACCACCCGTTCACAAGTCTTAAGATCAGCGTCTTTAATCATTTGATCATCTAAAACCATTGCGCTGAGTACAATGCCTGCAACGTCCGGTAAACTTTCTAATTCTTGCTTGATGATTGTCATGTCCTTCCAGGAGGTAGCATCCGCCTGACGAAAAAGGATGCGGGCCCCAGTTTCTTGTTCCAAACGCTCTGCCTCGGATATCTTCTCTTCGCTTGGAGGTGAACGTGCAGTGCATATGACCGTCCTGGCGCCATTTTCCACCATCCACCTTGCGACTTTAAACCCAAATCCTCGAATACCACCGACGATCAAATACGTTCGATCTCGCCTAAGGCCGCTTGAATCAAGAGGCAATGTCAGGAATTCTACTTTTTCTGGAATGTGCTTTGGCTTAAAGGACACAGTGTGGAAAGACAGTTCTGGCTTTCTGTCAGGTTCGGATTTCTTGTTCACAGAAGCATAATCTGATCTAACGATATCATATATGCTTCTCGAAACCTGAGGCATTTCCAGAAGCTTCGGCAAAAACTCGCTTGAAGCCAGGATTGACGTACACGAAGCCAACAAGTTTGAAAGTTTTTTTGAGTCTTTGATAACATCAGTCAAACTTGTCTTGATGAAGCTTACATCTTTCTCATAATCAAGGATGTTGAATTTGTCGTTCTTCTCGTCAGAAACAGAAATTACTTCCCCCCCTGGCTTCAAGTGTCTCATAACCCGTTGAAGAACGATTTCACGGGGTTTGCTTAAGAAGCAAATGGCGTTCAAGGTCGTATGGTTCAGCTCCTCGTCAATAATTATCTCCTCTTCTGTAACAACTACAGGAATTCCAAAATATCTTAGTTTTTCTTTACCTTGCCAGTCTTTAGTCATGGCTATAATGGACGCCTCTAAAGAAAGTGCGATGCATGCACCTATACAGCAGATCTCTTCTTCTTCGTGATACACTAGAATCTTCTTTCCTTTGACGTCAGTAAGGATTTCTTTGATGAGGTGGTAAGATATTGCCATTGGAAACGCCACTGAAGCTGCTTGCTGAGGGGTCATTTCATGGTTGATACTCGTCAAACTGGAGCACTCCTCAGCTTCGACATAGCTTCCCAGGTTTCGAGCTTCACAAACACCAATCATCAAATCTTCGCCCTTGTAATTGCCTGACTTATTCCGTAGTTTCCCAACGACAGCGACGTTGTCGGACATGTTCAGGCTGGTCAAATTTCTCTTCAAAAGTGGACGAGCATAGAATAGTTCGAGAACAAAGTTTTCTCCTCGATGGTTTAATCCGGTCATTTCTCGCAAAAAGAGCTTATTTGAGAGAAACGACACTTTGAAAGCTTTTGGGACCCCTGACTTGTGGACAGGAGATTCCTTTTTGGGGAGTTTTGTCTTGGAAGCTTCTAACCTCATCAACTGGTTAACGTAACGCACACCATTCCGATAGGCAATCTCTTCACTAATTACCATGTGTGACACGTCTGCTACCATGTGCTGAAAATCGGATGCACTTGGGTTCTCTGGAAAGTCGATCACTGAAGCCTTTGGTGTCTCTACCTCCTGGGAAAGTGTTCTTCTAAAACCGAAAATCGAGCCTGACCAAGGAAATACTGGTTCGCTTTCTATAATGGCACAATAATCTTTTTTAGATCGTTCAGTTATTGAAACCACTCCTGACGTCACAAAAACTAGTTGAACTTGTTTGCGGAGGTCTTCTCTCTTCAGGATTTCTTGTACTAGTAGGAGTGAACTTTCGAATGTAAGAAAGTGCGATGCCATGAAGTTATGACAATCAGCTTTTAGTTGATTTGCATCTACCGGCCAGAAGTTTACTACCACAACCTTTTCATTCTTTCTTTGTGCTGTATATTTGCTCAGTATTTTGTTTAGTGATTGCGAAAACACTGCATGAATTTCTTCGGCTGTGTCGGGTATGTCAACGAACGTTGCTGTCTCATTCTCTGGAAGATGTTTAAAAAACTTTTGAGCAAAGCCACGCCGGTCTCGTAAGATGATCCATGTTTTATGCACTGTTGATTCTTCTGGTTCTGTCGTCAAGTGCTCTTCGTTCCAGACCATTTTGAATGCTACATCTTCGAAACTTGAGGTGGGTTTAAGCGTTGAAAGATCGACACCGAGAAATCCATTCAGCAACATTACTCCTCTACCATAGCAATCCATGAGAGTGATGTTGTATCGTGTTTCCTCCCCCAGCTGGATGGTCTTAACGTGGCTAAACAATCGACGACTCACGTCTTTACGTAAGATTGTCACATTGCCTATCTTATATGGCACGAATTTACCTTGGGGAAGTTTAACTAAGAAAATACTCTGAAAACAGGCATCTATGATACACGGATGTATGACATAAGCCGATGACGTATTACAGATTTCGTTTGTGGGACAGATGACAGCAAGTGCTTCATTATCACTGGACCACGTCTCTGTGATCAAATTGAAATTAGGCCCAAACTGGAAGCCCATCTTTTCACGTTTTTGAGTAAGATATTCTGGCGGACGTTGGACCATCCTAGATTTAATGGCGTCGAAATTATGAAGATTAACTGCTGTCGAATTTTCTAAATGTCAAGAAGATAGAAAAAGATAAATTTTTAGCCTCCGGATAAAATACTTATAACCAGTTGGGAAACTAGTAGAGCGGTTGCATGTATTTCGTCAAGTTTTGACAAGACTGCTTGCCACATTGTTAATAGGTATCTCCACTCTTAAAACTATGGTCACTTTGTTTTATAAGCCATTTTCACGGAGCCATTTTCAGCGCTGAGTTTATAGAATAACTGTTGGTCCCAGCTAGAAGATTAGTATGAGGATGAAGATTTGGGTTACTGATCAGTTATTATAAAACGTCTCATTTTACCTTGGTTTTCTTCAGTGATATCCAACCTCGCAGAACCTTCTGACAGGACCACTTCATTCCCATCTTCTTCCACTTTTGTAATCAGATAATAACTTCCCTCAATTGAAGTTCGACGGGTGTGTAAACGAGTGCGAATTTTGAAAGAATCATTTTTGGATATTGTTAAGAGGTTGTTGAATGCGAGGTTATATACATTTGGTACTGCTCTTGGGAACATATGGAGCACCATAGCGCAAACCATTTCAACATAAACTGCAGCCGGTATCACGGGATCGGGAGATTCTTCCAAGTTGTGATCCTCAAGATATGGAAGAGTAAATAGATCTACCTCAGACTCCCATACATGCAAGCCCGAAAACGCTTTCGTGGAAACACGTTTTCCCAAAAGAGGATGGCTACCAGTCAGTGCCATGGCTCTTTCTTCCACTTCTACCTTATCATTAAGGAAAGTGATGTATTCAGCGGGCTGGCCGTCACGATACCAAAACTCGCTTTCTTGCCAGGGATATGTCGGACGTCTTATAAAAGATTTGGAGCCTGATCCTTGGATTCTATTCCACGACAGTGGAACCCCTCGGGTAAAAAGATTAGCGACACAATTTTGCAGAAACGTCTTGTGCTGTTCCTTTGCCGAGCGTTCGGGGAGTGTTTTAATCACCACCACGTCGTTTCCGCCGTCTGTTTTAGCTTTTTTGTGGTGCGACCAAGTTTGCTGAACATGTCGCAAGTGTTGAGGACTAGCATTAATTTCTACAAACGCTCGGTAACCATCTTTAAACATGCTTTCCAAGGCAGAGGACATAAGGACAGTTTGACGAATGTTTTTCCACCAGTGATCACTTGAAAGGTGTTTTCCCGATATCTGGGTACCAGTTACAGTTGAGTAAAACGGGACATTACCTCGGCATGGACGTAGCTTCATTTTGCTTGTTTGCTTTATAAACGAATTGTGGATTTCCTCCATCTGACGGCTGTGAAAAGCTCGAGTAGTACCAAGCGTTCTCCAAAACAGATTTCTGCCCTTTTCTTGAATATGGCTCTTAATCAGTTGCATAGATTCTTTATCACCAGATAGCACGACATCTGTTGGACTATTAATGACAGCTATATCTACCTGATTTTCAAGTCGTAGATTGTGCAGCATATTACTAGCATCCTCCGGGGACATTCCGATTGCTACCATTCCTCCAGTTAATGCACAATTTTCGTGAAGTTGAGATCGAATTAAGACCAACTGTAGTGCTTCGGTTAGACTTAGCGCACCGGACGCACATGCCGCAGAAATTTCTCCAAGACTATGGCCAACAACTGCCGATGGTGCAATTCCCCATAATTTCAACAAATTTGTCAACGAAAAATGCACAGCAAACAGAGCTATCTGGCCGACAGGATTTTCTTTCACTCTTGAGGTCTCCTCTGATTTGCTAAGTTCTTCTGTTAAGGACCACTTGACTCCCTGACGTTTGAGTATTCTGTCAATCCTTTCTATGTTCTCCTTAAACTGTGGTTCATGTTTCATCATTTCTTTTGCCATACCATACCACTGACTTCCTTGACCACCATAAAGAAACACCACTTTGTTCAACGGCTTAGTTGCATCGCCGATCGCAACAAATTCTTGCCATCCTTTTTCCTGTTCGGCAAACATACTCAGCGCCCTAGCAGCTTGTTTTAACGAGTGAAAGCTTACCGCCAAGCGATGTGAATGCACTGTGTACCTCTCATTCAGGGAATAACATATGTTATCTTTGAGAAGTTCATCATCATCTGGTTCGATCTCAAGATATTCGGAAAGTTTCTTCGCCATCGCTTTCAGAGCGTCGCTGGAACGAGCTGATATGGTCATGATCCTGTTTACACAACTACGACTTGGAATTATCGGTACTGGCGTTTTTGATACTTCTTGAAGTATCACGTGAGCATTGGAGCCTCCGTAACCATAGGAACAAACTGCAGCTGTTCTTGGTTTGCCACCCTCTAAATTCCATGGTTCACACTGTACTTGAACCATCATCTTCCTTTCGGACATCTTCAGCTGTGGTTTGATGTTATGGACGTTGATCGTCGGTACAAAATAACCATATTTGATCATAAGGCATGTTTTGATTAGCCCCGCAAGTCCAGCTGTCGATTCAGTATGGTTGATGTTCGATTTTACTGAGCCTACGCGAAGTACACGTGTGCTGCTGTTGCCATAAACCTCTGAAATGGATCCCATCTCCACCACATCCCCAATAGCAGTTCCAGTACCATGTGCTTCAACATACTGCACGTCGTCTTTTGATAGGCCTGATTCAAATAACACCCTCTTTGCAAGGAAAGCCTGCATCTCTTCACTTGGTGACGTTATTGGTATCGCAGTTTGACCATCGTTGTTCAAACCACAAGCTACTATCTCAGCATACGTGTCATCCCTATCTTGAATAGCTGTTGCAGTTGGTTTAAGAACGACAGCAGCGATTCCTTCTCCTCTTCCATAACCGTCGCCGCTTGTATCAAAGCTTTTACAGCGACCATCCTCGGCCAACAGTCCAGTTTTACAACAAGCAGTGTGGAATTTTTTGCCGGAGAGCAAAATATTCGGGGCACATACAACTGCCACATCACATTCACCTGTTTGTAAATGAACAAATGCAAGATGAAGAGCCGTTAGAGAAGAGGAGCACGCAGTATCCACCGTTAAGCTTGGTCCGGTGAGGTTTAATGAGAAAGAGATACGGTTTGCTGCTACTGAAGACGTACATCCAGTCGAGGCAAACTGGTCAATTTGGCGAACATTGGAGTCGTCCAGAATTAGGTCTCCATAATCTAAGTTCATAAGACCTACATAAACGCCAGTTCGACATTGTTGCAAATCTTCCAGACGCAGACCTGCATCTTCGATTGCCTCATAAACAACATGAAGTAGTAATCGTTGTTGTGGATCCATGGCTCGACTCTCCGCTGATGATATTCCAAAGAACTGTGCATCAAAACCGGATACTTTATCCAAGTAAGCTCCCGTTAGAACATAGTGTTTTCCCGGGGTGCTTCTTCCTGGATTGTAAGAAAGCACCATTTCTCTTGCATCGGGTCTGTCTGTTGGATAAGAACTTATCCCACATTTACCTGCTACTAGCATACTCCAAAACTCATCCTTCGAGTTAGCACCAGATGGAAACCGACAACTTATTCCAACAACAGCAATTGGAGCAAACTTTCTAGTTAAACTAGGGCCTAGCAGATTCTTTCCATTTTTCTTGTCTGAAGAAGCACTGTCTCGCTTTTTCGACCTATTCCGTTTCTTAAACAGCAGCTGGAATGGAGATATGTCTAGATTGAACACTTGTCCTAGAAGAGTCAGGTGTACCGGAAGTACAACCAAACCATGCAGCAGACCAAGAACGACTATTCCAATGAACATCTTAAAAAATATTTGGAAAACAACTGAAGATGCAAAACCGGTTGTCATCATCCCAAGAACGGTGCTCAACCCTCTCAATAGAACACTACCACCAATGGTGCCCAGTGCATCCACCACACGAAGTTCGGTTGATCTGGCCTTGGAGCAAACAAAATGATAAGCAACGTATGCATTGTAGTCTACAGAAAACCCCAAAGCCATGACAAGATTTATCATCGAAATAGAATTAATAGTGACATCCCATATGTACATCAAGCCAAGCAGTTCAAGAATAAGGGCAATAAAACCACACAACAAACAAAGAATTATCATTGGATGGATCAAGAAGAGCGATGATATTACAAGAATTGAAATTCCAGCTGTGCTAAGATTTCTTACTGTCTCATCCAAAACTTGAGCGTACTGCTCGAAATAAATGAATGGCAGAGCTACTGCAAACACATCAAGACTGGAGTAACGAGACAGATCTTCACGTAAGCTAGTCATCATGTTCCTTTGAAAATTCGGCTGGAGGTTGCTCTTAGAAAAGACCAAGATCCTTGAAGCTATTATGTAAGTTCTATTTTCAGAAAATTTAACATCTTGAGCAAAGGTTCTGTAGAACGGTATCGACAGAAAATTCTGAAGTTTTTCATAAAAGCTTTTGGTGTTGTTTATCTTAAAGTTGTTGACTTTTGCCCACTTCAGAAACTCTGACAACCAGGATAAGCTCCGTGGTGTAAAATGCTCATTGCTTGTCGCAATAGATTGAAGATCTAAATATTTTTGCTGAATTTCAAGGCTACTATAATCTATATTTCCCGGGACAACCAGATTTACCTCTATACCTTGGTGAAAATGTTGCTCGTAAACGTCGAGAAACGTCCTATAATAAGAGTTTTTAGTTGTAAGTAACTGCCGGCTAAAAGTTCCATCGATATAATGAGCTCCGTATATTCCACCAGCCAAGAGTAACAAGGAGAAAAAGAAAACTATTGTTTTTCCTAAAGTGGTGGTTAAAATTCTACCCCAAGCTTTCATCGCATTATCTAGTGCATTTCTTCGAATCCCTGAGCAACAATTTGTCTCGGACGAAGAGCTGCTGATAAAACAAGGAAGGGAATCTCGACGCTTTGAGTTTATTCTCTTAATATCAAACCAAGTACATGCAACAAAGAATGATACCAGCATAAGGAAGGCAAATGTAATAGCTAAGGCAGCGTAAGCACAAAAGAATCGAACTGCAGGAAAGGCCGAATGACAGCTAACTGCAAATGCTACCAGGTCAGTTAAGGTCGTCATGGTAATGGTAGGGCCACTACTCGCCATTGAGCTACTCAAAATGTGCACAGCAGGAATATTATTACGAATAATTTTATTTAATTCGTGAAGGATAATAAATACATCATTTACACCAGTGCTAACAACTAAAAAAGGCAACACACCGACCATGTTCACAAATGGAACACCAACATACGTCAGAAAACCGAAGGCACTTGTTGTCCCTAAACAGATAGCTAGTAGAGAACAAAAACCCAGCAAATGATGGCCGTACAGAGGATCTGCACACCTCCCGTTTACGAATGAGATGAATACTCCTATAATTGTGAAGGTCGCTGCAAAAAATCTTATATCAGACCCAGTGCTTTCCGATACAGAATCATCAAGGCTTCTTTCAGCAGAATATACGATACTTGCACAGGTTGTGTTTTTCGAAATTACTGACATTATATCAATGAACGTACTCTCCCAATTTAATATGTCATCTCTTTCCTTCTGATCAGAGTTTTCTGTCATTACGTAAACCATCCGTAAGCCATTTGTTTCATAAAGTGAACTGCTTGAAGCTCTTTTTCCAAAGATTAAGTTGAAATTGTCTCTTAATCGCCTACCGTTCGACATTATAAATGAATCGTTACGAAGCACTACTTCAACACGACCTGAAATGTTGTTAAGTTTAGCTTTGCTGTATTCGAAGACTTCCAACAAGTTTGTCGATACGCAATTACTCATCGGTTTTGAGCGAAAGCAATATTTTTCATAACCGTCGATTTCCACTATCTTTCTATGTATATCAATCATTTCTGCCAAACACTCCAACGAGAGAACAGTTTTATTTTCCTTTGGTAAGATGATGACTTCTTCTTGTCTGACCTCTAAATCGAAGTTCAGTTTTTTTGCCCTGGCTATGTCCAGTGATGCACGACTGTTTTCCGGCAAAAACAAATATTTCACTTTCTTTTCAACATTTAGTTGAATAAATCCAAACGTTAAAATTATTGCGAGAGAAATAGTCAGGAATATGACAAAGAACGGTTTCTTTGATATAAACGAAGCACATTTTTCAAAGAGCTTTTCGAGAACAATAACAAACATCTTACAGCACCAACTCCATAGGTGTAGAAATCGTGCTGAGCGTGTGGGTGAAGATGTCTGAAACTTGCAATTGTCCTGGTTTTCATCTGGGGTTGACTTCTCATTTCTGCGAAATTAGTAATTAAAAGTATTTGTTTGTTTAATTAAGAAGGTTAATTAAAGTTTTTTTTTGCGAATTCTAATGCTCAAGTAAAATAAATTTCATGTAATGGTAATTTGAATATCGGTACTGTTTAACTATAGGTAGGTAGTTACAAACTTAATAAAACATGGAAGTCCTAAAAAGTCGTTTTTTCTTTTCATACCTAGCTACCTGCCTACCTACCTACCTGCATACATACATACATACATACATACATACATACATACATACATACATACATACATACATACATACATACATACATACATAAAACAACGAAACAAGCAACCCTAACTCTCCTCGTTTTTAAACCATTAACAGATTGATCATAAAAAACTTTATTGACTGAACTCAGCGTTTCGAGGCACAGCCCCTTTGTCAGGAATCCGAGATCTTTTTTTATAGTGCTATCTTTTAACATTGCTCTTGTGATTATTAAAGCGTTGTCTAAACGATGTTATTTTGCTGCTATGTGGGAAGCACATTTGTATGCACGCTTTTTTCTTGATGAACATGGAGGGATTAAAGACATGTCGGTTAAAATAATTGACAAAAGGGATATGAATGATCCGACCAAGAGAGAGGCCTTTTGGGTATATAAATTGAATAGTTTTATACCGAGAGGATTGAATATCAGAGACTTGGTTTAAATTTGACCTTGTAGAATGCGATTTAATAACCATAAGAGTAGTTTGGTTAGATATGGGAAGTGTAGGTAGGGTATGCCAGGAGAGCACTTGTATTCGCATTTTTTTGAGGATGGTCATGAGGGTTTGCGGGATTTGAAAGTACAGATTATTGATAGGACAGACATGAGTAAACGTACAGAAAGAAAAGCATTTTGGGCTTTTAAGCTTGATTCGTTTGTTCGCAGGGTCTGAGTATTAGAGATTTTTAAGTGAAATTATTATGTTGTTGTATATTTGATAATTTGTGTACATTTTAATTAGTTTTAATATAAAAAGCCGGTCTGTGAAAGAGATTAGTACCTTGATAAGAGGACGTTACCCCGAAACGTTGGTTAGGTTTTGATTAAAGAATTTTTATGTAGAAATATGCATATATTTCTACATACATCCATATATATATATATATATATAATATATATATATATATCTTTACTTACTGTGATCGCTTTTGTCAAAATATTATGCTGGGCATTGATATTTATACTAAGATTACGATTCCCGCCTGGTCGATCGATTGCTGA
>JBAHVQ010000040.1:25501-38650 GCA_036872915.1 Nanipora kamurai
GAATATTTACAAGTATCATTTTTTTTAATGTGTATACATTTTTTTGGGACACCCTGTATATATATATATATATATATCTTCCTTACCCTACTACTGCATATAAACAAGCAAATTTCAAGCTCGTAAACATGCACACGAGGCTCAGTAATGCCGTGTGGTCATTACTAACCACACCGCGGAGGAAATAATTTGATTTTCCTCTGCAAGCAAAAACATATTTAACAAGCCCAGCTTTAGGACTTTAGTTATAAGAGTCACAATACACACTGTATCTTGTTTCGTTGGACACAACAAGCGCTTAACAGATTGTTTTAGTGGTTTAGAAAAATCAATTATGTGTTGACTTCATTTTAGACTTACTTAAGATTACATCATATCATTAAAATTTACTAACCTCCTTGACATAATTAGTGATCGCAAAAGCAAGAGGATGGTCACTGTTAGACTCAGCGGTGGCAACAGCAGCCAGTATGAAGTTCAACGGGCAAACATCCTCGGTAACGAATGCTACAACTTTGGTAACTGAAGGAGCTCCCGCAGTAAGTGTTCCAGTCTTGTCAAAAATCACCGAGGAGATCTGTAGTGGTAGAGCAACAGATGGCTATTAGTCGTAAACCTCCAGTTACTTAATCAATTTTTATGTTGAGCTGCACAAAAACTCACTGAAACTCATTTCGTGAAACAAAATAAAAACAATAAAAAGTTAAATTAATAAATATACTCTGAAGAGAAAGATTAAAGATTTAACTCTTTCCCGGCGGCACCAGACTTTTATTATTTTACTCTGGCTAACGCCAGACGATTTTACTCGTCAAAGGGAGAGGCACTGGCGAGTAAGGGATAAACCAATATGTGATAAGGATTATGATGAAATCAACAACTCAACTGAATAGGACAGAACCCGGAAGGATTAGGTCAAACAGGACAACATAAAAGAATAGTGTAACACAGAGGGACACAAAAAAAGAACTGAGTTGAAAATTTTTTAATTTTCCCAACACCGGACCACAATACTGCTCCTACTGAATACGACAACAAACACCTCGCAAAATTTTCTTTTTCTAGCAAATGCATAAGTCCCGAGGAGGAGCGAAAGACAGACACGTGTATTAACATTTCGAATGAGACTACGAAAAGCATTCTGGTAGTTTTTTTTTCAGTAGACGTCATAGTGGGAACCAGCGGTTGGCAGTATGGTTAGTGTCCCGCACTCAGGCAAAGCCAAACATGGCGGACATGAAGGTGAGTTTTGTACGTCAGTTTCAATCCCCTACGCGGTTTTGCACGTCCGTTTTAGTCTCCGACGCCACTTTTCACTGTTTGCTCATTACCTCCAATTGAAACACAAACAAAAGATTACTTTAAAAGACAGAAATGAATATTTCAATTTGAAATATTTTTCAAAAATATCAGAGCGAGTTACAGAGTATAATTTTCATGAAAATGATTGGCAAAACTAACTTGAGGAAACTGTATGGCAAACGAACTCTTTTTACCGGTTGTTTACCATTTTTAAACAGCTCAGCACACTTGTAGGCCACACAGCATCTCTGAATCTTTTAAATGCTCGGTTTTGAAAAATTCTTCTGGTATCATTTCTTTTGAACTTATTTGCCGTAGTTGTAAATGTTTCGAAGCCGAAACAAAACAGTAAAAGTCGTGTAAAGGACTGGAACTGACATGCAAGACCGCGTAACGGTCTGAAACTGACGTACAAAAATTGGCCCCCTTATCAGCCATGTTTGGCTTCACTTTTCCCTGGCCGATAGGCTGGAGTTCTTTCTCCATGTATAGGGCTCACTGGGTTAGTCTCCTTCGCAGCCGTTCTTAGTATCGGTCTTAAAATCTCTCCCTAAAAGCGGCTGCTCACCCAGGCTTCACATTTGGGAAACCTAACCTTTATCTTGGTGTGGCTCATGCTGCTTTTACTGCATATTTCGCGGGAGAAAGATGGCTGAATTTAGTAGAGTATCTAGAAAAGTGGGTGAAAAATTCAAATTTGATGAATTAATCTACAAAAACAATACATTTCATCCATTTTAATGTAATCATATTTCGCAGGAAAAATACTGGTCAGAACACATGGATATATCATTACATATAATTGGCTAATTTGAAACAAAGATCATAAATCTGATTCGATAATATAGAAGAAAGGAAATGGAATTTGAAGCTTAAGTGAGCAACCGTGAGGGAGTTTAAAAACTACAGTATGAGCGGCTGCGAAGGGGACCACAGCATGGTAAGAGCAAGACATACACTCAAGGAAAGGAGACAACTATCGCACATATAATCGGTTCAAATTCTACCTTTGCACGCAAAAAAAGCAACAAAAAGTGAAAACGTAGAGCAAATAAACTTTTCGTTTAAGACCTTGTGAGTGGTTTCCAGAGGTTCGCCTCCTTTGATGAGTATTCCATTCTGAGCTCCCACGCCAGTTCCCACCATCACCGCTGTCGGTGTAGCCAGGCCTAGCGCACACGGGCAGGCAATACATAGCACGGTGATGGCAGTAAGAAAGGCAAACTGTAAAATGACTTCTGTTTTACTCGTTGTAGACTGGAAGAAGATAGTGAAAAAGTTAAAAGCAATGATAAAACATGCAGCGAAAACGGGGGAAGCGATTCAAAGTAAAGTAAAATTTAATGTGTACAGTCGCTCAGCACATATAGGTTACTTCGATTCATTTTAATTTCTTGTTTAGTTAGTCTATTTCTCTCAATTTTAAAGTTGAACTTTATTTACGATACTTACATCGAATGCCGGATCTATAATTGTAATGTCGATATAGCCGACGATCATCCAGACAACTAAAGTCGACACTGAAAGAAGAACTATGACTGGTACAAAGTAACCAGCAATAGTATCAGCCAACTTTTGGATAGGTGCCTTGAATACAACAGAAATATAACATTATAGTATGACCAGAGTAAATTCTCACTTGAATAAATATTACAAAGTACGTACATAGCTTTTTTAAAAGCATCAGTGAAGAAAAGATAAACAAATTCTTCCCGATTTCGGTTGAAATAAATTTCTTTTTTGTCCGCATAGGTCTACTAAAGAACATGGTTTGAACCCGGGAAAGAAGTGTAAGATAGAAGTTCATAGTACAGGTTAGAGTGGTCCACACAAATACTGATTATGTTGACTAACGTTTCGACATTCTCAACGGCATTTATCTTCAGAAACAATTGAAGAGAAATTTTCAGGAACAGTCAGCCAATTTATGTTTCCGGTTCGTTACGTTCGTTACATTTGTGTAGGAGGTTGTTAATGAGATGTCAGCGGTTTGTGAGTGTACGTGGGTGGGGTCACTATTGTGTTCCAGATAATCGGTGAAAAGCTGTCTAACCTTTGAGTTAGCAATACTCAGATGGTGAACTTTGGTGTAGATTAGTCATACGTGCTGCCTGAGCGGGAGTCCGAATATGATAGTAATGAAAAGACCAGGGGTCAGTTACCTAAAGCTTAACGCATGGTCATACTGAGAACGTCTACCGTTAAAACAATCGGTTTCAATAAAGTTATGGTTGGACGTTGACAGTAAGGCCAGGCGTTGCCGTTTATGTAACTGGGCCCTGAATGTTAAACAGAATTTTTTAGCATGTGGGGGCTTGATGTATTTTAGACGGTACGAATGAAGGTTGCGGGTTCGATTCCCGTGTGGGGCTTATAAATCGTTTTTTTGCCTAATGAACATTCGCATGCATGTCGTCTGAAATACAACCAGCTCCCTCATGCACAAATATTTGTGTGAAACATTTAGGCCTGAAAATAAACCATTTAAACCTTAGACTTATCCGTCTAAAATCCGTTAATAGTTTATGCAAAAAACACAATAGTAATCACAATCGAGACGTGGTTTGGATATCCGACGAAGAAATTACATAAATTTCGTCAATTTTCTCATCAAATACTGACTCTGACGTTCGAAATTCATGTTTCATCTGATATCCGAATACCTCGAAATTTGTAAAAAACCTCGGCTATCGTTGTTTGGATATCCCGATGAAACACTCCTTCTCGTGTATGATAAATAACATAATTAGTACTATTGCTATGATTGTGAGGTCAAGTCATTAAAGTTAAACAACAGTATTCGGATGTTCGTCAGTCGGTTTTCCAGTCTGAGAATATGAGGTATTACTGACCAAACAAATTCAATTTGTTGGTCACTAATACGTTATTCCTTTAATTACTTCATTTCGTCCCTCCATACAAAACAAACCACTCATACCTTTGAAGTCTGAGCTTCTTCGACAAGTTTGACAATTTGACACAGCGTGGTCTCTTCTCCAACATGAGTTGCCTCAAGTATAAGGACTCCATTTTGGTTAATAGAACCAGCTATAACCATGTCTCCAATACGTTTGGTGACGGGCATTGATTCACCAGTGATAAGGGATTCGTCAGTCATCGACTGACCGTGGATAACTCGAGCATCAACTGGTACTTTACCTCCTGGGACAACCTTATATGAAGAAACACATATGTACTGATTGAGAATAAAAGAAAGAAATAGCATACATGCAAGTAAAAACGTTCTTATAAACAGTGGATGGCCTGGTTGGTGGGTTGAAAGCCTGAAGATATATAGGGAATGATTCGAATAGGCGGCTTTCTCATGACACATTCTGCCTAGATCTAATCAAGGATCACTTACTCGTTTGAAATCAATACTACTGACAAACGAATGTCATGTGTGATACAAGCTAGTGAAAAATATTAGAAAGGCATTTCTTAGAGGAACTAATTCAGCGTTGCGAAGTATGAAGAGAAATTTGGCTAAACACGCCTTTTCATTTAGATTGAGGCAAATTCCACAACAGCACGAAAAAGAATCAATTGATCAGTGTGAAATGTTGTTCCACGGGCAATGAAATTGTTAGCTCCAGATCTGGCATAACATTTAGTTACCTTGAAGTTACTTTATTCTTATCCTAACTTATCACTAGTTTACGAAGTTTTTGACCAAGCTGGATTTCCCTCACAACTGTGGAGCTTGATACGCTGACGAAACACCGCATGAAACCAGGAGTGCTTGAAAAATCATCAAATTCCAGAGTTTGATGCTTTGTCTAACTATTGTTGAATATAATTCATCTTAAAGTGCGTTTGATTGACCCTATTCCGGAATAAGAATATATTCCGGAATACTCCAGAATAGCTGTTTTGAGTACTGAGGAATTATAATAGTAGTTCAATCGAACAGATATACTGCTTTATTCCAAGTATTCTTATTCCGGAACAGCGTCAATCGAACAAACCCTTAATCTTAAATTATATAATTAATAGCTATGATAAAGCACATCCTCAATCTTGACCTCATGTCGGGCAAAGTAAAGGCATTTAATTTTGTTTATCTGCACAGGTACTTTAAATTTCTTGACAGACTACGCTCCTCGAGATTCACTGTAGAGCTTTCTCGCGTTTTTTTTATAATTCATCAAATGCTGGAGATTTGATACTTTAAACATCAAAACAACTTTGCTAAGGGCGAACAGAGACTTCACCTGGCTTCCATAAATGGGGTGTGAGAAATTGTAGTTTTTAACAGGGTCCGGAGGCAAGCTCCTTCGGCATTTATTTTTAATTTTAGAGCTCTGAAACTTTAATTTAAGCATTTCCCAAGACATAATTGTCCAGGAGACAAGAGTAGCCTAAATTTGCTGAGCGTTGAGTGGAGTTCTTTTGCGAAAAGGATTTAGATGGCCATTTTCAGCAATCTAAAGTCAAAAATATCAACGTATCTTTCAGTTGTCGATTTGAAAAAAGCTAAACCCCACTTGTTTTCTAACAATGACCGCGGTTAGTTTTTGTGACCCAAATACAAAAAGAAGGAAGTACGTGAGGACGGGGTAATGGTACCATGACCTCCCCCTTACATATGCCAGTGTGTATATGATATTTACCATTTTTCAATAGAAAAAGAGACACAACAGACACAACAGACAAACAGAGACACACACAGACAGGATTTAACTGTTTGATTGGTTTATCGGTTAGTCGGTCTGGCAGGTGTTACCATGGTTGGCAGTTTGATTGGCTGCTTTCATTTGTGTAGTTCATTGAGTTGATTTTTGTTTTGTTTTGTTTTTGTTGGCTTGTAGGTTAGTCAACTGGTGGGACGCAGTAGCGGCGTTAAGTTAGGTCCCGGGTGGGGCGAGGCCCATCCAAAAAATTACAGGGCCAATCCAAAGAAAATAGTTTGCTCAACCGAAAAATAAAATATACGCAGACAACAAAGGCATAAGTAAAATGTTTCAGAGAGTATCCCAACTGCTCATCTTTCTACCCACAGGCCGCACTCAAGTTCTTCCTTGCACTTGGTAATTTAATTCTTGGCGTCTTCCCTGGTTTGACGGCCGTTGATTGGTGATCGGTCAGTCAGTCGGTTGAAGTACAAATATAAATCAACAAGATGAATAATGACAGAAGTAAACAATGTAAACAAAAGCATTTTGTCTAAGCTAAGACTTTCAGTAAGTCAGGAAAAACGAAGAAAACACTGGTTTGGTTTTACGGTTTGTCAGTAATTTATGCAGTAGTAATTTATACAGCAGAAGCCTTGTACCTTCAAAACATCCCCACGTTGAACAAGGTCAACGCTGATTGACTTTTCACTGGCGACATTTTTCTTTTCAGGGTCAACAATACAAAGAGTTGCTTCCATGGGCTGAAGTGACAATAATCTTGCTAACGCTTCTGACGTCTTGCCTTTGGCAATGTGTTCAAGCCAACGACCCAAAGACACAAAGACCAACAACATAGGGGGTGTTTCAAAGAAGGTTTTGGGACTTTTCGGCAACTTCAGCAGCATGGCAATTGCTAATACGGCTACCTGTCACGAAAGGTGCAAAACGAAGAGTTGTTTAAAGCGCAATTCAAACGAGGTACCTTTAAAGGTTATACACGATATGGTTATCAAATACGATTTTTCGTCCATGCATGTGCAAGTTCGTTTCAAGGGCACAATTGTGCTCACGATTAGCTCGCTATGGCTGCAACACGTCCTAGAGACACCATAGTGGAACCTCTAATTAGAGGTCACTTTACGAAATCAATAGAAGTGTCCGCTGAGTGGAGGTGTCGCTGTACAGAGTTTTCTCTTTCTTGATATAAAACGACAAACACAGAATATTCTAATGTTTATTGTGTTTATAAATACTTTATATACAATAAATTACGTTAAATGTTCGTAATTGTAAAGTAGTCTTTCATGCTCTTGTCTGTAATGTTCTTTAGGTTGTAAAATGAATAGATGCTCTAGACGATGATTAATACATACAAGAACAGTCTTGAACACAAAAATACGTACGACAGGATAATCGCGAACTTACTGATCTTTTTTTAATACAAGTATCTGTATAACTTCAGTGTATATTGTGCGTTTTTAGTTTCTTTAAGAAAGTTTTGCATTGAAAAACGAAAAAGTACTCATTATACCTACCTACCTAACCTACCTACCTACCTAACCTTCTCTTGACTTCGGTTTGGCTCTACAAAACTGGGAATCCACCATATTCTTTTTAAAGCCTCTTTTAACAAGATTTACCGAAAGTTCATTCAACCTCTTCTCAAACACCTCATCTGAATTTCAAATTCTCCCAATCCTAAGTGCTTGTCCATATGAGATTCCCTGTTTTACATGCCTCGAATGACAAGATCTCATATCCAAGTATAGTCGCGTATCTGTAGGCTTACAGAACACATCAGTGGATATCTTATTACTTTCCACTTTCACCAATATATCTAGATATGAAATCTCCCTTTCTGACCATTCTCAGGTATATTTTATCGTCTCATGATAGGAGTTAAGATTTTCAAAAAATTCCAATAGCTTTTCTTTCCCATACAACCAGACAAAGAAAATGTCATCAAGAAACCTCCACCACACCCAAGGTTTCTGACGATATCCCCTTAACATATTAACCTCCAATCTAGACATAAAAATATTAGCAAACGCTGGAGCAAACTTCGTTCCTCGTTAATAAAATCGGTTTTCACTCCTACGAAGGGCCTTCGATCGAAACGTTAGTTTAAGCATTCTTTAGTTCCGACAGTTTCTCAAACCTTTTGACTATCTACATAGTCGTTCAATACTGCCGACGCAGCACTCTAATGTTTATATATAAGAATAACTTGACACAGTTACACTTTATGCTCTGGTTTATTACATACAGCTCTGTTTCGTAAAGGACAAACCTGCACTCATCAGTGCATAACCAAGAGTGATTTTGTAAAATTGTTTCCTAGTTGACTCCTCATTTACAACAAAATTTGCCTATTAACAAACTCCATACGATTCCAATAAGAACACAGTGAAACTTTCATATAGTTGTATGCCGAGCGTCAAATCAATAATTGAAGGAAACAATAGAAAACTGCTTAAGAACAATGCCAACGCGGAAAAAGAGAAGAAATGCAGCTGCCCGAAAAGTGTAATATGCCCTCCCCTCCTGAAAGGAGAATGCCTAGCGAGAGTCATCGTACATTAGGCTACAGTGACATGCCGAGATAAAGAAGAGACATATGTTGGAATAAAAGCTACAACTTTCAAATCAAGACTCGAAAACCATAAGGCATCATCTAAAGCGGAACAGAAGCGAGACTCCACGGAATTAAGCAAGCACATTTGGAATTTAAAGGACAATAACTTGAGCTACGCAATCAAATGGAAGATTTTATACCGCGCTCCGCACTACTCAAACACCACAAAGAGATGTAATTTATGTATAGAAAAAAATTCATATATTTTGTGTAAAGCAAGAACTGCGCCTTTAAATAAACGGAACGAACTGATTAGTAAATGTAGGCATAAAGATAAATTTTTATTGAGAAACGTGAAATGAATTAGGTATGTAAATCTTTTATTATAGCTAGATAAGCAAATTTTGTTGAAAATGAAGAGTAAACTAGGAAACAATTTTACTGGAAAATGTAAATTAGGTCCAACGTGAAGGTATTAACATTGTGAATATTCTTTGTAAACCACCCTTGGTTATGCACTGACGAGTGAAGGTTTGTCCTGTACGAAACAGAGCTGTATGCAATAAACCAGAGCCAAAAGTGTAACCGTGTCAAGTTATTCTTATTTATTTCCTCTACTGATGGTATTGAGCACTTTCGACACACAAGCATAAGTTTCTTGTTTGAAATATATATACATATATATGGTTTTATAACGTCGGGACTTGGAATAAGGTTCCCTGTCCGTTATATGGAGGTATCCGCCGTGCAGAGGATCTTTTGTGAGGAATTAATAGTAAAAAAATTCCGTCCTCCACCTTAGTGTCCGTTGAATGCAGGTGTCCACTGTGTAATGATGTCTGCTAACAAAATGACATCACAATTAAAAAATCGTGCACGACAAGCGCATCGTTTAAATGGAGTCTAAAATATATCGTAACAGCTCTAGCAGGTCCATGAAATAAACCAATGAACCACTTCAGTCCAGTGTTCATAATATATAGTATCTGGTGTCATCTTTTAACAAGCCTTAAAACGTTTTTCTGGGTAAGACAATTTATAGAACTCTTTTCAACAACGGATAGTTGTTTTTCAATTGATAAGCAATGTACACGATTACTTTGGTTAACATTTAGTTAAAACCAACCAAATCTATTACGCTTATCCGAGCGCCTAAAGCAAACGCAGGGCGCTATAGTAGTTACCTTAATAAAGAAAAGTTAAAGACAAAATAACGTGTACAAACAAGATAAGAGGTCATACCGAGTATATATAAGCAATCGTGGTAGCCAACATAATGAGAACATCCATGTTTGCTGCTCTGTGTTTTAAGGATTTATATGCTTGAACATAAAAGTACCGACCACCAAATATCTAAGTTGATAGATAAATAAATACGAGAATTACATCAAAGTGGATAAAAATTGACTAAATTACATCAAGTGAAAATAACGTGTTTCTAATAATACATTATTATAATGGGTACTTCTTTCGTCCCATAGGGGCACTGCCAGACGTAAAATATGCCCAGGAGCATGAAATATAGAGAAACACAGCTATAAAATAAATATATCGTGTCCACTTGAAGATTGATATGGTGGATATCCGGAGTTAAGTATATATCCTGGATTTCTGAAACGTACAGAATTAACTGTTATTGTGTCTGGATAGGCTACTCTGGCTAAAGCCAAAGGATCTTCCTCCCCAAAAGGAGATATCTGGAAGAAGAAGTGCGGTTGAAGATCTTTAAAAACCAACAAGTTGATAAATTTCATGCATCCACTAAACTTTCGTGCGGTTGGAACACTACATTTAACGAGCCTATGGCGTTATTCCATGCAACGAAGCGAGATTATAGTTCATATTACCTGAACTGGAGTGCACAGTACAAAATAAATGAGATTTTCTATTGATAAACCAGGTACTAAAAGTAAAAGAGGTCGTTTTCCTGTTCTCTTCATTTGAATCATATGATAAACCATTATGATCATAACAGGAAGCCCAAATATCAAGGAGATCAAAAACGATCGCCTCCACCTATATAAAAAAATTAAATACCAGTGTTTCCGTTTCATAATTTTGCCGTAGTTAGTTTGCCAAAAATTTAATAAATACGAATTATTATTCTAGTTTTTGTGAATTTAAAAACTCTTCATTACACAAGAAGTAGGGAAGATGTGAAGAATACGGGAAGAATAAGTAGCATAAGGCAATACTTTAGAGGGAGATGGAAAAAAAGAATTAGTAAAAAGACGTTAACAAGAGAAAGAACGACCAGAAGAACAGGAGCAGGAGCAGGGAAGAGAGAAATAAGACAGAAATGGGAATGGAAAAATAGAGAAGCAGGAGGAAGAAAGAACTAGGAAAGGTACGACTAGGGGTCAAACAGAGGATAAGAGGGAGAGGAAGAAGACAAGACGAAGAAATAGAAGAAGAAGAAAAAGAAACAAGAGGAAGAAGGTGGAAAGGAAGTAGAAGTAGAAAGAGAAGCAGAAAGAGAAGCAGACGGAGAAGCAGTTGAAAAAGGGGAAAGATAAGGATTGGCAGAGGTACAGTAGAAGATGCAAAACAAGAAAGCGAAGGAGGAGACGAAGAAAAGTAAGATGTTCGTTATATCTCTAAATCAAGAAAAAGGAAACCACATACGGTAAGTAAATTTGTTAAAGACAAAACAGTCGGCTGGCGAGAGTGATAAGCAAACAAGTAAATGGACTGAATCTTAACGAATTCCATAAGCAGTTTGTGGCATTTTTGTCGTTGCTTCAGTCGGTAAACAAGTCATTAAACCTTCCAAGAAGGCTTGAAAATTGCCACTTCGCATTTGAAATGTTTTCGATAAAAAATGTACTGACATACAAGCAACTACCGAACTGACGAAGGCAAGCTGCAAATCGAGTGACGTACCATGAAATACGAACAACAAACTGACCCATAACTGCGTTCGTAGAATCAGATAGATGTAGTAAAAATGTATGGGAAATAACAGTTCCTAAAATGACTGCTCAAACATCTTTTATAAAATAACTTCTGATTTCACAAATGTTCTGATACAAAAAGAAAAAATCCATATAAAGACGAGACAGCAATAGGGGAAGGAAAGACGAGAGAATAAAATACAGGAATAAAGTCTGGGAGAGGGACAGGGACAGGGACAGGGTGTAGTAAAGGATAACGTCGACGTAGATCGAGATCAGGTAACGTAAGAGGGAGGGCACGAGGTAGACGGTGTGTTCGAGGGAAACGGAGATTGTGAAAGTAGAGAGAGACAGACAGAGAGAGAGTGAGACGGTGAGAAAGACAGAAATGGCGAGAGAGAGGAGGACGAGAAAAAAAGAAAAGGAGAAGGAGAGAAATGAGGGCAATAACAACAAAATGAAGTAGCGATATACCGTAACTAAAAACCGGAATTGACTTTGTTCGCCCGCAAACAAACTGAACGAGCATTTTTAAAAGACAAGTCAGCCCGAGTCCTGTATTCAAACCCATATATTTGATTGTTACACACATTTATTCCCCAGAGTTGATTCTTTGACTAAGAACCTATACTTTACGGTAACGAGGGTGAAGTCAAAGCTTTTTTCAAAAAAAAAAATAGGATAGGATAACTTCACAAGGTCATGCAAATGAGATAAACGGACAGCTGTAATGAGATAACTTTTGTTGGTGTGCTTGTGAGATATTGATGTTGTAGGTTTGTTGAAAGTATCAAGAAATTGAGAATGGGAAAAAGAGTAGAATGTTTAGTTGGTGCCTTTGGTGTTTAATACTCGGAAAATGTGATAAAGAAGAATGAATGCATTCAACACTTTAAAAGTAGTGACAAATACCTTCTGATTGTAACAGAATGGTCCAGTGACTGGTGACGTTTTGTGTCGGAAGCCAGCTCAGCTTCAAATCCCAACGCCCCAATGGCATTTATAATATCTCTCGGTCCAGTTAGCTCCGGATCAAATGTGAACGTACCTTTGGTGGTTGCGAGGGCTACAGACGCATTTAGAACTCCCCGTTTTCTCTTCAAATTGTTCTCAATAAGATGCACGCATGAAGAACATGTCATTCCACGTATCTGTAAAATAACAAAAGCCAGAGGTCAGACGAAGAAATTATGTTTCACTTCCACATATGCTGTCGGGTCAATTTGAAAACAACGACCACGCCTCATGCCCTAGAGATAGGGGCCTGACACGAAACAATGCACGCTGTTATGTGAGAGAACCAGTCCGCTTTTCTCATCTACAGACCTCTTAACTTCTCTCAATCATTTTTAGGCTAGTAGCATCACCTGAAATTGGATGTTGAAATACGTATTATTTGATAAATAATTTCAAACATTCAACATGGACCTTTACCGGGATTTCAAAGTCCTAGTGTATTGAAAAGACTTGCCTTTTCAAAGCTCACGATTTGGAAATCTCAGTAAATTCCTCTTATTTGAGGTATTACTTCTTAAATTCATCAGTCATTCATAAACCAAAAGATAAAGAAAGTCAACATCAAATAGAGTTTAAAATCGAAGGCAGAATTTTCATTGATTTGGCTAACTTTCATTTCAGTTTTCTCGCAAAATACGGGTACTTTGAGAAGCTAGTCCAATATGGTGAGCGAAATGGTGCAATATTCAAGAACATATATTCTCATTCAACAAACGATATTTATATTCAATAACTCGTATCCACA
>JBAHVQ010000040.1:39845-59522 GCA_036872915.1 Nanipora kamurai
CAGAAGGTTGTGGGTTCGATTCCCGCCTAGGGCTCAGAAATCGTTTTTCTGAGGATACGAGCTTGACGAACGTCCTCCGTTGTTCTGTTTCTTTTTTAGCAAGACTGCCCGCCGCGGCAAGGGAAAATCTTGGGTGCCGTTCTGGTTGATTCTTCCGAGTTCTCTGCCCGACGTTGCATTGTTGACACTGCATGTCGGACTGCCACGCGAGATGGATCGGATGGATGCGTGTGCTCTGATGGTTGCTGGCATAACGTGTCCGCTAGAGTCGACAGTCTGCCAGAGCATTCCTTACACCACTCGCATCTCCAGTAGCATGTTTCTTCCTTCGCCTTGTCCAAAACATAAACAAAACCTTGACAAAGCAATTTGCGATTTCCCCGAGAATTAAGAATGTATTCCATGACTGTCGAATGAAATCTCCTCACTCCTCTGTCTTTATATACGCTTGTTTGTTTACGATCTGAAGATCAAAACACGTTCCTAACATATGAGTCATCTGCTTCATAGACAAGCTATGAATAATCAGTATGGTTATGCGCTGCTAATGATCTCCTACATAATAATGTCCTACGCGACTTTAGTGGAAATTCGTCCAGAGAGTCACTCGTGCACTTAAAATAGATCGCACACTGTTTCCAGTTGACTCTGTAAAGCAGTGGCCGGTAGACTGGCCCCCTTTTAATCTCTTTCTAAGCATTCTGGAAAACTAAATTGTCGAGAATAATCACTAAGGTTCTCTCCTTTATGTCCGCGGTTATTCATGTGATACAAGTAATTAAATCAGATTTGACACATCTAAAGACTGACGCGATTAAATTACAAGTCAACAGGCAATTCACAAGAGTCGGATCATATAACTAGAACTACCACAGTACTTTGCCAATATTTTTTTCCTTACCTTTTCCTTTCCTTGCTAATGATGTCCTACATAATGGTTATTTTACATAATGGTTACATTAAAATCGTCTATTGTGCGACGTTTAAACGGCCGTCCTAAGCGAACCTTTAAGAAAAGCTTGATACGAAAATACGTCCATTTTCGGCAAATTGTCCATTCGGCAAAATGTCTTTTCGGCAAGAAGTCCATTCGACAAAATGACCGTGGGTCAAACTGTCCGTCGGCAAAATGTCCGTTCGGCCAAATATCTTTCGGCAAAGTGTCTTTCGGCAAAATGTCCGGGTACCCTTTTTCTCCTAATTTACAAAGAACTGCCGAACAAAACCTCACCTTTTTTCTTCAAGAGGTTCTTTTCAATTGTGGCGACACACGAAGCACATGACATCCCAGTCACGTGAAAAAATGCCTTAGTTACATTGTCCAACTCGACCACGTGTCCGTTTGTGTTCACCTTGCCTTTTGAAATGTACGATGCATTCCATTCACCACCCTGTTGATAAAGAAGCGTCTGCTCCTCGTCGCTGCATTCTTCCGCATCAGAATGAGTATCGACTGCATTATATTTTACCTCTTCAAAGTCAGTTTGGACTGAAATAAATACATAATTTTATAGTGAGAACAATGTAAGAATCTTGGATCTATGACTGTGCATTGGACAGGTGGACCCAGGACTTGCGAAAAGTCGGGATCCTAAATCCGAATTTACTAAGGCTTTGAGACGACTACACTTGTACCATTCGTTTGCTAAAGAGTTGGTTTTCCCTTCTTTACCATTCTTCATATTGTCTAACCAATAATTTTCATTATTTTTAAACTTTTATCCTAATCTACGGTTTTAAATCGCGTATTGTACCACTATGACAAGGAATATGCGTGTCACATAGTTCGCAGCCATTTACTAGTCTTTCAGATTGTGTAATTGGACATGGTGCATAGTTACATCACTGCATCCAAAGAACGTAACCACGTTTGCCGCAAAATTCATGAAGAGCTATTTATTTCTTAGCTGTTCAACGTCCCTTGAGCCCTCCCCCAGGGTCCACCAGTGCATCTAGTTACTGGCTCTTAAAGCTGGGACACACTGTGTAATGCTGATTGCAATCTCGAAGGAATTACTAAGCAGCTTAGGCGAGGAAAACAATGGGTAACAATGGGATTAGATTTAAATTAAACATTAAATATTTTCCTGTCCAATATCATTCAGGATTTCATGCAATATTGCATACAATGCAGCACAATGTGTCCGCAGCTTTAGGGTGGTTTATCATGACCAAGTCAGTAATCGCTTTCTAAAGTGTGAGAGCCTGTATGTTACTAAAATTCAGGGGTCGGTTCCTAAAAGCCTGGATATCTTATCCGGCGGATAAGTTGTAACAAGTGATTGGGTAGATAAAATTTATGTTTGGTTATTCAATACATCAATAATGCCGATTAATGCCAGACTTATCCACCGTATAAGCTATTCAGGCTTTGAATAGCCGATCCCATGACTGCACGGAGGAAGGGGTTGTGCTGGCCTTCAACCTAGTCGCTACTTTTTGTCCTCGTTAAAACTTAAAACAGAACCAGAATAAGCAATTTTGATAGTTTATGTTATTTTATACGATGAGTTTTGATAAAAAGATTTTTCAGTTTTGCACAAAGGTGTATTTGAGTACCAGGACTTGCCAGATATAATTTAAAAACATTGTTTTTCCGCAGAATAAATTTTCAATTATAGATGTTTTTCAACCACTTCAGATCAATTTGATTTTCGGCGCGAGGGATCCCACGTTCCCTCTATCTTTCTCATCCTTGAGTCATCTCTTCAGCTCTCTTATTAAACACTCATACATACATGTATAAAGTTTGATTCATACTGGTAGTTCTTTCAGAAATTGTTATACAATAAACTCTGTTATCAACAGAGGCCCTGATGTCAAAATATAAGAAGAAATAAAATAAAAGTACAAATGAAGTTCATTATACATTTTAAAAAATAAAAACCAAAAAATTATGTAGCCTGTGTCCAGATGAGGGCAGCGTCAGCACGAAATTATGAATAATCATTAACATTTATTTCTACTAATATTACTAAATACTTTTCTAAAATACTATACATTTTTTCTTTACTAAACTTACTAATACTTTTCATTTTTTTCGTAATCATAAACCATCTCATTATGCTGATTCCTCAGACCTCTTGCCTAAGGTAGATCTCAGTTTAAATGTCCTTACAACCAACCATACTACTTAAGGATATTCTATACCACAACACAGTCGTATTAAGGATTAAATGATGAATAAAGAATCCCAAGTTACAACAAACACAGACATTGTCAGCGTTTTCGAGTTTCTCATGGTGGTATATCACTGTGTATTCTATGAGACATGGAATGAAAACCACTTCAAGTAAACTTGACTACAACTTTTTTTTATTTATTTATTTACTTTCATTTTACAAAGGTAGCCCTTCAGCCTTTTAAAAAGTATGTAACGGGTGATTTTTAAGGGGCCGTATCACCGCATAATTACAAGAATGACAACTACCATTACTATTACCACTATTACAGACAAAATTTACAGTTACTATTCCTTAAAAATCAAATTAAAGATAGATGAGAAGGAAATATGATTAAAATATACGAGCATTAAACACACAACATTTAAGAAAAGATAAGCTTGGAGTGACTTTAATCTACCACTTAGCGGGTGACTAATCTGTCACTAGAACATTTTAAAAATTATTTGCTTGTTTACCTTTTTAATTTTCACTTCATCATTGGTTCCGTCTATTCTGTTGAGTATTTTAAAAATCGCAACTTTAGTTTTTGGGTTCTCTTTCTTTACTTGCTGACAAATTTTACATTATCTACTACATCTTTTGCCCTTCATTAAAGCGAAAGCGTTGTTCATTGGAGCGATTGTCATCTCTAATAGTTCCTTTCAAACTTCAACAACGCCAGTCAAATTACAATTTCGCTAAAAGAAGATTCATTTGCAACAAGTAATTAAATATTCCGTTAAATTGAAGTTCAATAACGTCAATGTAAAAAACATCAACATTTATGGTATTTCATTTGCGTCAATCAAAATACAATGAAAAAAATGGGGAAATCAACAAAATAAAGTAAAAAGTCAATTAGCGATAACGCGCGTATATATTGATATATGTTGTATGAAGAAGACTGTTAATAAGAGTTACCGAGACTGGCAATGTCAACAGGAAATTGTTGCACAAGATATGACACTTGAAACGACTTTTTCAGACATGTGCGGCTAGAGTAAGCGTTACGATGACTGAACAAAGAAGAATACAGAGAATTCGCAGGATAACAGGGAAAGGTAAATATTGTTCTTTGAAGAGCCAGAACAAGACTATATCTTACAATGGAGGATACTTTGGGGTTCAATCGCTCAACTGCCGCAAGGATAATATCCAAAGAAGGGAGGATTAAAAGTTTATGCGAACCTTACCTTATCTTCCTGCCATATTCTCACTCCTTCTTAGCGCAATCATTGTAACGTTCAGTCTAGCCTCACACATGTGACCACAACGTTTTAAGTGCTATCTTGTGTAATTGTATGCACGACATATACCAACATATTATCGCTAATTGACTTTTTATTTTATGTTGATTTCCCCATTTTTCTTATTGAATTTTGACTGACGGTAATGAAATACCATAAATGTTAATGTTTTTTACTTTGACGTTATTGAACTTCAATTTAACGGAATATTTAATTACTTGTTGTAAATGAATTTACTTTTAGCGCAATTATAATTTGATTGGCGTTGTTGAAGTTTGGAAGGCACTGTTGAAGATGACAATCCTCTAATGAACACCGCTTTCGCTGTAATGAAGGCCAAAAGTTGTAGTTTATTCCCCAAGTATTTATTCCCCAAGTCAATGGTGCCAGCATGTTTGATCTGGTGGCCTGGTTTAACCGCCGAACAAAGCTTTTCGTGGCGATTAAAAACATTTGTATTTGCCCCTCAATATTGCTCAACAAACAATTTCTTTTTTCTTGCCGTTGTTGAACGCCTAAGTAATCTTACGTCCAGGTGCATTTTCACAGAATCGCCAACTTACTATTACCATGGTACTTTTACTGTTTGAGTGAGCCCACATATGGCCTTTTCGCGTTGTAGCAGATGTTGTTTTTGTCACAAACGTCGGTATGTTTAGCAACATTTTCATCCGTGACCATCGCCAATCTATTCCCGTTATACCTTGGTCAATTTCACCGGGATTTTCATTCCCGTCATTGCCACTAAGAATCGCGTATCTGAGGTTTCAATCGCTTAAGGTCAAAGCAATTGCGACTATTTGGCATGTGTTGTTTGTTCATCTGCTCCTCTTAATGGTTTGCTAAACTTCTTCCTGATTTTGTTTACCAAATAAAATAAGTTTCAGGGCCGTAATTAAGCTCTTTATTTCAGTCTTCCGGTTATTTATCTGTGTACTAAGGTCTGACATGACGTAAGACAGATAATCAAAGCTTTATTTTCCACTTCTAAGTTTTCTCTTCTATTCTCTAGGTTATCAATGTGAATTGTTTGTGGTGTAATTGATAGATTTTTCCCATTTCAGTACCGACGTTCAATGGAGATTTTGTCTCTGGTTTCTATTTTCATCCTCAGTTTGTCAAAAGCTCGTTCCGATGACTCATTAACATTGGAGTTTTCTAGACAAGAACTGGACCTTTAAAGGTTAAAAGCCACACCCAGCAGACAGTTTTAGGAAATAAGGAGTATTAAATAAACCGAAAATCGACTTTCTGGATGTTGATATCCAATCGAACCGTAGATACACCTTAGTCTCAGAGGTGGAAAACACGTGTACTACTACAACACCATCAGCACCCATCGATATCCATTTGATTACAAACCAAGCTACTTATTCATCACGTTTTCGAGACTGTGGGAGTTTCCAAGCAACAAGTCATGTTTCGAGATAGTGTTCTTGCGACTTCATTTACCTCACTGTATGTTATTCTAAGGTTTGCTTCCGTTGTCGGAGGTCATTTCACTATCTCCATCCACCACGCCCGAACCTTTGGGAAAAAGGTCTGCCAGTATGACTAACACTCCAGGCCACTAGCATAGCAAGTCATATAACGTCGATCCTCTTAAAATAGTAGGTAGAGAATTATGATCCTTGAAAACGTGCAAATTAAATGTTTTGAAATTTTGGTCTTAAAAACTTGCATGAAACACGTACAGGTGAAGGGATACAGTCGAACCTCTATTAAGCGGCCACCCTTCGTTAAACGGCCACGTGTCAAAGTCCCAAAAATATTTTCTTTAATTTACTGTAGATTGCCCTCTATAAAGAGGTCGCGGCCATGTACCAACGGTCTCAATTAAGATTTTGTAATGTTTTACCTGTATTAAATGGCCAGCTTAAATTAACTTTGGGACAATTTTTACAGCAAAGGAACTGAAACTAAACGTTGAGCAAAATCAGAGACCACAAAACATTTAGTTGTCATAAGTATTTCATTCAGCACATGTCATTTGAAGCCTCATTTTGGTTAACAGGTTATCAAATTCAAAAACATTGTCGGTAATAAAAATATCAGCAGGTTATACAGCGAAAGTGCTTCCGTTCACTTCACTTCGCACCAAATCACTCTTTATTTAGTTGTGTCTTGTGTCAGTTTATTGAAAATGCGTCTCCCGTGAAGCGATACTTACAAGGAACTTCCAAGCCTTAGCCGCCTCCTCTATTTACGCGCTTTCCCGTGATCACTATTTTACCAGAGTTAGTCGCGCGTTTCAGAAACTTGGTGAGCCAGATCAGACTGCCATTAGCTTGGGTACGGGTCCAATGACTTAAACATCCCCGATTATTTCATTCAGATGTAAGTATGGCTTTTGGTGGAGGCCATTGGGCATGCTGAGAATCTGCAGAATTTTGCACAGTACCACGGATTATATGAGGAGCTAGCTCTATCGATTTCAAAGACGACCGACTTAATTTGCTCTTTCAAACTCAGTGCACCGCACCTACAGATGCACATGGAGGACTATTTCAATCCATCATAGTTTGCTAGATCGAACTTGTTGTATCTTGTGAATTTCTCTCCAGGAGTTCACTTGTTATTTGTTTCGTTGCTCGTTTGTTTTGTTCTTTTCCCGATTTTTGAAAATTATTTTGTTACCTACTTATTCGCAAATTGAATAAAATGAAGTTCTACCACGCCCAAAACCTATTTTTGACGCCCCTCTATTAAGCAGCCACAGAACCATTCCCCGAGGGTGGCCTCTTAATAGAGGTCGGATTTTTAAACAGAAATAATGTAGGTTGAGCTCGATGGAAGTACACGGGAAAGGTTAGAACGCACTCAGTTGGTGTTGCGATGTCAAAATACTAACTCGAAGCATTTGACTTTCTGCTGATTTTGCGTTAAGGTTTGGATTAAGGCTAGAATATTAGGGTCAGGTTTTTGATTTGTGTAAGGATTAGCATCGATAAGATCACGAAATTTCTAATGTTATCTCACAAACTGTCATGATGTCATGACAAATGTAGTTCATAATAGCCTTCCCGAAATGTACATCACGAAAAATTGACTTCTTTTTACCCTATCTGTTAGAAACGTTTTTACAGTCTTCCAAAGGCGACTTAGAGCAAGTTTTAAAAGTATTTTACTCGGCTTCACCTCGTGTATATAAATCAATATACAGAACGCCTACTCATTTGCGAACTCAGCAGGCACTTGACGTAGTCATAATTCTGTTCCCGCTTTGGTAAGACGATTGCGGTCAACGGACTTCTCAGGGTAACTAACCGGTCGTGGCTTGGATAAGACGTAGAGAACCAAATACTACAACTGCTGAGCTCAAGACTCAGACGTCGTACATGCAAGTTGAGACAACACAGACATGTATTGGGAATGTGCTCGGGGAAAAACTTTCTACAAAAAACGGATGTTGACGCACTCGAGCCTCTAACCTTCGCAGTCCCCCACTAAACAATATATCATTTAATTAATTATTACATGCATCAAAAATTTATTTTTCCACGAGTAAAGATGTAGTACTACCAATTAAAACCCTGCAAAGGCTTTTCACGTTGTGAAAATTCAAGCGATGAAAAGTAATGTGAGGGCCCATTAACCATTTCCAGGCAGGATGTCTCCCTTTCATAAGTGAAGTCGTCTCGTGTTAAGCCAGAGTAAAACAGAAGACTGATGTCGCCAGAAAAGAGTTGAGAAGCAGTTGTGAAACTAAGCGTGCGCGAGAAATCGTGTAATAAAAGACTGAAAGCAGACTTTTATCGTTTTGATATAACAGTAGAGTGCTGCGTAAGCAGTTTCGAACGACACGTAGGAAACCAAAAGGGTTAATAAACTGCCAGAACTTAGTATAGGGGTAGAAAAACTGATGTTTCGAGCGAAGCCCCTTCGTCGGAGTGAAACATAATGAGCCTTCGCTTCAAACGTCAGTTTTTCTACAACCAAGTTCCGACAGTCTCATTTATCGTTTTGTCTCTCCTGCATTGAAAATATGAAAAATGTTTTGTGATTCACGTAATAAGCAAAAGACAGTATGGAAAGTGTATGTACCATTTTATATTTAACGTTCGTCACACTTTCCATGTACTCTCAGTTTCAATTCTATAGTTACCGACGGCTATGCAATGTTTTTTCCCCACAAATAGCATATTGGCCTTATGTAGACAAAGACCCTTACAGTGATCCCAAAAACTGACTTTCAGAACATTCGAAAGTTTAATTTTAAAGCTGTTTATACTAATATTATATCAATAATTAACAGCTAAATCAAACTGCATTTTCCGCAAGAGATACTACACCATTTTTTTACTATGTTGATAACGAAATAAGCTCTAAGACGGCCATGAGATTTTTAATGCAGCTGAGTTAGATAAAAAGCACCTGGGTATTTCTGTGTAATATATCCTGTAGATCTACCATGCGAAAGTTACTGAAAACTGACCATTTTTACCACCTTGATAGTTTAACAGTTCTTTCAAGTGCGAGCAATAAAAAAATCAAGCCATAAAATAAAACAGATGCACCCTAATATTTTCGGCAGGGGTCTTTTGACTTGATGTATGATACTCAACAGTTATTCAGTTCCTTTTAGCACGCGTTCTCTTGAGATTCAGTTGTAAATGTTAAACCCAAATCACCAAGGTCTCGACATAAATCGTTGATCCAAACTCCAATCCAATGACAATACGCTTATAAAAGAAACCTTTTTTTTCGAAATTTTGTCCTTGTACGCCAATCGAAGCGTAAAAATCTTTCCTGTGTTGACAGGTTTATTATATAATGTTGACATCGTAGTATGCATGCAAGATTAATCAAGAGACTGCCGCGCGTAACCTTTCTCTAAAACGTAGAGTCTACAAATACTAAAAGTAAAGATACTGCCTAAGTAAATAATGGTTAGTAACCAACACTCTACGACATACTGTAAACTCAGTAAAGTGTAATTGTACGATAAGCATTGTTATGAAAAAGTGCAGCTTCCGTTTAATTATCAATAACTGCGAATGTTAATAAATTCAGCCAAACAATCTCGGCTTGTTAAAGTTCAAAAACGAACTACTGTAACTCACCAAAACTCATATAAGGACCATTCAAAACATCCAGCCGCTTCATTGTCGTACCAGTACGCGGACAAAAACAGTACTGTATTTTATCTTTTTTGAAAGAAGACTATGCAAACACACAGCAGGTACAAAATTTCCTGAACAGACAGCGTGCATGCGTGTTTTCCAGTTGTAGTACTGTATTAATTTTGTACTAGTTTGCTACAGCAATTGACAACTTTTGTACTGTGTGTACAGTAATCAACACAAACTTGCCGATCGTCGCTTGTCTAATCAGAAATCAATCCTTAATAATTATTAGTAGTATACTCTAATTGTAAGATACCACCTTTGTTATTCCCTTTTTATTAACCCTTAATACCAAGTGCATACTTAACTATTTGACTCTGGCTAATGCCAGACAATTTTATTTGTGAAGGGAAAAACCTGGTATGGAAAAGGTTAATTTCAGACAGAGTGTAATTCAATTCATGGGATGAGCATATGGAAAAATTTCTCAGGGAAGGCTAAAGTATATTTGCCCAAATGAAACTAGCACTGCTTGAATCTGAGTATAAATTTACAGTTGGCTCAAATTTTAGAACAATTAAGGCAAAATATTGCCTGAACACTATTGTCAACCATGGGGGGACATCCCACTTCTCCCCCACCAAACAAGCATGTGGTTTATGCCATGTGAAATAGCAATACCTTATTTAGTTTATCAATTAAATTTAAGTAAAATTTAGTTGAACCAGAAGCATTAATTGGCATATGTGTACGTGCATCTCACAAATAAGCTTCATTTGACTCTGAGGATGCCTGCTGTTCAGGTCAAAACGTCAGTAGTCACTGTGCCATCAACATTGCTAGTACAGGTATTACACAGGTCAAACCAGCTACATATATAGTGGACAACTTCAACAAAGATCTATATACAATTGTCAAATGACCAACTAAATGTAGATGAACACAAAATTTTAGACATGAAAAGCATAAATGTTCTTTAGAACAGTTACAGTAGAACACAATTGTACCAGAATTGTACAGTATGTACTGGAAAGCTGTAAAATGGAAAATCCAATAACAGCTGCTTCACTGTCAACCATGCATTACCATTGATGGTGCTGTGTCAATTTGAATGACTTGTAGAAAACATAAAGGGTTAGTAAACTGCTGGAACATACATATAGGTGTAGAAAGACTGATGTTTCGAGTGAAGGTCCTTCATCTGAGAAAAACATAAAATATAATTAAAAGTAGGTGGTATTTTCATAGAAAGAAAAAGTTACATGACAAAAGGATGACCAATAGGATTGAGGAATCAATGTCACATGATTTTTTCTCTCTATAAAAATACCATCTACTTTTAATGTCATTTTATGTTTACAAAGGGCCTTTGCTCAAAATGTCAGTTTTTTCTACACCAAAGTTTAGACAGTTTTCCAACCAGTTTGTGTACTATAATAGTATATAGCTGTCTTATAAAATCCTACAGTACCTAAAACCCTGGATAAAGTTTACAATTACCTCAACATTTCTTATTTTCAACTTTGATTTCAAGTACTGTAATTATACCATTTAGTAATACATAATTATTCACTGAAGGCTTTAATATCTTTAACAGCAAAAGGTTTAATATATGTAACTGTTCAGTTGATTCATTTTTATAAATACTGACAAAGTTCACTTAATACCAATGCAGCACAGAGACTTGCAGTGGTGTACTACAGCTGTTTTCTACAGTAACTGTATGCAATCTTACCTTCTTCTGGAAGCCTGCTTACTGATGCCTCAAATCCCATATCATCAATTGCATCTCTAAGGTAATTCTCTCCTGTAACATCAGGATTGTAAACAATCCTACCTGTTTTCTCTTCTAATGATACCTTGATGGACTTAACACCAGGCAGATCTCCAACGCTTCCTTCGATACTTTTAACACAAGAATTACAAGTCATGCCTTCAATGGAAATTAAAACACATTTGTAGTGTGGTGCTTGTCCATTTGGATAAAATATAGCAGCATCAAAACCCATTCCTTGAATTATTTTGATTAATGTGGCTGGATCTATAATCTCAGGTATGTACCAGATTTCTGTATTTTCACTATTTAGTTTGACTTCAACTTTTTTTACTCCATCTGTTTCTCCTATTGTCTTTTGTAAAGTCTCAACACAAGAGGGAAAAAACATGCCTTTAATCTGAATATCAATCTTCTTTGCACTGTTTTCTGATGGTTCATCATCTGAATATACCTCAAATCCAGCATCTTCAATGGCTGTTTTAAAAGCTTTGGGATTTGTCCTATCAAACTTGTATTTAATAATAGCTTCTTCATTATTCAATGACACTTGAACGTCAACAACTCCCATAATTTCATTAACTGTCTGTTCTATGGAATGAACACATGACTGGCATGTCATCCCATAAACCTTAAACTTAGTTATTTTTGTGTTGCCTGTCAGAGAGAGTGATTCTGGCATTCTTTCTGGAACAAAATCATCCACACTCTTTAAAAATGCCTCAAACCCCATGTCTTCAACCTCTGTTACAAGTGTTGTCTCATCGATTTCACTAGGAAAAAATACAATCAGGCCTTCTTTGTCCTTAAGAGAAACTTTTATTGATTCCACTCCAGTTAAGCAGCCAATGTTGCTTTGAATTGATAAAACACAAGAGTTACAAGTCATGCCATCAATATGAAGAACTGCAGTTTTCTTGCCAGGAACGTTAAAGGAAAAGCCAACAGTCTTTCCTTTATCACGAACTGCCACCTGTCAACAGAGATACCTGATTAAATACAGTTTCATGAATTCACTAACTTTTACTTTACTTACACCAGATGAGCTCAAATTAGTAATGGCATACTATAGCTAGAAATGGGCAATGTGGACTACTGCTAAGTAATGAGCACCAATAAAAATAAGGGGGTGTAAATTGTAAGTCTGTGAAAAATTATACAAATATTAAAAACATAAGATATTACATAAAGACCATTACAATTTTATCCCTCTGAGTTATGATCAAACTGTCTCTGGCATCATTTTTGCTCATTTTTCAAGATCACATCAAAGGAGGGGGCTCAAGAAGTTAAGTTTACCTTTGGGATTGATACAGTTCACTGCACCACTGCAAACTGATATTTTATATTTCAATGTCTAATCCCAATAGTTTCACCTAAACATTTTAAGATCAAATGAGAGAACAAAACAAAAACCAAGCAAAATAAAAAATAAAATTTGGCATTTAGGTATATGTTTAAAGGAAATCTGTATTGTTTTTGTAAACACTGATAAGGCCTTATTTCCATTATTCTGGAGTAATAAATCCTAATACCTGTTCTTGTAGCAAGTGTTTTCTTATTAGAAAGGAAGAGCAATATACATGACAAACTATGAGAGGTACAGTTACATATTATATCCAATGTTAAAGTATAAATATCCAATTGAATGTAAAAATCAGTTCACTTAGGATTTTAATTTGATCCAAATGATGGCTACTTGCTTGCTACAGTACTTTATATGTCCAACGCTGCTACATGTATAGTAATCAAGCAGCTCAGGTCAGGAACACTCTGTCTGATCAAATTCCAGACACATCGCTAGCAGTATCTACACGATAGCTACCTGTACCAACAGTAATAAACTCTGGGAGACTAGCATATTATAAATGCAAGCAGTGATATCCTTTCCCACTTAGCCCATTAAAGATAACATGATCTTTCATCATTGCATTAATTTTGTATTTCAGTCAATAACATGTACAGTAATGGTCAGGTTTAGTTTTTTGTCTAATATATCCCTATACTGCAAGCTGAACACTAATGCTGTTCCTGTAGAAGCTTGGTATACCGGTATATCAGATGACCAGCAAATGTTTGTCAAGCTCGTTATCTCAGAAAAATGATTTCTGAGCCCTTCCAACATTATCATATTATGGCTTTTGCTTAGGCAGCACATATGACAAACCTGCAACTTAGTTCACCAACTGAGTGTTAGTAGGTCAATGGTTAGAGCACCTCACCAGTCACCTGAAGGTTGCGGGTTCAATTCCTGTCTAGGGCACAGAAATAATTTTTCTGAGAAAACTAGCTTGACAAACATTTGCGTGTCATCTGATATCCTTACGTCATAATTATAGTAAATAAACATCAGTAACCCTGGTAGTTTTAGTTTCAATTATTCTAATAATGTATTTTTTCTTGCATGGCCCTATGAAAAGCAACATTTTTAAGGTTGATAGGTTGCCATTCTAATATGGAATATATAAACCAACCAATCAACCAACCAACCAACCAGAAAACAGACAGGATGAACAACTGACAGAGGCTCCAAAGGGATAAAATTATATTTAATTTGTTTCAATTGCATTTATTTTAGTTTGCCCTCAGTACCATTTCACTGGTACCTCAGTCTGTCCTCAGAAAGTTTCTCCTTCAGTCTGTTTACTGCACTTTAAAAAAAAATATTACATATGACCTGCCATCTTAAATGATACCTCAGTAATTACTTTCTTGCAGATTTTTGTATTAATTTGATTATCTTTCAGTGAAATGACCAATTTTCAAAAATCAAGACTTGTCCAGTACTTTAATTACTTATTTGCCTCTGACAAGTGATGCCGTCCCTTTGCTCAGAACATTACTTAGGGTTTTTTGTTTTCAGTTTTGGTGGGTTTTTCAACCTTTTGCCATTTGGATCTTTATATGTAGAGGCTAGGACATTTTGCCAGCTTAAAAACAGGTTTTCCTTATCTAACAATTATCAACCATTCAGAGGAAGGTTTAGCACTGCACCTAACTGTGTTCTACAGTTAGTCCAAGGCTTAAAGTAAATGTATATACCTTACAAAAAAGATAAAGCTTGAAGCAATACAATTTTAGAGTCCCATCACAAATGCCTGCCCTTGTATAGCTGTTTAGTGTGACACTCACTTATCTTTAGACCTAAATAATCCAAATCTTATTGTTTATACTGAAACTATTCTTTTAAAGTATAACCCACCAGGGGTGGTGGCACAGGGGCAAAGGGGTGGTCACCCCAAGTTTTAAAGTGGGGGCCTTGCCTCCCAAAAATAGCAAGAAGCAAAACTGATCTACGTGTATATTGAAAAGGCATAGTGCTAGCCTTGCTCCCAACCCCATGTGAGTACTTCAAACTCGGTAGACTATCGAGCCAATAGTACTTAACTAACTTTTCATTGTTATATATCTCTATGTAATACTAATTATAGTACTAGTCTATAATTATGGCATTGTAAAACTCGACTCGCCCCTCCAACTTAAATTGGTGCTGCCGCCCCTGCCTACCAAAAATCTACCAAACTCACACAAAGAAGTCTCGCATAGAAAGAAGCCTCGTATACAATTCTCTACGTTTTGACTATCTTGTAGTTATCGGGAACCTCGTATACAGCTCACATGATATTTTAAATCATTCTGTAGAACAATAATTTCGTGATTTTCGAAACCCAATCCATCGAGTTTCGGTAACAGTGTCATGATCACCTGAACTGAAACCAGCTCAACGTTATGCGTTGATTACTATCATCATAAATTGTTATCCACAACTAAGCTGGCACTCGTATGACGGTACGTATAGTTGAAAGGCAACAACAAAATGGTCGGGGGCTCCCCAGAATCCAGAGAAAAGTTTGAGAACCTTTTGTATGGATTTCACGTTTTGGTCTGTGAGAGGATTCTAGAAACCAAATCGATATCAAACTGACAGTAATTGATACGATAATAAGGAACAAATTATGGGAACAATGCTCAAGGTTAAAGAAGTCCACCGAACGAAAGAACTGCGACATTAGAACATTCAGTACCCTACCTCAGCTTCATTTTCGGTATGTGTTGTTCTCATATCTACATTAGATTTACTTCCAAAGCCTAAAAAAGGGAAAATGAGATGTGTTTTCGACTAAAAAGTTCACTTTTTAGAACTCAGTTGTTTCAGCTCGGAGCGGAAGTAAACACCGAGTCATTGACTTACGACTTTTTCCGAGTTCGACTTCACTCGACACGACCACTAGACGCGACTCGCGGGATTATCAAAATTTTTTGGTGCATAGACATGGCGGAAGATCGACCAGCTAAAGCTGCAACTATATTGAGTCACTTGCGAAGAACAACATTATACTTGGAAATAAGGAAAGACTTACAGGTAATTTCATCGGTATTAATGCATGTTTATTCATCTACAAGCTGAATTGACTGCGTATTGCTTTTACCAAAAGCTATTTAGTTAATGAATATGTTTAACTGTTTAAGCAGCTTTAATTTGTTTTGGTTACATTTTTCTCTTGCGTATTATTGAGCGTACAACAATGGAGACTACTTTGCAGTTAAGAATTCAATTTTTGACGCATTTGGCTAGATGGAATTCCAATTTTTTTGGTTGGAAATAACTTTGTAAAGGTTGAAATTTCAACCGAATGATTTATTAAATAATTGGATGGAACCAGTTCTATTTTGTAAGTTGTTTACCTTTACTAGTGAGGGAGAACGAACTGCAGGGTCTTAACTAATTTTTACGTACCAAATCCTTTGAATTGTGATATTTCGTCTTTATTTCAAAGACATCATCAGATTTAGTTATTCATCTTTATTAATACTAATAATATAAGTGATTTAGGCCCTTCCTGTTATGATTTCAAGTAGGTCAATGTCCCTGAATCATGCACAGTCTTGGGATGATGCTTAATTGATACAATTATACCTTTTCACGAAATTTGAGACATAAAGTACCAACAAGTTGCCTGCTGGCCTGTAATAAGACATCTGTACCAACACAAGCAGGTGTATGCCCATGTATTTACCATAGATTATAGTGTTCTGCAGTTCACCATATGATGTTTAAGAAAATCCAAAACTGGAGCTAAGATTGATTTGTTGTTTAATTGTGTATACTTCGTACTGGGAAGAATATATCAGCAGCACTATTTGACAGAGGAATTTTAGATAATTATGCATTAGTAGGGGAAGAAGGTAAAGATCAGAGTTTTTGCAAATAAAATAAGAAATTTTTGGGTGTTAATGATGTTTGAGTACATTATTGAGGCTGCTAAGTGATTGAAAATAGCCTTATTTTAATGACAAACAATTTTACTGTGGGGTATCACCTGAGTGTGGTTCTGGTGAGAATGACCAACAATGTTAAAGTTATAAAGTACAGTATAGGCAGTTGAAATTGTTTCCTGCAGAATTCAGAAACTAAAGTGAATATGTAGTACTGATACTACATGTAAGCTGAGGTGTTAAGCTGTGAAGCAAATCAAATAATAATGTCAGATCTATATAATTATAAGAGCTAAGCATTGAAAAAGATGGCTCAAAAATATTACAAATGCTTCAAAGCAGTAGAACAAAACTGACAGACAGCTAGGTTTTACTTTATTATGGTTACCATGGGCTTTAGGCATCATCCTGCTATATTACATGTAGTATAAGTGATATAATACCTGTGATTTGATTTCTCACAGAATATTTAAGGCTACAAGCATATATATGATGTAATTGATAATTTATGATGCTGTGACTATTCTTAATGAGTTAAACTTAAAAAAATAAAGATATGATAAACTATTTTTAAAAACAATTTTGTTCTCTTGCGGTCTCACTTTCTTTTAAAGGATAAAAGACATCTTCATCACTCTTAAAATCATCATTTAGTGGTTATAGCCCTCTGCCCCCACCCTTCCTTCTTACTTTCCTGTACAACAAGTGGGTTATCAGTTATTCATTTAATATCTGTGATGTGGAAATATGATAAGCTGACCATTCTCATGTAATTCTGCTCTTTCTCTGGCTTTATTTGATGATATCATTAATCCACTATCTTGGATTTATTAAACATGTATTATTTTATATTTTATGACCTTACAAATCCTACCAATTAAAGAGATTTCCAAACTCAACTGTACTGTAATGAAAAGCTATTGTCAAGTTGAAAAAGTTTTTGGACATTTTCAAAATAAAAACAAAAAACCTCACATATACACAAACATGCCTTTGAGTAACCCATTGCTACATGTATGGAAATGCAAATCAGACAACTTTGAAACTTTGTTTTAAATGAAATTTCACAAATACTGTAACGTGTTTTCTGATCATTTTATGTAAAATTTTGCATTGTTACTGTACTTCATTCAGTTTGGATGAAAGCTGTGATGGGTTACCCTTTACCTGGTTATTTTTAGGTCTGGTATCCATTTGATGCAGAAGATCAGCTCTCAAGAGTAATAGCCAGAGAAAAATATTAAACTGGGCTCTTGCCACTTAATGAGTTAAATTCAATAAAACATCAGAATTTCTACAAAATTCAATGATAATTTCATTTATTTGATGTGCTGTTAGGGTATCAAGCAAAACGAACAAGGCCTGAGACTTTTTATCTGTCTTGCTTAATGGATACATTGCAGACAGATATTAAATTTGATTTTAAAAGTCACAGTTGTCATGACTTTAACGCATAGGGAGGCAGTACACTGTCTGAAAACTATATACAGGCTGAAGAGGCCTTATTGCCTGCCTTTATTTAAATTTCTAAATCTTGTGCTGAGCCCTGAAGCTGGTTGACATTTGAGCTTGGGTACAAATTCACTGATTTCTTGCTTCTTTTTAAGGAGTTGGTTTCAAAGTCTAATGTTCAATTATCAGACATGAAAAAATGTATTCTAACACACCTAACAAGTTCTGGATGGAGCACTAAAATACAAAATGTAGTTTTTCAAGAAATGAAAAGGTAATAAAATTAGTTGTCTTACCAAGTGTTTACTATATTGATATTGTTTCACAAATAGTAGTTGCCAACAATTCAACTCCAGGAGGCAAACCTACCGGAAGGTGAGTAACCAAAATTAATGAATCAATCTAGAATTTAATCACAGAAGATGCAATTCATGAAAGAGTAGTGCAAAATTTCATTGTAATACGTGATTGTGAAAGTTTATCATTCTGGTTAGTGTAGTCTTTAGGAAGACTGTTGGTAGTGGAAATGACTGATGTTTGGACAACCTCACCAGCTGTCATCTTCACTGTCAAGGTCTTCATTGATCACAAAAGTACCTCATTTTTAGGGTGGTTTAGGGTGTACTTTGGTTGAAAATTTTGAAAGTTCTAGCTTCTTAAATAACATTTCAACATTTCTTTAGAGGGAACTTAGTAGATAGAAGTTAATTAACTTGCAGTATATGCATGTAATGTTAGGGTCTTATTTTGCCAAATAAGAGAGGCGCCAATTGCCACCAACGAAGACGAGTGTCTCGCATTCTTCGTCAGATATGACCACCTTTAGTGCCCACAGGGATCTATGCCCTGAGGCAGGACATTTTTAAATTCTCTTTCAGAATCGTCCTCATGGTAGTATGAAACGATAAATTCACATTTAACCTACATTGCTGAAGTCAACCGAAAAAGTTGACTCGAGCGGGATTTGAACTCACACCTTCGGGAATCCGGTCCGCCACTCTACCTGTTGAGCTATCGAGTCTACAGGGATTGGAGGCGAGTTATTATCGTTAAGTTATAGCGTTAAGTTGTTGCGAGAATATGTCGTACACTTAAGTTGGATAATAACTCGCCTCCAATCCCTGTAGACTCGATAGCTCAACAGGTAGAGCGGCGGACCGGATTCCCGAAGGGTGCGAGTTCAAATCCCGCTCGAGTCAACTGTTTCAGTTGACTTCAGCAGTGTAGGTTAAATGTGAATTTATCGTTGCATTTTTTAATGTTATAACTACTGGGGCATTTACCCCCCTGGGCCCTTTTCTTGTCCCAATGCTGTAACAATATTTTCGGTTTTTCACAATTCTTGGCCCTTTTCATCTTTAATAAAGAATAACTGTTGTCTGTACATTTTTGCCAGTCATTTGCCTTTGTTTTATTGTTTTTATGACAAAAGTCTGAAAGAATGGACTAAACGTACACTAAATTGCATAGGGAAAAGGCCCCTCTTACATACAGTGCCCCAGTAGTCAGAATTCCTTAAAGAATCCACAGTGCAGGAGGATTTTGAGTCAGATTGTTCACTCTAAACACACCTGGTTGTTTCTGAAAAAAATTATTACAACTTTGCATTTAAAGAGGTATGTCATTGAGCGGCTGGAAGGGAACGTTTCTATTTTTTCTCCACGTTAACCAAACATGATCATAATGATGTTAGTTGCTACTCCGAGTGACGAACCATACCGGACAAGTAGAGAAAACTCTACTTGGCCCGGCAGGGA
>JBAHVQ010000040.1:59622-75388 GCA_036872915.1 Nanipora kamurai
GTCGCATCCCCTTTTGCCTTGAGTAGCAAGCGTAAGCTACCTCCGCCGAATCGTCTGTCACACACGGCTCAGTACCCTTTGCACCGTCGGGTTACGTAATGCCGTACAGATCAAATTCAAAACAAAAAAAGAAACGGTTCCGTCTGTAGTTATATATATATAACACATATATATCATCACATATGATATATATATGTTATATATATGTGATATGTCATATGTGATATATATACACATATATATCACATGGCTGTATGTATGTGACACGTTTGTGGAAGTTGATCGTGTAGGTTAGTGTAGTCTTGAGAAAGACTGTTGGTGGAAGTGATTGACGTTTCGACGGCCATAGCGGCGGTCATCTTCAGAGTCAAGTCACTCTTCTCTTGACTACTATTTATTAAGTGAGTGGCTGTTCTGTGTTGAGGTATACAGTCACGAGGCGAAAGTAAATGACTTCTAAAATGCACCATATTACTACACTTCACATTAATGTTAAGTATAAAGAAAAGCTAAAACCAGTTATATATTACCCTGAAATTTCAATATAAGTGTGGGAAAGCCGATGCAAAACTTGTAGATACAGACACTAGTGTCTGTAAATGTGATACAGAACTGATTAATAATACATCAGTGTCTGTATCACATTTACAGATACTGATGTTTTATTAATGAGTTCTGTATCATAGTATACAGACACTTATTAAACCTTAATTTCTTTTAAATTTTCCCCACGAATTGTTGATGAGTTTTAGAATATACACCACAAATAAACAAAAAAGATGTAGGATAAATCTAATAACTAATTTTTGCCATTCGATAAATATCGCCAAATTCGCTAAACTAAGTTATTCCAAACTATAGTTGCATTAAGGTACCTTCAATTAACTCTTTGTTTGCTCTTGGTTTACTTTAAATTTATCTTGAGTTGACTTTTAGGTTGCTTTAAGTTTGCTTTTTGTTGATCTTAAGTTATTTATAATAGATCAATAAATAACTGTATATTGTATGATTTTATGTTTAGTTCAATTAAAGGTTGGGGCCAAATTCAAGTTCAGCTTAAAGTTAAAAGTGTGCAAGAATTGGTAAGGTTCGGAAACGCTTTTAATAAATAGTCTTTTTTTTCATTGAAATTTTATATAGTATTTTATGTTTTTTATTATATATTTTTTGTTACATAATTAGATAGTTTGTAGTTAATAGATAGTTTGTCCAGTATTACCAACGTTTTACTCTGAATTCTCGTATGTTGTCTAATGTAATACGATCACTCCAGGCTTTTATGTGCGCAAGTTATATAAATGTCAAATTTATAAAATAAACCAGAACTCTTCTCAAGCGATAACAAAGTCAAAGTCGTAAAGTTATGCCGGAAGACATTCTTTTAGTTTGTTTTTATTAAATCAAAGAATGTATTTACTTTCGGAGTTTACCTTCGGTTTACTAAGGGGACATTTCATCGCCAGTCACCAGAAGAGTGATTTTCTGTTTCCGTAAGTCAGTTCTTGATTGGGTTAACATGGTTGTCGCGGTTAGAGAAAAGTCAGGAAAAAATAAAGTTTTTTTCAAAGTCAGAGAAAAGTAAGAAAACCATTTTGATTTGGAAAATTATTCTGTAATCAATGATTTTGATACTTTCGAAATGTAATACGTCTAGATGTAGTGTTTTAAGTTAATGGTTTTCGCTATGAAAGGTCAGTGAAAATTGTTTAGAGTTTCGAGAAAAGTCAGGGATTTTTTGTTATGTTATGTTCTAATAAGAGACAACTCCAAAAGGCATACTCTAACTCTCCTGTTCCCCCTGTTATCAATTTTACTGTAATTATCAGTTACCAGACGGTGTTCTCGTCTATGGTTATGTGGAAACTATTCTATAGCCGTGCTCGAACTCAATGGAGTAGTTGTACATGTATTTACTATTCACGCAACATTCCCAGTTCTGTGAACTTAATGTACTGGTGAATTTGACAAAAAAGAGACCAATAAATCTATAGGTTTGTCGAAGTCTAACAGTAAACGTATCCTGACCTAATGATTCCTTTAATGCTTACCTTAAATCGAATCTTTAAGTCCTTTTCAAACGAGAACGCTAGTCAACGCAAGTTTACTTGTTTACCGAAGCTGTTACACCAAAGTTTTGGGTGTAACAAGCTCATCTGTACCTTGCCCTGTTTTTCTTTGAGTTTTTCTCTTTATAATCTGAAAATGACTCTTAAAGACTTCAAATTTTACGTGAAATTGGAACAAGATCAATTTAGTCGCAAGCAAGTGCAAGTCATCACAAGTTGGCGGTCAAACCGAGGCATTAGCTAAAACTTGTGAGGATTTGTTTTCTCGTTTGACTGGGGCTAAATGTTGCTCGCTGGCTTCAAAACTCATCCTCGTCTATGTAATTTAGTGATCGTTGCAACATTACATGCAATGTTGCACCGCATGTCAACTGCTTTAAACTCTTCAAATTCTTTTTTAAATTTTGTTACTTGATATGATGTATCATCATCTTGTCAAAGTCAGATTTCCGCCATTTTACTTTCTTTCTCGCTTGGAACAAAACGTGTGTATTCCTTATGAAATTTCAAATTTAGTGGGACTGTAATCCCGAGACTATCTTAGGTCTCTTTGTAGAGGTATGCGGACACGTTGTCCTGTGAAAATAATGCATGTCATTAACTCTTGGTGCCAGAATAAGTCACCAGTTACTAATGGAGACTTCAGTGTTTTACTCTGGTAAATGTCAGACGATTTTTCTGGTCAAAGAGAACACCACAGTCACCAAGAGGTTGAATAACGTGGTAATCAATAAAATTGCGCCATCGACCATTTTTGTAAGTTTCCAAATTCTTAAATGTCTCATTTGGTTTGGTTAATATTCCAGCGCTGTTTATATAAAGAAATCGAGAATTGTGGTAGTCAATACGGTTCGTTTGACACAGAAACGAATACTAAAGGTATGTTTGGTTGGCACAATTGACATATATATATATTTATGTATATTTATTCATCTATCCATTCATCTGTTCATCTATATGTGTATGTATATTACGTAAATCTGTGTTAAAGATTAATTGTTTACAACTGATCTAGAAATGTTATTTAATACGTTAAATAAGCTTAAAAAATACAAACTAAATTTTCCGCCGCTACCTGCGACCTTCGTCAGAATATAGGTGGGTTTCACTACCGCCATCTGGTGGTCACTTTAACAAGCGTTGTTGGTCATTAGCTTATTGCATGTGACCACCACATTGGCTATGGAACTTTTATCTTTTAAATTTCATGGGATGGATTGTTGATTAAACCCACTTATATTTGCACGATGAAAAATTGAACTAAAGAAATCAAAGTTCTCATGATCAACAAAATGATAAAAAGATTTTTATTAAAATGTCGGACAACGTTTCGACCCGACAACGGGTCATCATCAGGTCAAAAGTTAAAACTGCGCAGATCCCTTAGATACAATTAAATTATTCAAAATTTCTTTAAAAATACAAACCCCAAACTGACTTGCTGCGTACAACCAACATAAAATGCAAATAAGTTTACATAAAAGCAAAATATACCATGCAACAATAAAATGTTTGAAAGTCATATTGATAAAACTATATTCAGGTTTCGTCCCTCTATGTTTCTGTTCAAATTGGGTTTTAGTTTTTCGACATAAAACGCCTCCACGCGTAATCTATCAAAATTTGCTTCAGCTTTTTCAAGTACTGAAAATTGTTGAGCACTCGTGACCATGAATTGCATTCAAGGACGTAGTCTTCTTTGAATTTAAATATTTTTTTTACTCGCAATTCCAGCTTTTCTGAATTTAGTTTTATCAATATGACTTTCAAATATTTTATTGTTGTACGGTTTACTTTGTTTTTTTTGTAAATTTTTTAGCATTTCACACTGGTTTTATATAGTAAGTCAGTTTGTGATTTGTATTTTTTTAAAAATTTGCATATTTTATTGTATATAAAGTAAGACATCTATGTAATCTTATACCTTTGACCTGATCATGACCCGTTGTCAGCTTGAAACGTTGTCCGACATTTTAATAAAAATCTTACTAAAAACTGAACTGCCCTATTTATGACCTTGTTCGTATGTCTCTTCAAGGTATTCATTAATGGGATATATACTCGTTGGAATTCCTTGTGCCCATTTACTGGTTCTTTATTAATGCATAAATAGAGAGACTCAAGATATGTACGCTTACTATAATTTATGACCCTTTTTCGATATCTGCACATCGTCTAAATGCACGCCATGTCCGGTTGTGTCTGTATGTTCCATGATTGGGACTCAGTCTTTCTACTTGTCCCGAGCTTATGTATCTACCCAACATGATTTCCGCGACCTCTCCTTCTGTTCTCTCCAACATCGTGAATGAGCATGATTGGAATTTGAACGTGTAAACACTGCCTTTGTCTTGTGCTCGAGAAGGCTGATTCTTGGGTGTGCGAAAAACATCTCCCAATGTCATTATTGATTTATACGCCGTTCTAAGTATGCATCCGTCAATATATTCGTTTCACCCTTTTTTACACTTTCGATAAAATTTGAGGTATATACGTTGACCTTCAGGTCTTTTAAAACGTTGCATGCCCTTCTCGGCTTAAGCCTGGCTCACACGAGAAAAGCAAGACCAAACACAAGGTTGAAACAAAGTCTAACAGCAGGTATTCTTGAGCGAGAGCGCGAACATGAATGCAAGCGCGCGAAATAGACGCAAGCACAAGTGCAAGCATAAGGGCAAGACAAAAGGGTTTCGTGGTTGTGCTTATGTTTGTTTTACCCCGGTTCACACGTAAATTTTGATTGTGCTTTCATCACTTGTGTGAACCAGGCTTTATTTTTCATAGTTATTAAATGGAATAACCTCTGCTCGATCGAACAAAGTCCTAAAAACGGCTGCCTTGCGCAAGTCGAACGCCAAATACTTTTCTCTGTGTTTAGCTTTTCCGTAGACATAGTGACATCTGTTTACCCACTTGCATGCTCTGTAGTTTTTATGTCACAGTACGAAATGATTTGCTTATTCTGGGAGATCGACCGTAAGTCAACGGTAAATTGAATGTGCGAAACGATTAAGTCTAAATGGTTATGAAAGCTCTGAACATCCTATCGCTTCAGGCACGAATTAGAGACGTGCACAAATGGGCAATTTTACCCATCCAAGTACACTGGTTGTTGCCTTTTTACGATGTGTACTTGAATTGTGGACACAGCCACTCGAGTGCATCCGCAAACGTAGATACATCGAAATGTCATAGTCTATTGACCTTCCTTTTCAAATGTCCAGAGGCCGTTACCTGAACTCCCAATAACTACCGACAGAACCAACGTTCCTTTCCTGCTGCTCCATACAAATGCAAAAAATATACCGGCCATCCGCGCTACTATCCACTTCTGTCAACAAGCCTTTTCCCCCGAAATTTCCGTAGACATAACTTATCGAATGATGAAATAGCAAGCTCGGCTAACACAAATAATCGTGATTTGTCGGTGTTTGTCAACCGTTAATTTACCTCAGTCTTTTCTCAGTCTCGACCTTGACTAATTATTCTTTACTAATCCTTTAGAAATGTATGACAACGACTGGTACAAGCTAGGAAAGAGAGGTAACTATATTTTACTTCCTTTGTTTATCAATAGGCTTTTTTTCCTTGTCCTCGAAAAACTTGATCAACTTTAATTCATAATCTGCTCCGTTTACCCACTGGATCACTACCACCAAATTTATGTGTAAATTTGATTAAATTTGCATCGATACAAGCATGGACGGCCTGGAGAATTGCTGCGGACTTTCGTAAATTTTGTGATGTGCTCTTAATAATCATCTTTGATTAACAAAGTAGTGAAAATTTTGCTCCTCCCTTTCTGTAACTGTCCTATTTCTTGCATTGGAGGCGAGTCCTAAGCGAAACTGCGAGTTTTAACACTAGAAAAAAAAAAGCTAATTCCGTTTCTTAAGTAGGCTTACTACGGTTTTTTTATGGATTTTTGTGGGGATGAGTGAGTTCTAGAAACGATAGCTTCCCAATTAATCTACACTGCTAAAGTCAACTGAAAAAGTTGACTCGAGCAGGATTTGAAAAAGTTAGTTCTAGAAATTGATATGTTATTTCATTTCAAAGTGAGTTCTAGAAATTGACATGTTTTGACGTTCGGAATAGTACTGTATAGAAAAAAAGTTACACCAAGAGGGGTATTTGAACAAAGCAACAGTCACATGCGGTACGCAAGATGATTCACGGCTTTTCAGCAAGCAATAATGAGGGCCTGCAAGTGTGCAGCGGTATGATTTTCCTTGATTGAGTACGCATGCAAGCTTTTGGAAGGGTAGTACATCTATTTAATTCCATTGTTTGGTGGTCTCTTCAGTAAAACCATACATAAGTATAGTTAGCATTTATAGTTGTTCTCGAGTCATATAATTCAGTTCTGTAACAAATTAACAAATTCATCGAATAAAAGAGTTTCATGAATTAGCTTAGATTGTTCTTCTGTGTATGTCACTAATCAAAGCTTCTTCATCTTCTCAGAACCGCTGCACTTAGACACTGAAAGCATACTCTTAAAAATTGGCAAATGGGAAATAAAAGTTAGGCTGTTAGAATTTCTTTGATATTTGACTAAGCATACTCAATCTAGTTCAATCTTATATTTCAGTATTGCTTCCATTCGGTGCTCTGACGATTGTCGAAAATTATGCTATGGTCCATGATCCCAGGAATAAAAAATGCTGCTTTGGAAAATTGATATGAAGTAAATAGTGATAGTTACAACCGCGTGTGTCAATTTGACGTAATGTACTTTGATTTCAGTTCTCGAAAAAGGAAGTTGTCCAGCAGCCCAGCAGTACGCCAAATCTGGGTGTCCGCCTGGACTAAGGCGAAATATCTGGTCCCTTGTTCTTGATGTAGGCAATCCAGAAGAGGTACTATATTGATATTTAGTGGAGGAATTATTTTTCCATAATAGGAGAACCTTTCTTCAAACATTTGTTTTGTAGTTATGCGTATCTTTTATTTCTGGCAGAACAGGATCTACTTTGAACAGCTCAAGTCGTACGTTTACAAATACGATCTACTAGCCGACAGTCTGGTCAAGAAGGTATGGCAGTTGTACAGTTAAATGTATCATGGTAAAAAGATTCGATAGCAAAGTAAATTGTCACGTTGGGTGTTTTTGGGTTGCATTTGATTAGTTGAGGAGTCTTCCTATTGTTGTCACTAGTTTTCTCGTAGTTTTTACCGGTTTAATCTGGAGTAAACAGTACATCCATGAACAGTTTTCATCTAGGTTTCCTGGTCACCTATTTTCACAGTCTCTCCGCATGTTTTATTGCGTAAATTTTGCGATTTTCACTTTTAAGGAAGAACTGTACAAAATCTTTAAACAAAAACTTGGACTTCAATTCATTGGTCGATCTTAAACGATACTTTGCTTTTCGTAAAATTTGGATAACGTATTTTACATCATAAACCTCGTGGTTATCTGCAGCTAAATTTTTTTTATATAAATTATTTATTAAAGTGACTGCACCTCTGAAACGGTCATTAACTGAATGTCCCTTTCACATTAAATGTGTTCTGTTTATGTTGAACTTTCATACATTGTTTTGGAATTGTCTCGTTGACATATCATAAGAAGTATTTGTTCATTGGTATGATCCCCTCATTTATCAATAAAGGCTCAAAAGATCATCCGTTATACTCCAAAAATCATCCATCGTACACCAAGGTATTTTAAAAATACTTTGGTTATTTTATAATCATGTTTATATCACCTGTTTCCGCTGAGTTTCCGTGTTGGGATCAGGTACTTGGATTGTAGAACGCCTTGGAATACGTCTTGTTGATTTCGGAGCTTAGGTTCTCTCCGGTGCTTTGAAGGTTTTTCTTCATGTTCTCCCGTTTTTCTCCAGCCGCAAAATCAACCTGGCTTAATCGATCTTAGCAGTCGGACTCTTCTGACATGAGTCCGTGGCTCGGAAGATTAGATAACCACTTCCTACGTTATCGACGTTTAACAAATTCCCTTTATCCCTTTCTTCCCCTCCGTAATGTTATTCGTAATTCCAAACTCCGAAATGAAAACGACTTCAATCTTGTCTCTAGTCATTTCGAGAAAAGGAAACTTACCCATTTAGAAGCTGCGTTGGATGGCGATTTTAAAGGCACATGACTCAAATATTAAGTTTACATTATTTGAAAGAACTCTTAAAATAATGAGGAATGTCAATTTAGTGTTCTTCCATATTTCCCCTAGTTCCGGAAATATTTAGAATTTTTTAATATTCAAATTAGATAACTTATGACGTCAGATTGTTCACACAATACTTTAAAATTGTTTATATGTTTAAGATTATTGAACGAAATCATTGGTAACTTCTCTTTAACGTCCAAGTTCATGACCTGTGCTAATAGGCCAAGTTTCAAGTGATTACGTTCAATAATCTTAAAGATATTAACGATTTTAAAGTATTATGTAAACAATCTGACGTCATAAGTTATCTAATTTGAATTTTACAAAATTCTAAATATCTCTAGAACCAGGTGAAATGTGGAAGAACAGTAAATTGACATTCCTCAATATTTTAAGAGTTCTTTCAAATAAGACAAACTTAATTTATTCGAGTCATGTGCCTTTTAAGATAAGGTGAAAAGTCAAATCTATGTATAAAAATTGAGAACGAAGATCCTGACATATTTAAAACACATTATATTTCTAGGATATTAAATCTACTGCTACGAACGATGATCAGTACTTTGTTTTCGAAGACTTGCTGTATCAGGTGAGTGATAAGTCCAACCAAAATGGTATTTACACTTCTGGTTGATGTAATGTATCGAACGTGTATGTAAAATATATGAACAACGAGGTTGAGTGTTTCATCTGGGGGACCAAGTACGAGGAAACAAGATGAAAATACGTGGCCGAAGACCAGATGCTTTAATTGTCTTCGAGTATTTAGATTCCCCTGGTGAAACACGTGAAACGAGTTGTTCATTTGACATCTCAATCGAACACGATATTAATTGATTTTAAAAGATTCTTTAGAAAACTGAACCATCATGGGACAATGATTACTGAGGTACTCAAAATCTATTTCTAAGGACCGTATTTGTCCATGAGGATGTACAGCGAATATCTTATAAATGGTTGTGAATGGAAACTATCGATATTGGGCAGGATTCATTCTAAAACAAGTTCGATGCTCATTCTAATCCAGAATTTGATAGTTCCAACTAGACGTCGAGCAACAAACATTACCATTCGATTTATTTTTTCTTCTTTTTAATTACTTGAGAGCCCACTTTGTGACCTGCAAATAACTGCCTACAAACAATGGTTTGCTCATGCGCCTTTCTGACAAATCTTTTTTTGCTGCGAATAATATTCTGCTTATGCGTATTATTCTCTACCTTCGTAAACATGACTCGGTTTGCCGAGTTGTCGGAAGATGACCGGACCTCTTTATTAGACCAGAAAAACAGTGAAAGTAAAAACAGAAAATAAATCGAATGATAAAACGATTATTGAACTCGGCTATCGCAAAATATCGAGTGGCGAGTAGTTGATCTGCGAGACACTGACAAATCACGATGTTTTGCTCAACCTCGTTCAATAATTGTTAATTGCTTACTGTCATTGCTCGGAATGAGTTTACAAGGGAAAACAACTAGAATTTAAGTCCCAGGCACCTATGTGCCGTTTTGTGCTGTTGCACATAGCAACAATAGCTATCTGAAAGTCAAAACTATGAGCGTATAAGGTGTAACTGTATCGTTAATTGACATATTGCATGAAAAAAAATTTCATCTGATATGAAAACTTTGCGAGTTTAGGGGGTTTCAACGGAGTATCAAACGTCAGTCACGTGATCAAATGCGCTATTCTGATTACCTAATTAATTTGAGTTATTCGTTAGTTTGAGATAGGATGAGCTGCCTGTGAATAACAAGTCTGCATTAATTGGCTAGTTTCTGCTGATCAACAGAATTTAATTACTTCCTCAGAAATAAAATAGTCATAGCTCTAAAAGAATGCACCGTTAATTCTATGGAAGCTTACGTTATCAGAAAAGTCACAGTAAGTCATAACTATTGGAAACTCTACGTAATTAACTACTGAATTTTGCGGCCTTTTTAAGGACAAATGCCAAACGTTATTTGTTTTAAAATTTTATTTATTTGTAATTTTCCTTGTATAGGTTTTATTAGTTTTCACTCGCGATACATGGGTTCTAAAACAGTTTGATCAGACTTCTGCCTCCCCACCCAAATCATATATAAGAGGTATGTAGAGAACAGAGAAGATTAAAGATTAGAGAAGATTGAAATGTTATCAAACATGTTCAGCTGTTAAAGGGTGGTCAAGCCAGATTTACAAAAATTTCATTTCATGTCACATCAGAACTACATATAAAATTGTGATGTCACAAACAAAATTTTCGTTTCATAAATAAATCAGGAACATTTTCACATAGGAAATGTCTGATTCAGTCATGTGAAACGGTCATGTGAAACGACATGGTTCAGAATATCAAATGAAAAAATTTGCAAGACAAAACATTTATTTCAAATGTAAAAATTAAAGATTCACGAATGAAGGTAAATTTCATCTATGAAATTTTTATCCCACCATTCACTTATATATCTTTCATGCGCGTGCTCGTCAACCCTGTAAGCCCATGATAGTTTTCAAAGCCCTTGACGGGAATCGAACTCTTAACCTTCTGATCGTCAGCGAGATGCACTAACCATTGAGCTGTACGGAATCCGATGGTAGAGTGGACTGAGATGGTAGAGTTAAGTTCACTGAGTTAATAAGATCAGACTTTCGAACGACGGCACGGTACTGATTTCCGTTGTATTGTGACGATTTTCCATGCGACAGAAATTTTTAAAATCCTTCTGTCTTCGTTGCAAAAAGTCTGTCCGTAATAGCTTCCCTAATATTAGTATGTATTGTTCTGTAAGATCTACCCCAATATTTGAAGGTATGTACTGTATTATTCTACAGTAATATTATATTTTTCCTGATAAAATTTTGAAAAGGACTCATCGAAGGAAACCTAAGATAACGTGTCTTAATTGTGATTGTCATGAAAATATGGCAAACTTTTCGTGCTGTTGTTACCGTGGTTACAACGGGTAATCGCACAATAACTTAAATATCTTAAATTTGTGATATTTTATATTAGATATACTCCGTACATAACTAATTATTATTTTACAGGCAAAATTACTTATAAATAAACACCGTGCTAATTGCAGCATATAAAAAATGAAAACTGCTAGAGCCAATTAAAGATTACACAATTATTAAAGCCTCAGCCAAACCAGAATGCAAATTTCAACTTGCTTGTCCTTTGGCCACCATCTTACATCATCATACGTGGAATTGAAGCAAGTTTTAAATCTAGTTATAGCTCGCATTTTCTTTTGGTCATGCTTTTAATTCAAGATACCACGAGCTGATGCATGCTGAATTGCTGCGGAGAATGCTTAATTCTGGTTTGGCAAGGCTTAAGGAAAGTCTTTTTAATTAGTACTACCTTCTGTTTCTTTATTATCAAAATATTTGCTAGATCTTTCAGATGTTTATCTTCGTATTCTCGTAAAGCAGAAAGACGGGCAAACTTAATGAAGACGAAATGTGTGATATAACCCTTTTCTTGGCCTGGCGAAGGGCAATGCTGATTATTTTGATGAATGTTTCAAGTGGAACCATTTTCAGAATTCTTACATAATGCCTTTTTTTAATATTGGCTCCTTTTTTAGTTCTTTTACAATAAATTAATTAAATTAACCAATAACACAACTGCAAGATCTACACATTTCTTACAACGTTGTGTCTCTTTCTAGAATTGTGTCTCTGACGTCATTCTTTGTGACAACTTTTTAGGAAAACTTGGCGTTGAGGATTTTGCCGTCATCTATCCACCCAATGGTAAATTAATAGAATTTTAATTTTAAGAATTCGGAAAGGGTAGATGCGAAGTAACCTCTAATTTTACTCTTATTCATCACCGACCTAACAAAGGCCGCCCCTTTTCCTGCCACAACTACTGCGAAAGTCCCAGTCACTGTTCCTAAATCCATCGTCTTATGTAATTTGTTCATTAAATGTGATTCCAAAGTTTTAACATTTCTTAAGCCTGATTTTCACAAGCGGGATTTTCCGCGAGCATTGCCTTTTTCTTCTTCTTTTTCTCGGGAACCAAAGAGTTCCCGAGACCCAATGACAAACAAGAACATATATCAATGATCGCAGAAAATTCCGCTAGTGGAAATTGGGCTTTACTGTTACCCTTGCACTCCCTCTCCATCCCAATCCCACTCTCAGTTTCACTCTTTTACAGTCACTATCTCTCTTATACTCACACATACGCACTCTCCCACTCGACCTCGTTGTTTCACACTCGCACTCATTTTCAATCTCATTTTTACCCCTACTCTTACAGTAGTTTTACACTAACTCTCATTATAACTCCCCCTCTTACTCTCCCATTCACATTCTTTTGGTATCACTCTCACTCGCATACTCTCTCTCTCTCTCTCTCTCTCAATCTCTCTCTCTCCGTCTCTCTCTCTCTCTCTCTCTCTCTCTCTCTCTCTCTCTCTCTTTCTCTCTTTTGAACTTTTAGTCCAGTTGTAATTCCAGTTCCTAATCCTCCTTTTTATACTTATAGCATCATAATCATTATAATGGTGAACATCATCATTATGCGTTACCAGTAAATATAAATATAATAATAATGATGCTAATACTAATTCTGGATGAAACTTTACAACGCTAGGTGGCCCTGGGTGTGGATTGAACCCCTCACATCCTGTAACCACTGACCTTCGTGGACTCAGATGGCAGTGATGGTTACAGCTTATAGTAGTCCGTGACGGGTACGACATTGGTACTGTCAACCTGTACATCTCGATCTATCGAGGATTTGCTAGAGTGTAAAAGTATATGCTTTAGACCAAGTGCATTCAGTAAGACACGTTATCAATCCTTTAAGTAAGACACTTAGGTCCTCAGTGAGCTATGGAGACTTTAGTATTTTACACCTGCTGAAACTGATGGTACATATGTCAAACCTGTCACGGACTTGTACACATAGTAACCTCCTCTAACCCTTCTGAATCCATATGTAGTTGGATGGTTTGAGAATCTCACTGTCCATGAGAAGGTTACTAGTACAAGTCACGTCAGGAAATAACGGATGACAATGACGTCGACTAGCTTAAAAAAATACTCCTAACATACCTATTCTCTAATAGATTAACATATTGAAATGTCGAAGTATTAAAATACCAATATCATTATCTTGGTATTAAAATACAGTTATCACAAATTAGCAGAAGTTAGGTTGAAACGGCTTTCAGCACCCACTAGGTTCAATAACCATGTACTCATCACGTTATTCGAATCGCTTGTTTCATGTTGTAATTTATGATTCATTAAAATTCTTCGTTGATTCTTTCACAGGTATCATCCCATTCCATGGTTTTTCCATGTATGGTATGTATTTTGCTCTTATTTTGAAAGACCTGAGTTACGAATTTCAATTAATTTTTGGTTAAAATGCTGTTGTTGACCTGTTACTATATGTGTAGTGACCACGACGGGGCCCTATTACCCGAAAAACAAAAATATTCCAGAAAATCTCACGTTATTATCATGAAAAATTGCACAAAGTTTCATAAAACTTTGGGTCTGAAGTACAACATTTTAACTGGTAGGCTTAGCCCCCTGGTCAAAATTCACCATAGCAGTGCGTTGCACTCGCACCAACCCCCAACTTGATAAATTCAGATTCCAGAACGCTCGTGGTTTTACAGTGTGAGTTTTGATTGCGTATTATGGCTAGAAGGGTCATATTTTAATGTAGCGTTAACCGCTACTATTCTAACTGATCAGTGTTCCTAAGTCCTTTACCACACATTTCTTTAAAGTCTACAAAATTTTAATTTAATTGTTTTTCCTCACTGGCCTTAACGCTTTCCTGTCCGAGGACTTTCCCCTAGACGAGTAAAATCGTCTGGCATTAGCCACAGTAAAATGCTAAAGTCTCCATAGGTCACAGAGGACCTATACGGCCAGGAAGGAGTTAATTACTTTATCTCGTTTAGGTTGCGGGTTTTTCGATGCCGACCAAATTCATAACTTTTGTCGGCTAAATTTTTTTCTTTTCATATGATTTATTCCGACATTGTTCCATGTTATTTCGGCTAAATTCGCATCTGATATAAACAACAACAAAAGTACGCGATAGAGGCTGAATAAAACACAGAATAAAAAATTAAACAGGTTAAAACTGATTTAGTGAATGTAGATTTTGCGTGTATTTATCTAGCTAAATAAGATAATTCAGTTCATTAAATTTAGCTGCTCCACTGTGTTATATATACGAAGATCCGTCTCGTCTCTACCACATGTTTAGAGAACTGTACATGAGGTTGGTGGTGACTATATTCTTTCATAAACGTTTAGTTGATTCTTGCCGAACTTAAATTTATTAACAAGCATGACTGAGAACCTTGCCTACACAGGAACTGGGGCAAATCACTTTGCATGATCTCAAAACTTACTACGTCTACAATACATCTTCCTCCGTCACAAATACTTCGATATGATTCCCCTTGGGCTAATCTCAAAAAGAACCTCGACTGTTAAGTAATCAATTTTTAAACGTTGAAGTAAGCTTCAAACACGAGCTGGTGTTCCTCTTCCGGTTTCTAAATACAGAGAAACGAGTTTAAAGTCGAGGCGAAGCCGAGTTCTTGTAACGAGTTTCAAGAAAATCGTAGGCAGAACACCAAACGAGTGTATGAAATTCACAAACGAGCCAGTATTGTGAAAGAAAAACGAGACAAAATTTGGCTGTAATCTTCCTCCGATTTCTAAATACTGATTAACTATGTATTTCCTTTGTATTTGCTTTATGAATTATTGATGAGTTTGAGGACGTAAATTAATAAATTTAATATTTGCCTAGAGAAATCCTAGACGATGTTTAAATATTTTGATTTGGCAACAAAAAACAAGTGACTTTTAGCTTTGAATTTCATGGACGTATGCCTTTGACTTCTTGACGTTACGCAGCCCTAATTCGGTTCGAGTCAGCTAGCGTGAAAGCACTTCTTGACTTTTCTCGCTTTTCGCCGGTTTGGCCGTTAGTGTTTAGTCCTCTCAGAATAATTTACACGGGGGGTTAGCAGGGTTTACTAAAAAACTTCGGGGTTTAGTTTGTCGGCCCTGGGGAAAAAACTTGGATGTCGAACCCCCTGGACAGCCGTGTCTTGGATGGGACGTTACCCTCTGGAAGTCATAATAAATATTTGGTGTTCAGAGGTTTAGTTCTAGGTTCCGGTTGGAGTTAAGGTTAGAGTTATTGTTTGTGTTAGGGACTGGTTCTAACTAATGTGATCGCGTGAAGGAATGAGGGAAACGACCAGAAAGGCCCCATGTCGGCCATTTTTGGCTTCACTTTTTAGGTGGCAGTCAGCCTCCAATCTATATAGAGTTCAGTGGAACTGATTAGAAAATTATTCAAATCATACCAGGAAATGTCGATTTATGCAAGAAAAGTGGCTTGGTGAAAAACAGCCTGTAATGCATTAACACAGCTCAGGCCAGCGGTTTCTATCACAAAATGTACAGATGGTAAATAGTCTTTTTTCGCAATCAGATGAAGTATTAGTCATATTCAAAGTGCTACTCTGGTTTCGTGGCCAGCAAAAGGTACATGCAAATAGCCCAAAAACTT
>JBAHVQ010000040.1:75488-92972 GCA_036872915.1 Nanipora kamurai
AAAACATTTTGAACAGACGGTCCGAGCTATTTAGCAAATGCCGACATGTAACCAAACACTTCCTTTAAACTTTTGTTACCTGTATATGTGTGAATAATTAAATCATATCTGTCAGTTGCCTGATGATCGCCCGAGCACGTAAAACTCAGAGTAGCGACAGCAAAATTTTGTCTTTTTTATATATATATATATATGTATATATATATATATATATATGTGTGTATATATATATGTATATATATGTTTATATATATGTATATATATATGTATATATGTGTGTATATATATGTATATATATGTGTATATATGTGTATATATGTATATATATATGTATATATATGTATATGTATATATGTATATATATAGGTGGGAATTCCGGTAAAGTGAAGGATCTATTCAAACACTCCGTAACATGAAATGATATTGGCATATCGTGACCACGCTCTCGACAACGGATTCGCAGGGTCGCGAGTTCGATTCCCAGTCGGAGGCCTCAGAGTTGCAATTTTTCTCAACTGGTCCCGGCTGGGTCTCAAAATATATCTTTCTGACACTCGAAAATTCCCTTCACCAAATACCAATATCATATCATGTTACTGAGTGTTTACGCCAAATATTCCTTGAATATTTTAAACAAGGGCCGGTATGTTCTCAAGCGAGGGAAGTTTCAATACTTTCAATTGCCACATGCGATTTCGGTGCTTCTGAGGCTGGTAATTAGGAAAAACGATTTTCTCATATTTTCTCGAAATTTAAGCGGTCTATTGGTGAACAAACTACGACCATTTTATTCATACGATAATACATTCCTTTGGACAAAAGATGAGATGAATCGAATTTTTGACTGTGGCCACGAAAACCTACCTTTTTTTGTAATAGTTAAAATATGAGCGGCGGATCTTTATGGGCATTTACATTGGCGAGCCAAAGGCGAGCCGTTGTAAATGCCCATAAAGATCGGACGCCAATATTTTAACTTACTTATTAAATGAACAATAGAATGGAGCTTATTAGTGTTCTTAACTTTGATAGAGAATACTAATAAGGCTAATTGGTATTCTTAACTTTGATAAAGATCACTCATGTCGAACTGTTGATCTTTATTGAGATTTACAAAGGTGTACGTGTGACTTGAATGCTCCGTTCTGATTGCTTGCTGTTCTCATTAATTATTCATCAATTTTATAATTATATTTAGAGACATTTGCTTTTAAACAGCTTCTAAAGCTATTACTTGATCTTTTCGTGTTTTTAAAGCAAACAAGCTTTGTGCTAATTACAATGACAATTAGATATAAAATTTCGTGTTCGTTAGTATTCTTTATATAAAACGTTCATCATAATTAGCTGAACTCAAATCTGTCTACTGCCTCTTTGAGATAAAAAAGCTTTATGCTAAACAGGTTGACAATTTTATAAGGTATGAAAGCCATTGCATGCTATCGAATTCGTGAAGCCAAATGCAGAATATTGACTATTGATGATTTTTTGAAATCCTTTTTAACGGCTTTAGTTGTTGAAAAGTATCTAGTCTTAATTTTCCTGGAATAGAAAAACACAATTACTACATCACTGACAATACAAAATGACTGTTGTTAGTATTACGTTGAATGCAGTCCTAATGTCGGAACTGAGGATAGTGTTCGTCAATTTAACCGCTGAGAAACATTTTTTTCTGGGGTATGCGAGCGTGTAGTGGAGCAATTGGTAACTTTTCAATACGTCAAGTTCGATGTATCGTTTGATCCTCTTAAAAAAAAAGTCAGTCATTAAGGGATTGAGGTTTATTTTCTTTTGTGTTGTCAGTATGAATTATTAATGAGTTTAAGAAGTTAAAAGGACATTTTCAAGAGTTGACCCATCGATCCTGTATCAACACCTTAATATAAATGTTGATGGTTTTTTTATTCGTTTTACCATCCTCGCCCCAAATATTCTAAGGGAATGTTTACACGAGCTGGACTAGTCCGGTTAGCTGGGTAGTCTCGTTTGATTAGTCTTCCTATGGCTGTGAAAAGCATCCAAATTAATTTAAAGAAAAAAAAATGATTGGTAGAGTTATGCTGTGGGAACAGCAGAAAGTTAATTTAAATAATCTTTAACAGACGAAGAATTATTTTCCTGACTCCCGATTGGTTGAGCTTGACGGGTGCATATAATCAGCCCCTAAGAGGTCAATAAAAAGTTGAATTCATAAGTTCTGCGGTGAAAACTACGTAGCAACTTAATTTTCGTATTATTTTGAAGGCTGTTTTGGCTGATATAACAGACATAAAGGTAATTCCTCTACTCCAGAGAAGCTTGTTCTTAAGATGAGAGAATGCAGCATGGTTAACTTCCCAACTGCATCACATTGACTGAGGACATTTTTCCCTACTTGTTACCATAGAAAAGTGGAGAAGCGCTACAATGCTAAAATGAAGAACACCCCAAACCCTCGACTCTAGTGTCATATTGTATTGATTATATTGTATTGTATTCTATTTATGTATTGTACTGTATTATATTGTACTGCATTTTTAGCTTACCAATTTAAAAACCACTGAGATTTTACTGTGTGTATTCATCTATATTACTTATAATTGTACTACATTGCAATATCGTATGTAATACGACCTCATTTTATCGTATTCCTGTGTTATACCATGTTTGCCGAAATTTCCTTTGTTGTTATGCGCTCCATTTATTAATATTCCTCACCGAAAATAACTTGAACTAACACTACCTCATGCTTACAGCTGGTTATGTTAGAAAGAATATGACTTTGCTTGACGCCAGTTTAGGTAGTATTAGTTGGAATTTCTACTTCGCTTAGCAGGTGTTTCACTTGGCTTTGCCGTACGTTCTTCGAAAACAGTGAATGGTATTGGTTGTACCTGTTGCAGTGCCAAGTAACTTCTAACTTGCAGTTCTTAAACAAGTATCGGTCTAACTTCGCGAGAGACTTTTTCTTGCATTTGCAAAATATTCTTGAACTTATTCGTTGCTTATTGTATCCCTGATTATTCTATCAACAATGATAGAATCAAAGACACTTTGATACTTTGACGCGTAGAGAAACATGTATTTTTGCAACTTTCCTTGAGTGTTTTGCATTAAAATTTCCCGGTAGTTAACAACTAATATTCGTATTGGTATTACTCATGGACTTGCTGCAACTGATAATAATAGCATTGCCAGAGTATTCGCCATGAAATGCAAATGTAATACGTCACAAAACTTAATTTTGTTTATACTGAAAGTTATTCTTTAATGTTTATTTTTCAGGGCAATTAAATCAATACGAAAAGCTTGGAATATAGTTTAATTATTTGAAATACAAACCTTTTTCCGTATCTGTTCGACAAACTTTAAGCACTTTTGGCAGTTTGCCTTGGACAATATCCTTTAGTCGCTACAGCGGCCATACATTGCCTCTTTGAGTTAATACCTGAGGCCCATTTTAAAAGTCAAATAAGCTCGACAATAAACTATGCTCATTTGCATTGAATTGATTTGGCACAGGAAAGGTTCGACGTCTAAAACAGTGCTAAACAAAGCATGATGCTTCAAGGCTTTCTCGCTCGTACATTGGCATATTTTTTCAGCGTATTACAATATTAATCGAGTTGAACATTAATCTCTAATGTTTTCCGAGACGAAATTGCTTTGTTTTGTGTCATAACATTGGTTAAGGTCGCAACAGTTCGTTCACTAAACGAGGCGAAGTTTTTGGCTAAAAGCCTTCGGCCTAATTTAACAATATAGGTAAACAATGCCTGTCAATATCGATTGCGTTACTACATCTCCAAATAGTATGTTGTAATCATCGATGAAACAGATTTTTATATATATAAACAGGGAAGAGAGCATATTTTCGATTACGTATTCTTTATAAGCGCTCTTTAGCCACCAGTAATGAGACAAAATTTTTACTTCGACGTGTCTTTTCGAGTAGTGAGTATTGTCTACATGACAACTTGTCTATCTGGATTAAAAATTTTCTAAATTCATTTTGCTCTCAAACCATTTGCCTTTTCTGTTAAACCTTAGCAAATTAAAGTCTCGGCAAATTTTTTCAGATGAAAGCAACCTGATCTTCGCTTTTAAAGTTTGATTTCTTCCGCAGTCTACCGGCAATGGCAGACAAGATTGTTTGGTTAAGGAGACAAAATACATATTTAAAATGGACAGATGTTTTTCATTATCAGTTTCGTCGCGCATGCGTCGATGGTTCGACACGCTCTTAGGCAACAAAGTTTTCGTCTATAGTTCAGAGCATCAACACTACTGTAGTACGATGGACAGCCAAGAGGACGCAAAAGCTGCGGGCCCTGTGAGTATCGTTGACCTGAATGTCGGGGGTCAACTATACACCACATCACTGCCTACTCTTTCAAGGGATCCGCAAAGCCTCCTCCATGCAATGTTCAACGGAAGTCAACGTATGCCAAAGGACTCGCGAGGTCGTTACTTCATCGACAGGGACGGTGTATTGTTTCGGTACATCCTTGATTTTTTACGAAACTTTCGCTTGACCCTTCCTGATGGGTTTGCTGAGCTGGACCGGCTGCTCATTGAGGCTGAGCATTTTAAAATAACCGCGATGCATGAAGCCCTGGCAAAGGAGATTAGATCTCGGAAGAGTACAGAGAAAGCGAAGAAAAAAGCCAGCGGGTACTTATCAGTGTGCGTGCGTGGAACCTACGCATTTGGACGAGACGGCGTTGCCGATGTGAAGTTTCGAAAGCTGCAGAGACTTCTGGTTTGCGGTAATGTTGCTCTGGCTCGCGAAGTTTTCGGAGACACCCTCAACGAGACACGCGACCCAGCACGGGAGGAAGTTCGTTACACAAATCGATTTTACTTGAAATACAATCAGTTGGAGAAGGCATTCGATCAACTGGCCGACAAAGGGTTCAAGATGATGACGAGTTGTGCTGGTGGAGCCGGTTATGACCCTGAGAACGAAGAAACAAAGTGGAATCATTTCAATGATTATATATTCTATCGCGGAGACTGACTACCAACAACTATAAATTTATTTTGGATGTAGGACCGGAACAATGGCAGGAGCAGGTGGGAAAAAAAGGCAAACGTTAATTGCTCCCAGCGACTTATTTAATATTGTATACTTCTTACAGTTATAGGAACAAATTGCTCGATTGTAGTACTTACTTTGAATATTCAGGCCAACTTTCCATACTTTGCTGGGGTATTTTGATGAGCAGGCAACGTCACAATCGAAGTGGTTCTTGAGTACCTAAAAAAATGTATATTTCCTGACTAAATTTCAAGTGCTCCTTGTGTACTCAACAACGCACAATATCAATAAATAGTCGACAGGTCTCACCTTTTTCGTTGGTTTATTAAGTTATTTATCCAGGTTGTCAACGACAGTTAAAACAAGTATAAAAGAATGTTGGAGTAAAACAAGCATATAAGGGTATTGAACTAATGCATTCTATCTGTTTCCATTGAAATTAGCATCTAAATTATATCAACTATGTCAAGTAAATATTTGAAGTAAAGAACAACGTACGAAAAACCATTTAACAACAGCCGTAAAAGTGCAACAAAACTGTAAACATCACAAACCTGGACAAGCTATTGCGAAATATCTCGTGCAGGTCTGCTGCGAATCACACTGAACATCTCGTACGTGTGAGCACAACCATAAAAGTAATTTATTTCCACGGGAACCTAACTCCTCGGCTGAGGTAGCCGTAGCTTATCAACCTAACCTAATAGAATAAAAATTTAACCAAAAGATAAAAAGTTGTGTTTCATTAGGCCCTGTTCAGTGAAAAACTACTCCAAAATACTGAAACTTAACATACTCTATCTACATTAAGAAATTACGATTAAAAATTTAGTACAATCTATAAAATGTCACTATAGAGAATTACTTACATTTGCTCTCGGCTTTGACGGTGTCAGCATACATGTATTATGATTAAATCTCAAATTATACTGGATATTCACAGACATCTGAAATATATCCGTAATTAACTTTGGCGAGCCTCTCCTCTCAACAATTTTGAAAGCGTTCTCTTATCTTCGTTGGGTTAGTGGTAATCACTGTAGACTTTTATAAGAATCACAAGGCTCAAAAAGGCCAAAAAAATAAGAATTACCTAGGAATCATGCTCAGGCTCACATTCAAGAATTCCTCCCACAAAAGGAGGAATTCCTCCCCAGAACTGATTATATATTTTAAAATTTTTTATTTTCGTACTACCTTACTTGATGCATTGCTTCAGTTTATAAAATGATTTAGAAAATTTGATTGCGATCATAATAAAAATGCAATTACTTGGAAAAAAATTGTTTTTGAAGCAATAATCAAGGATTTTGGTGCATTTATGTAATGGTCAGCGGTTTGTTTATAGCTTTACAGTTGAGAAGTTCTTGGCCTCATATCTTGAGAATTAACGACAGTCAGATTAACAAATTTGATAACGAGTTTTAGTTTATCATTAGTAACATGTAGACAAAGACTTGTTTTTGCATCACTGTACCTTTAAGAATACTAAGGCTCGTTTCGGCAAACACAAAAGAATTATACAAGAATTATTTAAGGCTCAAAACCCCTGTTTTAATAAGAATCTTGAGGCTCGCTGAAATTTTGGCATTCTTATAAAAAAGCTCAGTGTAAATGGCTTCAGTAGGACTCAGTGTAATTTACCGAGAACATACTTTGATAGAACTTTCCAGTTGTCCCCAGGAATAACCCCGCAGCCTAAACCACGTCAACGAATCTCATAAGGTTTTAGTTTATCTAGGATAAACATAAATAACTGTATAAAGGATACACATAACTGTAAACTTGTTACAGAGAGGCTCCACGCTGTCAGTAATTTTGGGCAGCAGGCGCCTTTTCTTCGCATCTGCACTGACATAATCTGAAGATAAGTGGATAATTAGTCATCAGGACCAAAATCCTCGCGAGATCTACGCTGAGTCATCCGCCAGACTTACCACAATTCGACCACTGTATGGTCGCAAAAATCTACGCGAGACCCACCCGGAGCAACGAAGTTGCTACCGATCAAGTCAGCGGAGAACTTAACCGACGAGAACAGATCAGAAAGGACTTTGGGAAAGTCTACTCACCTGCCAGCCTTGCTCAATCTCTTGGGGAGAGGGCTAATCGAAGCCAATCCAACTTGTAGGCTACAGGGAGTGTCTACTGACATCCAGTCCTTTCTCCGAGATTTCCAAAGTTATTTCCCATAATTTTGGCCATATTTCATTCGAGTCAAGAAAAAAAACGTGAAGTATTCTTTCATCATAGTTATTTTTTTTTTAAATCAGGGGCGATTGCGACACTCATATTTTCAGAAAAAGAATTAAAATTTATGCTGTATTTGTCTGTATTTCTCATCCCAATAGTTCGGTTGATCTCGTGCGTGATGTATCTGCTTGCAGCGGAGAAAAAACTCATCGTACGAGGTCGGCGATCCATCTCGATCTTTTGCAGGCAGGCCTGGATTAACATTTTGCGGGGCCCCTTGACCCCCCCCCAATTTCCCTGGAATCAGAAATATTGAAAGTTCAAAAAATGTCAATCCTTTTTTAGTTCATAATTTGAAAACTTGGCCGCGTTTTTCCAAAAACAGAACAGTTATATTCAATTGAAATGAAATGCAATATTAATTTACAGCAGAAAAGGTTATTTTAAAGTCACTTAATGCGCAATTAATGGTAGTAGTCTCTTACTTCTTATGCTTAGCGCAGATGGATCTTGCCCCGTCTTTACTAAAGAGTAAAGACATAAATCGAATGAACCATAAAATGACTTATTCGCCCGATTCGTCTTCATACTAGATGATTTAATATGAATCATATCTAAAAGACGCAAGTCGTGTGTTATAAATGACGCATTAATGTGCCCTAGAAACAAATAATTAACACTTACCAAGCTTCAGCCCATTCCTTTCATTTCGTTTTGTGAGAGCCAGATACTATCAGAGAGAGTGTTTCAGCCTTCAGGTTTGATTAATTTGAAACAGTAGAAAGAATGGCAATAAACAGCGTTTCCTTGTATGCTTGTTGTTGATCTCTTGTAATTTGTAATACGAGTAACTTGAATGTCATGACATAGCTGTGATACCCGGCCCGTTGTTCGTCCACCGCCGTTGACAGTTGACACCGTGACACACAACGAGTCGTCATCAACAATATCATAAATAACAGGCTGAAAGCCTGAATGCTAATTCCTGTATATTATATACAGGAATTAGCAGTATATAACAGCTACAAGTTCCACTAATACCATATTATTATTACATACTTCGCTTTCTGGCGGTACGTGTTTTTCTATTTTAGAGTATTGTTCGTTTTTACTTTTGTGGCCGTAAAATCAAAAATCGAAACTGGGTAAAGCGCGGGGTCCCTAAAAGCGCGGGGCCCCTAAAAGCGCGGGGCCCGTGGCATAAGCCACTTCAGCCATATGGTTAATCCGGGCATGGCTTTACGTTGTTTGCAATGGCAAGAAGACGCTCCAGACAAGTTTACATTGTGGGTACGTGTTGTTTTTATTGCAAACCAAGACTTCAATGATTGACTTCCGTCAGCTAGTTATGTTAAATTAAAAACGTTAAAAAACTATAAAATGTTAATAAATTTTACTGTGTACATATTTATGAAAAGTGCTGGATTACTGATAGTGCAAACGTTACATTGGTAACTAGTAACAAATCATCGATGATCTCCATCCGTTATTTTTGATAAGAAAACCTTTCCGTTTTCATTAATCTTCATCTAAGAATAGCAAGAAATGTTGGGCATGGCGGAAAACGCGGGTACCGCATAACGGATAGCGGATACTGAATACTTGATTCACATTTGGGCAACCGAAGGAAACTGGATCTTTTGGTACCTTTCAATGTTCTGACATTGGAGAATTCTGAAATTCATGATGGAACTGAGAGGGTATGAAGCATACTTTCTGAGAGATACCGGCAAGAAAATCACTTCAGAGTGATTAAAGGAGCGAACAATGGCACAATTCGAACAAAAACCCTCTCAAAGAATAGCCTGTTGCATAAAAAAGGCTTTCCTGAACGTTACTAAGTGCATCCGATTCGATTAATATCGCTTTCTTCCCGGACAAATAATCCAATGTTTTCAGATGGCGTACGTGAGTTCTATACTCTTCAACGATGACAACGAAATTTTCACTCGTTCAATGTGGCACGTTGGGCGGTGCTATATCAATTTAGTACCTAGTACAATTTAGTTAATCAGTTGTTCGATAATATTTAATGGAGCTCAAAAAAGGTTCTAGCGTAGTTTATTTATTTGTTCAACGAGAAGAAGTTTAAATCGGCTATCCAGCGGATAAATCTTCGGTCTTAATTAAGCCATTGAAGTTAAACAAATGGCTAAGGGATTTCCAGTTTTTACTTATATAGAATTCATTATTTAAACATGCGTGGTCCAATAGACTTTAGACGAGACATTCAAAATCCATCAGAGTATCAAAGTACAAATGAACTACTGGATAGTCATCGGTTTGTAGAGCAAGCGTAAAATTTAACGTGGACCTGTTTAAGAGTGATATAGATCCGCCAACACAAAGCAGTTTTTCTAATTCGGCAACAACTCAAGTACTAATTGCATTAAGATTTTTGACGACTGCTAGTCTTCTTCAAGTTGTTGAAGATAGCTTTGCTGGCTTTCACAAATAAGTTGCAAGTAGAGTTGATTATATGACTGTCGCTGTTGCTCGAAACAGAGAGAGTTCCAGATATTTTCCAAACGGGAACAATAAACCTAATGCAACATATTGAACGATACTAGATCTGGGATATGCCCAAAATATATGTTATGAGCTCGATTAAGAATGTCCCGTAATTAACTTTGTAAGAGTTTATAAGTTTGAATAAGTTTTTCAACTATCTGTCCCGGGCGTCTGGAGCTCGGAGTTTTTCTAATAAGCTCACTACAGCACAACAATGTTCGCAACTGTTATTCAATCTGTTGTCGTGCGTTCGTTTTGTAATTGAATAAAAATTATTCCTGTATCATTTTTCCCTTATTCGTGGTTGAAATTTGCAGACTACCTTGGAGCTCCCTTCGGTTTTCGAATGAATTACGATTAGACAATCACAATTATTTTTTCAATCAGATCTAGAGGAGACAAAAAATGTATTCCTTCAGAGCACAACGAATTAAAACTGAGAAAACAAACCACTTCATTCACTTTGTTAAGGGATGCCTGTCTGAAAAATTCAAAATTTGATAAAACAAATTCAACCACACAAAACCACAAGTGCTCAAGCCTCCATTTTCACCAGCATACAAGCATAATTGGTTCCTTTAACGCTGGAGATCAACTCTTGCCACACATAAAAGCGTTCCAAGAATCCAGAAGTAAAATATTTGCAGTTTTTAGTATACATAGTGCCCAGCAACTTGTCTTTCTAACACATTGGTCTTTACATGACTTTGTTCAAAAAGGTTGTTGAGACAATACTTAAACTAAAGGTTATCCACGGGATTGTTTCCTGGCATTTCTGGGTCTTTCTGAGTTTTTTAAAATCAACAACCAGTCACAAAGTAAACAGATATACAGTAGAGATGCAATAATATAATCCAAACTTTCAGCAACAAATTCCGCTGACGCAATATTTTGCAACTAGAGTTATTGCACACAGTTGAATTGCTCCTCGTACAAGAAATAATTTAGTTGCTCTGAAACCTTGTTTCGAGTCCCAATAAATGTGATCAAAAAACTGATTAAGTAATAGTAAAAAGAGCACTTTCCCACGAGTAAAAATTTCGTTTGCAATGATTGCCGCATTGTACAGAAGTCACGCCATCGGAAAACACCGGACATTCACATTTTGGTAGCTGAAGAAAGCAACATAAATCGATTGACTTACCCTTCGAGTAACGTTCACGGAAGCCTTTCTTCTAACAGGTTATTCTTGGAGAAGGTTTCTGTTTGAACCGTGGCCTTGTTCACCCCTTTAACCGCTCGATCTGAAGTCATTTTGTTGCCAGTATCCCTCAGAGGGCATGTGCTTCATGCCCTCTCAACTCCATTGAGAATTTCAGAATTCTCCAACGTCAAAGAAAAGGGTACCCAAATATCCAGTTTCCTTTTGTTGCTCAAATGTGAATCAAGTATTCGGTATTCGCTATTGGGTATCCGCTATCTGCGTTTTCCGCCATTCCGATATGTTGAACTCGGTAGGACAATTACCATACTATTGCCTATTCTCCAATTTATCCACCACAGATTTCACATAACTAAAATCATGGTCAGATGTGATATTTCCATGACGTTGAGTTTTCTCGTTCTCGTTAATCTCGCTATTACGACAATTAGTGCCAGAAAAACTGTTTTGTACATCTCCATTGTTTTGGTTTTCATTGCTTGGTTCACCTATCAAGTCACCATAGAGCTCATGAGTTTCATCATTTTCCGAACCACTGCCTTGTACGTTCTCATAAAGGCTTTCAATGCCAGGAATTATGTCGCCAGAACCGCATTCAACCTCACCATAAAAGCCAATATCATTTTGGCTTTCTTCGCTGTCGCTTTCCTTGCTGTCATGTACGTTATCCTTAACCCTTTCCTGCTCGATAGCTTTATAATCCAAGTAAACCTCACAGTTACGATCATTTTCCTTGGCAGACTTGATATCCGGAGAGCCGGTATTCTCGTATATTTTATCTGAACTTTCATAATTCTCATACAACTTATCGCCAGTACTGTATGTAACCTCATAAATATGAATATCATATTCACTTTCTTCGCTGTCGCTTTCCTTGCCATCATGCACGTTACCCTTAATCCTTTCCTGCTCGATTGCTTGATAACCTAAGTAAACCTCACGGTTACGAACATTTTCATTGGCAGGCTTGATATCCGGAGAGGCGACATACTCGACTATGTCGTATACTTCATTTGAACTTCCGCAATTCTCATACAACTCGTCGTCGGAACTATTAGAGCTTTCCTTATTTTTGACATCATTAGCGCTGATAAAGCCACCACCGTTATCAGGCCCATCAAATGTACTTGTTTTAGTAAACCTTAAGGAAAAACAAAGAAAAACATTAATACATTTACTAAAAGGAAGCACAAAGAGGATGGTAACGATCAATACTGTCATTAGAAATAGACGCCTTTTTGACAAAAATTTTTTGAATTTAAGTGAACTCGGATTATCGGGTACTCGGATTAGTAAAAAACCACTAATTTACCTTTGAAGTTCGTTAACTGCGCTAAGAATTGAACCTCGTTTATTTGGTTCCTGTTTCCAGAAATATTTATAGATGTTGTACAACGTATCTGATGAAGTATCCGGATTCGAAAGTCGATAGCCTGAATTTATCTTTACATCAACCTGTGGACAACAGAACAAAAAGAAGTATTTTCTAATAAGTTTACTTGGCATTATTGACACTTGCCGGACGCCTGTAACAGCCTGATGGCCGGTCAGTTGCGCCGGTGTCATCGGGATGAGTGATCCCAGGATTAAGTGACCCCCGGATTGTGTGATCCTGGTCACCTTAAACTCAGGTACCAAAGACCCCCAGGCACTAATTCCCCATTTTTCTGGTGCCCATCTTCAGGGTTGAATTACCCAGGAAGCAAATGAATGTTAGGATTAGGAGTTGGTTTGCAATTGGTTGAGAGTAGGGTGAGTGTTAGGATAGAGTTAGTATTAGGGATAGGATAATGTTTAGGGTTTTCGGTTTGGAGTAAGTTTCAGTTCCCATAGGGCGTCAATGATCCCCTGAACATCTCACTGATCACCATGGACTGGTAACCTTCTGATTTCCGGAGAGACGCTGTAACCATATGGCTACCAAAACTTGGATGGTAAGCTAAGATGCAGGTTCCAACAAAGCTGAATGACATTAATGGTGGGCACAATATGTACATGGTGTTATTCCCGTCTTGGACCTCAGAGATCGTTTCTCCGAGGAAAAACGAACGTGACGAACGTTCACGTCTGTAAAAACACAAAGCTCCCAATTGTACACATTTTTTGTTTATAATTCAGATCCTTCACGTTATTACAAAAATATCTTAGCTTCTGCAAAGGCAGCACATATTACGAACCCACACTTTAACTCACCATCTGAGTCTCACTGGTCATCAGAAGGTTGCGGGTTCAATCCCCTCTGGGGCCCAGAAATTGTTTTTCTTGAGGGCAAATTCTTGAACACCGCTCACACGATGTTATCTGCTATATTCTTATCCTTCAAAAATATTGGATGTAGACCACTTGCATTTGACGTCAAATCGACTCATCTGAGGACAACTTCAAAGTTTCGAGGTTGAACAGATCCAATAATTTATGGAAATTATTTGGTTCATGAGAATTTTTCCTCCAACAGGGGGATGAGTGCAAGTGGTCTTAAAACGAAATTTTGATGTAAGTAAATCACTAGATAACGCATTCCATTGCTCATAAGATACAAATACTATTCTTTTTTAACGACACCAGTGGTGGCTTCAGAGGGGGTCAGGGGCTACAGCTATTCCATCGGGGATCCCTAACTCCTCCATCGGGAAAACACTGATTATCAGTTGGGAAAGAACTGGAGAAAAAGTGTGTTTACTTTCTATTTTCTAGATTCAAGCTTAAACTGAGGCTCTGAATGAAAACTCGCTCAAAGAAATTCCTCACTTTGCCAAACGACTTAATCCCTTTGATTTGCTACCACATATATACGCGAGACTTTAATAGGTATTCAAAAGAATTTTAAATAAATTGAATGACTTATAATTTCTTTTGAAAATTCTGGAAACGAAAGGGTAATTACGCAATGAGAACTGAAATCAAACGATACATATTAATCAATAACTAAAGTAACAAAGTAAATCTATAAAAGCTAACGGCTAAGAACGCTTGCAAGTACTCAAAATTTGACGGTACAGCTTGTTCTTATGAATAGATACAGAAGGCTCTCCCTGAAGACATCTTATGCTATGTAAGGAAAACATAACAAGTGTACGGTTCTGATCTCATTTTAGGTAATGAATTAATTTAGGGAATTCGTAGTGAAATGGAACTTTGTCGCTATTGTTGCCATAGCTGTAATATTCCACACTCCACCAACTGCAGAATTGATTCACAGACTCAACCGCTGTGAAGAGGTTTCTCACTACAACACAGTGTTACTGGCTTGTTCGTTATATTTGCCGAACTTTTTGCATTCGTGACACTATATCCGATAGGGCACGTCTTAGAATATGATCATACCCACGAAGAATTCTGTAGAAAAATGCATATTGTTTTATTCTCTAGCGTATTTTATTTGTCGTTTAGACTTTGCAATTGATTAGGCATCAATCTTTTTGTGTTTGGTTCATCGCAGCTGGCAAAGGCAGGCGCAAATGCAGCCAAGCACGAGCCAGTTGAGCGAACTTAAAAAGCTTGAGGCCTATGTTGTCACGCAAGATTTAGTTGCGTTTGAAAGTGAAAATTTTGGCAAGGGTTTCATTTCCGAGTATTCAGATGATGAAAGCGACTAACGAACTAGGTTCGTAAAGCCAACAACAGTGAACAAAATCGAGCAAAGAGAAAGAGAGAGAAGTCCACTGAAAACTCGACAAGTACATCCTGGTCAGTCAACGTTTACCGAGCCAGGGCTGAACAATAGTCACATTGAAACTCTGCAAGGTGAGTATACGTCTGTTCCTCTTGATTTCAAATCCACCTGCCCTGAAGAGATTAATTATTGGCTTACAAGATTTATTCTGGAAGTTTATGAGAGCAGATGGCAAACCGTACCCACCGAACTCTTTGTACGGTATTTCAACAGGACTGCTGAGACATTTTCGTGATAATTTAAATCAATTTGATTTAAAAATTCTTTCGAAGACGATGTTCACTTTCAGTCATTTCGACAGGCGTTAGATTCTAGAATGAAAGAGACGGCCAGAGCTGGCATTGGTACTAAAAAGACCTCAGCGGATCCTTTGACAGTAGAGGACGAAGGACAGTTGTGGTCATCAGGAACGATTGGCTTCCATTAATCGAATCCATTGAGCTATGCCGTACTTTCTTACAATTGTAAAATATTTGGTTTTAAGGCGATGAATGAACACGTGAGCATTATGGCTGAACAGTATGAGTTGTGCTCCGACAAGGTGATATTAGGTATGGAAAGCAATCTATTGGAATTAATACTTTGTCGAAGTATTTGAAATCGATGTGCAAGGAAGCGAAGATAAACATGGATGGGCGACGCTTCACAAATCACTCTGGAAAAGTGACTTATGCAATGTAATTATATCAAATAAGAAATTTTGATGGAACTGGTTACCACAGCACGACTGTCCGCTCCTACAAACGACCTAGCAGCTCTTTGGTAAAAGCCGTGTCCGATGCCCTACAACACCAAGCGGAGAGTCAGAGGAATCAGATGGTAAAATTAAAACAATAGTGGCAGAGGACAGAAATGAACCAAAACTTGCATTGTCTAAAAAAACATCACTTGTAATTAAACATGGTGATACAAGTATCACTTTTAAGTTTGAGTGAAAAAATTGGTAATATTCGGCTCGTTTTATGTTTCTGGCAGAAAATTGTACTTTGTTGGGTTAGAAAGGACAGACTTAATAAATGTAATTGTTTTCGTCGTCGTCGTCGTTGATGTCCGCATTATTTTTTTGTGGTGAATATGTTCTAGTGAGTTTATGTAACTAATTAGTATACTCTATATAGAGCATACTAATGAAGCTTTAAAACAAAGAAAAACAAAGAGCATCAAAGAGCATCAACAATAAAGCATCAAAATTCTGGGCGCTGATTGGCTGAGTGGGTATGATCATATTTCAAATATTCATTAAAAGCCTAGAGAGAGGTTTTTATTCAACTGTGAAGACCGAGTGCGAGGTGCAATGTCTTTACATTTGAATAAAAACCGATCTCGTGGTTTTAACTTGTTTATATGCTTATCAGACCATATTCTTTTGTTTTCAGGAAGTTTCATTATTTGCCATTGGAATCTGAATTAATTAAAAATAATAACCTCGTAGTAAGTAATTAATTAAACTAAAAACCTTCTGGAGTATCAAATCCGATTTTCTCTGCTAAGTAAGCAATCTTCCCGAATTTAGGCTGTCCTGAGCTAATAAATCAGCTGAAGTAATTTACCATACTCCTTTTATTACCAAAAAACAAACTATAGCTGTTGTGTCATCATGCACCAACAATCCCACGTTAATGAATTCAGCAGCTACTCCACATTCAAAATTAATGTTAATACTAATAAACCTCCACTTTGAGCCCATTTCGTCTGTGTTAGCTTCTTCATAGATCTCTGTCCCTATTCGCGATGGGCTTGATCAACAAAACTTGAACCTGAAGCATTTCGGTTTCCGTTCAAAATATTGGAAAACCATGTTCAGTCGATCAGCTGTTTCGTCGCCTACAGTTTCCTTATGTTTTCCTGTCGGCTATTCTCTCTTTGTTCGGTGAAGGTAACTTTAGAACAGACTCCTTCTACTCTTTACAAGTTTGCCTTTCGTTATGATGAAGCCGGCCGAATCAAGACCGAACAACATTGTCATGAATAAATTAACATATCACACCCAAACAAACGCATGCAGAGCAATAAACAAAAAAAATGAATTCCCTATTGAAATGTCAGGAGAAAAATGCATTGAACCTTATTGGTAAAAGCATTTGACTATCAAGTAATAACCTGGTAGCCGGTTTTTATTTCAAGTAATGACCTACACTGCAACGCCGACTTTCCCCCGGGGAAAATGAAAAACCAGCGCCTGCTTTCAAAATCAGATTATTACGCCAAAGTTAATAACCGACGGAAAACAAAAGAATATAGTCTGACGAGTTTATAAATAAACGAAAAACCCCTTACACAAAACATTCATTATTATAAACTTCCGTATATTGGTTTTAACTCGATACTTATACAACGCAAATTAAAGTGCCTCTTTAAACGTTTATGACTTAGAAATTAGACTGATATTTTCCTCTTACAAAATCTAGAACTTATTCTGCTTTAAAGATCCTATTCCTTATGAACTTAAATCATTTGTGGTTCATCAATATATATGTGCGGGATGTAATTCTCGTTATATTGGCGAAGCAACTCGTCATCTCACCACAAGGATTAAAGAACACATTTCATCTGATAAGAACTCACACATCTTTAAGCATTTTCAAAAATCGTCCAATTGTAAGAATCTATACTCTCCTTCTTGTTTTAAGATTTTAGATTCCGCTGAATCGCTTTTTCAACTAACGCGTAAAGAAGTTTCTTACATTAATAAAATAAACCCGGAACTCAATATTCAAATCCAACTGAACACGTTAACACTGTTTTCAACCTATAACTTCACTCTCACCACTTTGTACCTTGTAATTATCTATCTACACCTATACTATCTCATTATCGTAATGTATAACTACTTAACAGTGAGTAAATCAGAACAGCAGAGGACGTTCGTCAAGCTCGTATCCTCAGAAAAACGATTTCTGAGCCCTAGGCGGGAATCGAACC
>JBAHVQ010000040.1:93072-111808 GCA_036872915.1 Nanipora kamurai
TCGATACCATCACAGGTAGAGCGAAAATAACACAAACAGAGACAAATGTTTAGCTGTCGCTACTCCGAGTTTCACGCCGTCTGGCGATCACCAGGCAGTTGCCTGATGATCTCCGGAATGTCTCTATTGTGTTGTTTGTCTCTATTTGTGTCATATATATATATATACGTATACATTGGAACTGCTCGACTAGTTAGCATAGAGGAAAAAAATCGAAAAATGCAATAATCCGGAAATAACTTCTTGATAGTCATGATTGATCGTCTCTGAATGTTTTGCATTCCAAATGGGATTGAGTTTTTTGGTAGCTTATCATGTTGAACTTGCAAAGTTTCATTAAAAATGCAAGTGAACAAAAACATTGAAGATTAACGCAAACGTCATTGTTAGGATAACAGAGTGAACATGTATGGAGAGATATATCCAAGCAAGTTTCTTTTTTTGTTGAGTTAAAAGCTAAGTGCATGCGCACAATTAACAGCAAACTTCAAATATCGGGCTAACTACAGATTCCTTTTTTAAAGATCTCTCTCAGAGACTCGCAAAGTCTATGTAAAATTCCCTCGGTATCGTACGTAAAGAACGTTACACCAACATAAGTACAATTTTCATTTTCTGTCAGAGGTCTGATCAATAAAATCAAGTAGCTTTCCCTGAAGTGAAAGAACTCTATTGAATTTTTTTCTAAGTTTTTCTTTATTCGTCCTCAGCAGTAATCGTTCAAACAGAGTTTTAACGACTGTTAACTGTGAACCATGACGAAGGGCTTAGTTTGCAATTACAAATTTTGAACTAGATTGTGTTCGTACCCGTCGATGCTTGAGTGGAGCTTCTCTTCTCAATTCGACCTAGCGCAGAGGAGGAAATAAAATCATCGTAACTAAGATTGGACAACGATTGACTGCTTATCTTATCGGGGTTCGACCACAAAAAATTGCGTTAACTAAGCAACAACAACGCGTAATTGTTAGCTGATTCAGTGATTAACTTATTTATGGTATTCACCATATGCGGTGAAAGGAAAGATTGGTTTCGGATAAAACTTGGCAAAAACACTGCGTGCTTCATTTATATTAATTTAGCGTCTTGAAAATTTTAAAGGATCGATAAACAATAACTTCCTTCCTAAGATTTAACCTACATTTGAACATTTTATGTGAACTCATCCAAAATTAATGCCAACTGTAACTGTTTCAAAATCATTAAAAGTGGTAAACTGTCATTGATAATTAGAATTAACTGGGTAAGATCTCTGTTTTCGATTAAACCTGAGCCTAATGTAGTTTTCCACCCAACTCCCAGACAACTGGCGACACAGGACAAATCATCTCAGCTAGCAGGTTGACCTTCACAAAAATCTGGGTACTTTTTGATGACTGATGTAAACTCTACATTAAAGGTTACTTTGAAGAGCTGTTAAGGCTAGAGGTACACGGTGCATCATTACATTAAGTGTGGAATAGAGGAGCATGAGATTTTTAGGCAGCAACAAAATTTGAATTTAAGTAAAAATAAATATTAAAGAAAAATTTAAGAGGATACGTTCAGGGTTAGGCTTTCATTAACCTAAACCTTCATTGAGCATTTCTTTTTTCCTCAAATGTCGAAATCTCAAAATATTCTCCTATATCCTTAAAGTTCTCCTATTCATCCATACCATTCAGCATTTCACGCAATATTTCTTGCAAAGTCGCAACTCGTGTCTGAGCCTTTATGAGACCGGCACGAAGTCAAACTGGCACCGGGTCAAGATCCGTATGAAAAGCAAAATTTCGGGGACGAGGCAACAATATTTATTACAAGTAATGGAACATTGGATGAGGTAGTCCAATCACCCAGGTATTTTTAATCACTCCGCACCGAAAATCTATTTTTAATATTGCCTCTGTCATCAAACTAAAGCCATGTCCTATTTGAAGTATTACCCACTGAGAAAAAGGTCTTTTGCAGGCATTTTTAAGCCTTGGTAGTAATCTGTTGGATAAGTACTAGCAAGTGAAAAGCGCTATTCAGCCGTTAAACAAACAAAAACATTGAAATCCAACGAGTCGCACAGTGTAGAGTGGATAAATGGAGATTCTGCGGATAAAATTTGAGATTAAAGTATGAATAACAGTGTTCACTAAATCAGGCTTCGTACAATTGTTGGTGATACAGTAAGGGATATATTTGAAAGAAAAAATTGAAAAAGTCATCACCATCGGGGACTGAAAAATTAAACTTTATCGTACAACAACGTAGATGAATATAATGCAAGGACACTAGAAACTCTATTCACGAAATAAAAAACCTGCGATATATGTCGTATTTATAAAACATACAACTCATAAACTGACAAGTTGAAATCTCATTTGGTTCAAGAATTAATGGTCAGAAAGAAAGTTCTTCGGCTCTTAGTACTCCAAAACTTCTGTTCCCTTTGCATCTCTCCTTTTTTATTGTTTTTTTTGGACGTACATGTTTGTTCTCGTTTGTGGAGAGAAAAATATGCTCAGCTTTCCGAGACGTTATTCTTTAACAGCACAAATCTTTCTCACCATTCCTTCAAGAGGGTTTCTACAGGTTCACACTATGGCAACTGAATCGAATACATCAGAAGGAATAACAGGACGCGAAAGTCGCATCATGTAGATCGGCCCTTACAAAAAGCATTTCATTCACGTTGATTGGGAGATTTTATATTACCAGGTTGGCGCTACAGCAAAAGGAAGACAGCTGGTGATTTAAAGTAGAACGTAACAGTTAATAATGTCAAACGTAATTTTACCTCTTCTTTAACGCTGCATCAAACGTTTAACGATAAAACAACTGATGGCTTTCTACGTTCAAATGTATTTATAAGGACACGTCATTGCGACCCGTCGTCTGTTTTCTAAAATGTCCACATGGACTGCAAAGGCAAACTCTCATAAGGTGTTGTATAGTTTTGTTTTCTGAACAATACTTAAACAGCATTGTTATAATTTCTTATAACTCTGGTGAACCAACAATACTGATCATCTGTGTTTCCACAATATTGTTCTGCATTGAAGAAAGTCTGAACAACGGCTGTTGACACTTTTTGGAACTGAGTAAAATAGGCATTGCCCAAACAATCATGTTGTTAGCATGGCCACTCGACCTTTGTAAGAAGTTGTTACTGCGTTGACAACTGAACAATGATGTAACGATGTTGCTGTAATGGCTAAACAATATTGTTGACAATGTTCATTGATGCAACACAACATTATTTACGAGGGTCACCACGATATCATTTCAGAATTTTGACGCGTTTAGCGTTGCTTAAAAGCCGTTAAAAGGAGGCAACGTAGCATTTATAGTTCTTATAACGTCAAAGATATGCGGCTTCATTCAAATTGTGTTAAAACTTAAGTTACGCTGTTCAACCTAATCCTCTTTACCATTTTCTTTGCCAAAATTAACACCGGAGAACACCGGAGTGAACGTTATTTACGGTTTCGGTAACCACTGAGTATTTTGATTAAATACAATATAATGGAAACTCCCTAAACAGAAATCATTTTCAATTCTCTACGTTTCGACCATCTTGTAGTCATCATCAAGGACGCCATTCCTGATGATGACTACAAGATAGTCGAAACATAGAGAATCAAAAATGAGTTCTATTTACGGAGTTTCCATTGTATTGTATTTAACTTCATTTAGGCTTATATAAAAATATTTCTTGCCGACCGAGTTGATGCCGGTCTGAAAATGCTCTTTTCGGTACAGCTACCGGGAATAAGCTTGTTCCGGTCTGAACACTTTTTATGCTGGTCTCATCTAAAACTCTGGGGAATGACAACATTAAACAGACCCAAACTCGTACCGAACTAATTTCTGGCCGACTTCGGTGAATATCGACAAAAAAGTGAAAAAGAACCCTAGTAAAACTGCGTTGCACATTTCATAGCCATCCGGACCTCAAGCTATGTCAGTCAACAGTTGTAGAAGAGAGGAAATTTCACATCTTACGGAAACGTTCTAACAATTAACTCATGATGCTCGAACGCTACGGAAAATGACGAAAAAAATAAGTGCGACTAACCTAAAAGTTCAAAAGCATTAAGTAACAGGATATATTCCTCGGAAATATCTTACTTTGCACGCTTATGATTCCAAAATTCCAACCATGTGCACTGGCGCGATATCTGCAGGAACCACGACTCTGGAAAGTGTGACTTGCTGTATCTAAGAATATGAAAAATAGCATTATATTGAGTTTATCTTTACCCAATGTCATCAATGTTTTTGTCAATATTGTCCATATCTATATGATTTGCTGGTAGCTGTATGCCTGAGCTGAATGTCCGGGTGAATTTTCTTCCGGACGAATAATACTTTCTTCAAATATAAATTTCAAGCAAGGTGTTTTGTTCCTAAATCCTAATAAAATAAACGAATTCGGTAAATCGCTGAATCTGAACCTAGAGTATCAGAAAGCCAAACTCAGAGACTATTAATCTTACTAATCGATTTTTGATAAGTCGGGTAATTGTCAATATACAGCGCACAAGCATTAGTAGCGCCTGTAAATTGGCAATGTATCATCACTTATCTGCGTATAAGTTACGTATTGTTAGTGTCGCTCACCCTACTTAGCTTTTGTAGTAGTTGCCACCATTTTGAGAGCAAGCCAGTTGTAAAAAAAATGGTTTTGTTTATACAAGGGTTGTTCTTCCGCTTTTTACACTTTGACTTTCGTCACCGCCACTACATACCTCAAATTGCGAGTTCCTCTTCTGCTTTAACCCTTTTGTGCAACGGTGTCGTGCCAAAAGTGCGACCGTAATTATATCAAGCTTGTAAGTAATTGGTATGATCTTTTTCGTCCGTCCAAGAGCAAATTAGACAAACAGTAGCAAAATTACATACCCAGCGATTTATCTGAGTATGTTTTAGCTGGGGGTCATTTTAATATTCGTATCGGTCAAATCAAACTACTTTCCATGTGACAGATCTGCGTTTTGCTCTTTGCGTCAAAATTGCGGCTATCTATCTGTGTAATGAGGTATGTGAACATAACACGAGTTGCCCATCTGCCGGACACAGATCACACTCCAAATCCAGTTAAACCAAGGGATTAGAAGGCGGGAAAAAAATCAAGTGATCCGTCTACAACTACGGTACTCCAGTTTTTATTCAGAAACAGAGACAATTATACTCAAATGACCGGGATTAATTTTTGTATCATGCATTACGCGATTATATAGCCTATTACGCTCAGTGCGCACGTTAAAACAAATGCAAAGAGAAGAACTTTCGGCGAAAACATTTGCAGCTAATTTAAAAAGTAACTGCTTCAGTACAAGTCGCAGTAAAGAAAATTACCAAATTGTGATCCGGTGTCTGATAATAGCATAGGATTTCTCCAAGGGTTAAACTAACAGTGTATTATTCATTGTGCCAAATAGATTGAACGTCAAGAAGCTAGTTGTTGACAATAACGAAAGCGTAAAGATGACGGTTTAACGGAGAATATTTACTGGACAACATTTTAACATGGTTGTGTGTAATTTCAGCCCTTAGATCAAGTATTTCTCCTTGTTTTCTTTATTTCACTTGAACAAATAAGAAAACTAATAGAGGAAAAGTTTTGATTGCCATCCTGTTTTCTTAATCGTTATTTCTGAACACCAAAGATTTTCTGCAAGAGTCTTATATGTAGTATGCGACTCACGTTGGTCAAATTCCAATGCAACTACGAGTTACACTACCTAGCGTATGAAATGTACCAAAAGTCAAGGTCGTCGTAAAATCGTGCTATGCATAACAGAGTGATCTAAATTAACTCAAACGTACTAGCAGTTTATTGAAATACTTCATAACGTGCCATATTCAATGGATTTAAACTGCAAAGGTTATATCGGCTTAATTCAGGGGGAACATAATCAAGAAACGTGAAAATACGCCAACCCGAAATGCATCCCATCACACATAGACAACACACTGCTGTACTTACGTTTAGGAGGGATACTTAAATTCAGCTCGGCGTGGCATGTTTTGCCTATCAGGTGAATTGTCTCGTTCCTTGGGTTTTTCCAGCGAACGACATCCCCCATACGGATATTCACATCTAAGCGACAAATACTGCAGAGTGTCAGGTCGTGGATCTTTTCACCAATGGCTAACCTGTACACGCCAATGAAGAGAAGAAACCCTGAGAGAGTCACCATGGTCTGTTTTTGCAACCCAAAATTCCGTGGAAAAGCTTGTTTCTTTTTTTCGAAGTACTTCTCAAATGTGCATGAGGTCCTCACGTAGTCACCTATATATAGGCATTCAGTACAATATCTGCCGAGATCGGCACTCGTTGAAATTAATCTAATCCACCCGACTTGTCATTGACAGCAGTCACAATAGCTATCTTTAAACCTCACCGAAAGCTTGCGTCGATCAGGAAATTGGTTTGGGCATAACAACGCTATTAGATGCCCGATACCGGAATTGGTTAAGTAAGTGCGCAAACAAGAACCAAAACAAAATGTAAAAAGCAACTTAAAGCAACTTCTCAGAAACTCCCGAACTGTATCTTTACTCTAGAAATTCTCTTCTTCTTCCGTGGGAACTTTATTCACCAAATTCTTATCATTCGAGCACATTGACTTGGTTGTACATTTTATCTGCACGCCCACTGAAGCAAATAAGGAAAACCACAAAAAAGGTTAAGAGGATGTTACAAATAACTCGAATTGATGCCGATTAAAATTCGACGTTTGTTCATTTATCAGGTGAGCGAACGATCCTGAGTTTTTTACCCGAGTCAATTTGAGCAAACTAAGAAAAAAATTTTGATCGGCTTTACCCCACAAGATTATTCGCATACCGTAAGAAGAATGTACATCCAACAGCCTACTTTAATTTGAATTGTATTATTTAGGAATATTTATACTTTGGACCAATCCTTGCATTTGGATGTCTGTTAGGTGTTACCGCTTTCAGCCGGGTAGTACGTGAATACTTTCAAGATTTACTGCCACTTTATAGACAAAGATCACTATAAAAAAACTGCATTACACCGAATGTAGTAGACAACAGTCAAAACGTAACATTGCAATTGAAAACACCTGTATACCAGATGCTCAATATCGAGCGTCAGACTCCCTGACAAATGTAACAAAAAATGTGTTCACTGCTAGGCGACTACAGAGTGAAGTTCGGGTTAACGATAGGTAGAAAATGTATAGTGAGGATTTCGCTGGAATGTTCTGGATTGGCCTGATTGGTATAAATTTTCTTTTATAGATCATTGCCAAGGTGAGGAACTCTATTTGAATTGGTTTTCCCTGGGGCATTAATAGGACACCAGGACTAATACTGACGAATGAAGTTCGCTTGCTACTACTTGACCGTTCAAGGATCAAAATCATTTAACTCTTTTCAGGCAGAGTTGATCCTTTTTTACTCCAGTTAACACCATACAATTTTCATTTTCAAATACAGGCGTCTTCCCTTTAGCAAGACCAAAAATTGTGTAGATTAACATTTCCCGGCGGTGATGGCCCTTTAGCAGTTTACACAGGCTAAAATTACAATATTTTAAAACTAGGGGGAGACGCCTTGCCAAAACCCGCTAAGTGTAAGTTTTTCCACTGTTTGTTTCTAATTTAGTTCTTCTTATACCCATGTTTATGACGTTAGGTTGTAATAGCAAGAGAAGTAAAGGCAGACTTTTTCCGCAAATAATGAAGAAAGTATAGGACACTGAAAAATGTCAGTTAAGGGCAGGTAAACGCCGAAACCTGGAAAAGCCACCCCTCAGGGAAGAATTTCCCAACTAGTTCGGCTACCATAATGATCAACACAGAATAGTTACAATACCGCACCTTACGACATATGGAATATACCCTAAGGTAGTTTTTACAACAATCATTTCTCGATTCGAATTAAATTTGGCGTCAAATTAAAAAGTGTCGACCAAGTTTGAGTGAAGTACGCGGCGTCAGTTCAGATTCAATTAGGCTCGACATGAATACCGTTAAAAACGATAGAATTAGTTTTTTAAGAGCTCTGGTCCGTTTAGTTGTAGTAAAGGAAGATTGACTGGTGCAGTGCGAAAACATTGACGAGTACTCCAAAATAGAACAATAAAACATTTTTCGCAATTTTAGAATATTTTCATTTGATATGCTAGAGCTAAACTGGCACACAAGTAACGAGTTTGTGATGCTAATAATCTTGAGATGACTGCCAGAGATAACGCTGAGATCCTACATTCCAGCAAGTCAGCTTTAATTTTCAATTATCTGCTAACAAGGCAACTCGAAGTCAAAAACAAGAGAAAGATGATCTGACGGGAAATGAAAAGTGGGCAAAGCCGTCTTTCCAATAACATCCTCCGACGGAGTTTCGACATAATTGTGCACAACGAATGTCGGTGAATGCCACACGTAGTCGATGGTACGCCTCACTTCTCCTGTCGGACGGTATTTCCAAGTTGTAAAAGCAGGTTCGGATTTAGCGGCACAGAAGTATGAACTCTCCAAACCGTTGTCACGCATTTCCTTATAAACAAGTTCATCAGGGGTCGCGTTGAAATCGCCACACAACACAATAGATGACACACCGCAGTCACTTCCCATTTTCCCAAGTTTACCTAAAAGGTCCTTCCCTTGCGATGCCCTAATACTTTCGTTTCCTTCTTTTGCCTTGAGATGAGTAACACCAACCATGAATTTACGTTTAGTGCGCAAATCTTTAATAATGGCAAGAACTGCAACCTGATTTGTTACAGAATTATCACCGACTTGAAGCGTTATTTCCAATAGTTTACCAACTTCCAAACGGTCTTTTTTCACGAAAATCGCACAGCCATCCGGCCCGCTATTTCCGTGGACGCGAAGACAAGGGGAGTTAGGTTTTGGCATAAAATGACAGAAGTACCCTCGTTCTTCCAGTTTCGGTGCAAAATAGTCGTGAAAGTGGTCGACCTCTTCCAAGCAAACCAGATCAGAACGATACAGCTGAATTTCTCGAAGAATACGCTTCCCTCGATCTGGCCAGCTGAGCACTTCTTGTGAACACCTGACGAAGTTTTCGTTGGGTGTAGAGTGACTAAGGGCTAAAAAATAAACAGGGCAATGTAAGAAATCAAAGGAAAAGAACTATTTACATGTCATCGACGAATGCCGCATCAAAGTGGAAATGTACTTGCTAAGTACGTTAGAAATTGAAGATCGTATATTGTAAACGTATCAACAGTTCGTGACTTCCGCTTAGGTAGTACATATGACGAACCTCCACCCTAGCTCACCATCTGTGTGGTGAGAGCTCAATGGTTAGAGCGTCTCACTGGTCAGGGTAATTTCCATTAATTTATTACAATACGATTTATTACAATACGAAGTTTAGGAAAACGAAGAACGGCGATGGAAATACGAGTTATAAGCGCCTTTCTAGTATTCGATAGCAGTATAGGAATAAGGCTCTCTTCATTTAGAAAACAGCACAGAAAAAAGCAGAAATAGTAATCCTTTTAACTGCCATATCGTAGAAGATGACTTCCTTTTTCATGTTTCCAACCAATTTTAATCGAAAACAACTAGTGGACCATCACAGTTCCTTCTATTCTGACAGCTATAAACAGTTTGTAAAGAAACAAGCCAATTTTCATATTGAAAACAATGGCGGAAATCTCTCGTCTAGCCAAGGTTTGAGATGAGTTTTTGGATAATTTGTTCGAGAAAACAGTTCCAGAAAAGACTGAAAAGGCTACAAAGTATGGAATCGTTAAAGTTTCTAGGGGTAAGAATGCACATACAATCGGCAAATTTGTGCGAATTTTGTAATTCAAACAATTCTATACATCGTTTTTGATTAAGAGAATTTTTCACGTTGCCAACATTAATTTCAGATTGGTTTGCCAGCCAGTCAAAATTTACTACTCCAGTCGAGCAGATGTCAAAAGTGGACGTCTGTCACAGTGTTAAGGTTTTTGATGCTGCTGAAATACAAAAAAAAAAGACAAACTAAGTCAGTCCGCGTGAGCCGGCGCGTGACTCGTGTAATGCGAGCAACAAATTAAAACAAACAGCGATAATGCAATAACGATAACGTAATCGTACACTAGAGGAAGTTTTTTTCCTCCGGGCAACAACGAAAATGTTTTGGCCAATTATGCATGTCTTCCGCTCACCGTATCTTTCATTGTTGTTAACAAACATTTCTCTCCTCCTTATTTGGATTTTGGTACTATATTATGCAATCAGAACCGTTCCCTCGCGAATTGTTGACAAAAAAGATTCTATGTGACAAAACTGACTTGCCGTTCAGTTAAAACTTCACTCATTCCTCAATATTTATCTTCGTGAAGTTTTTTTTTCTTATTAACTGAAGAAAAGTTGCTTTTCTTCAACTACCAAAATTTGCATACAGCAAAGAAATGTGTGGATGGATTTGCATTTGTCGTTGTGGGGTTGATGGCGGTGTGACCGAAAGTAAATGATCTCCTGACACTGTATCATTATCATTTAGTTTGGCAACCGAAACTTTAACATTCTAAGAATGTTCAATGAAAGGACGATTCGTGTTTACGTGAAATAGATAGCCTTTTACTGGTTGCATTACGGCCTTTTGCAGTTGACATTCTTAGAATAACTTTTATACAGTATCTGTCCAAGACTACTAGTCTTACGGTTTCGATCACATGTATATGTATACATCTAAATGTACACATAAATTGCTTCCAGTCATTGAATTTAATCACTTTTCTCTGCCGTTTGGGGTTAATAATAACTGGTAGCATGTAAAGAACGCAATAACATTGCAACAAGGCCGGTAATATGTTTCACGTTTCCTTTCGTTTTACTGTTTTGTTGTGACGCTTTCTTTTAAATATATAATGATGGAGTCTTGACCGTTAGTAGCCTTGACACAATAAAGGTTGGTATTTCATTAATCAAACTGAACTGTTTATAATTAAATTAAAGTGGGTATTTACCAAACCACCCCAAGATTTGTAGAATTATAGAACAAACAATTTCCACTATTACACTAACGATGTAAAAATATGTGTTGATAACCCGAGTGTTTTTTTTTGTTGTGTTTTTTTTATTTCAAAAGCGGTCTGTAATTGATCTGGATCTAGCGTCGAATTTCACCGGTGTCGCATCTGTAGAAAGATCATCGAAATTTCTACGATAAGCTTATGACGTCAACGTTTGGATGACTGTTAGACTTGATAAGAAGAATACCAGAAAAGAGATTGGAATCTAAGAAATATGAAAGAACGTAGGAGACACTAGGAGTGGATTTGAATAAGCTTTCCAAAATAGTACTGTTCGAGAAGAATTAATGACAAATCTCGTGTGTTTATCGAAATATTCATGATAATATTTCGCTAAACCCCAGCGCGATTTTTCATCATTGTTCAAGGAAGTGAGTGTTATTTTCTATTAATTCCCTCTCAACAGGTTTTACAAGTCGATAAAGTGTAGTTTTCGTATAAAAATATTGCACTAGATGAAGTATTTTTTATAAAGCCTACGCATACGGGGCGTGTATTTTAGGGAAAATCCAAAGTTAAACAACCAATGAGAAACGAGTAAAATCAGGTGAAACGGAGTTCAAGACGGAAAAATGGGGAGCCATGACCTCTTACAAGCCGAGGGTTGACTGAAGATTTGAAAAAACGATTTTATTGATGCATTTCATCATGTTTACATTTAAAAGCTTTTTGAGTTATTTGTGGTAATAGACATGACAAAATAAATGCTTCCAACCATGTTTGGTCGAAAACTCGGTCATCTTTATGTTTATGTTGCACCTACTTGTAATAAATTTCAATTCTTGTAGTATGGCACTAATGTGAAACAATACTACAACGACAGCCATTTTACCTGGTTTTAAACAGGAGTTTGACATCGCCAATGTTGACATACCCTATAGTTTGGTCCAGGCTTTTTACCTCAACTCTCAGTTGAGGTAAACTCTCAATAAAAAAGTGATAAAAGGCAGTTCACAAAGATTGAACGAAAACCTTTATACATAAGAATGAAATTAAATATATCTTTATAGATCTAAAATTTCATATGCGAAGAACGTATTAAATATGTCTGAACCAAGCTTTTTTAGATATTACTTCAAAAACTGATTAATAATTCATGAGGAAAATACAAGGGAAAATCATAACCGGGTCGTATCTTTATATGTCATACAGATACGCTTGTTTTTCGCGTCAAATTTTAACGGCATAAAAAACATTGATTTCCAAGGATTCGCTTTTGAAGCCATTCAAAAAACTCGTAGTACGTGGTTTATCGAATCTAAAACACTCGGTTGTCACCCTGTGTTTTATATCCGATAAAATACTCCTACTCGTTCTTTAAATATTACATCAGACATTATTTATCTTCCCTGGTAAACTATGAAATATAAATTCCTTTTCTAGCAAAACCGTTCCAAAATTCCACAAATGAAAAACGTTTCATGTGACGTGATATAAGAAACGGTATACTTCTGCATTTAAACTAACCGCTATACTGGCCCTTTAGTCGAAAATAAACTTAAAAAGGGTAAATTCAGGGGGATTGTCAGCTTAGCAAAAGAACATCAGGAGCAAGTATCTGATACCACAGGCATGATACACTTAAAAAATACTTATCATGCGGTATTCATCGATGATCGCTTCTTACAGTACTGATAATTCACGTGCAAAGTGCAGACTTAAGGGTACCGATCGAGAATTTAAAATATGGGTGAAAATATTGCCCTTGACCATCAGGATCATACATAATTAATTTTCTTCTCGAGTGTGATAAATAGGTTGCTAACTAATATATCGTTGCAATAACATCGGTATAAGGTGGATCTGAACGTTGCTTTTAGTTTCCTCGTTTAGTTGCAAAACAAGTGTAATTTGAATAATCGAATCAAACTTTATAATTTAAATGTTACGTTTGGGAAATGTACTGACGCATTCCTCACAAACTGCGTGGCGAGAGTAATTCCAAGATTAAGATTTTTTGACCAGAATTTGGACCACAATAGTTAGAATGTAATGAAATACGGTGCTAGTGTGGGTGGCGTCTCCTGATTTCAAAAGATGATTGCCAACCAGAAACGTCGTACATCCAGCGAAGGATCTCGAAACGTCCAACATTTCAGATCTTCTTGAAGTCAATCTGATCTGAATATTCAATTTGTTTGAAAGAATACCGTAACAAGCGAATGCAAGTGAGTAATTCCAGCAAGTGGCGAAAACTGATAACATGGGCCCGGCTCAATCCAGGATTAGTGAACACTCTGTGGATGAAGTACTGCTAATATAGGAAAGGGTTTTACAATTTTCTGTTCATATACTACATAAATACAGAGAGGTTTCATCTTAGAAAGTTTTATGTAAAGTTATCTAGCAGAACCTGTCCAACAATGGAGCCAATCTAATTTTTTAACCAAGGATTACCGGCAATCGTCCTTTGAACAACCGGACCAAGTTGTCCATACAGAACTGGGTTTACGTACGCGGGAACCTGGTAAGTCATGACCCCATTACAAACTGAGTGTTGACCAAAGATTACATTGCGTTTTCGAATTACAGGTCTAGATTTCCAAACCCTAGAGAAAATTACTAAACATCGCTGAATCAACAATCAAACCGTACTAGAAAAAAACCGATCCATCGGTCAATTTGTTGGAATTGAATGATAAAACTGGAAAACTGCTGTTTAAAACGGATGTTTTTTTTTTGCTTTATCTTAAAGTTTCCAATAATAGTCTAAAATATGCTTCATATGTGCTAAAATACTAAATTCCACTCACTGCACCTCCTTCCATTAAAGAGCATTGCATTAATCTTATTAGCCATACCCCAGTTTTTGTCAGTTCCCTACGTCTTTTTCTTAATCCGTCCCGGTTTATAAAAATAAACATTTTGAAAAACTGATTCATGATAATTTGATGAAAATATGTATAGTTTACAGTTAAATTAGTTTTCATTCAAAATTTTCAATTTGAGTTTGGGAAAACAATCTCATTAATACATCTGTTATCTCCTATGTTTTGATTAGTTTCGGCAGCTTAGCATACGACGATTGGAGGAAATGTCTTCTAAATAGAAAAAAGAATCTAAAATTACAAAATGTAGTGATCCTTGATTAATTACAACTTCTGGTATGAAATTAGGTCAACTCCAGTCCCGAAAAGAGTTAAACTAGCTATCTCTAACAGTAAGACGTGACACCCAAATGCATATCTAGAGTATAAAGCATACAGGGATCAACAACATATAACTCTCTCACTTTAAATAATCCTTGGGATGAACTCATCATCAAAAGTTAATGAACCCAATACTAGTTTTCAAAGCTATTTCTAAATGGTATTACTTAAGATGTTTACAACTGTGCAGAATGTCGTATACGATTGTTTTTCTGACACCAATGACCTCTGACTTGGCACAACTAACTTGTGACATCTGTTTTTTCATTCTAGAGTTTAATCAATAAGGATTGTTTGGCCTTTGTCTTAATTTTTCTACGAGCAGCTCATGATACTCGGCAAGCAAATACTACGCTGAAGTCACCCGCTTGTCCAGAAACAATTACTTGGTTCTATCAGTGCTCTCTTTCATCTAATTATGCCATCGATTTCAACCAAATAAATATTATTTCACGTGTCTTTCGGTTAAGCGGTACTTGAGTGAAGATGTAGGGACCCATATTAAACAGACACCCTAGGAGAATAGGTAGGTGTTGATACAAATTGCAGGTGTTTACTTCGGACAGATCAGCTAAAAATAAACAAACTGGGTGGTCAACTTAACACTTTATGTAAGCATTTATTCTAGCTCTGTCCTGGAAAAATACAAGTTTTTACATGTTACCACTTGTCGCGAATACTATATTTACAAATCACCTATTTTTCACAGCCCTGACGTCAACGGTCGTTAAGTCCGGCTTAAATGTTAATGTATGTCAGTGAAAACATTGGTGATAAAACTATTCGCGATAACAAGCACGCATCTTCCTCTTGTCAAAGAGCGAGATCCCAAGTGATATGTTCAGTATACCCAATGCTTCATGTTTCTGTAGGAACAGACTCCACTTTACTACCGAATCATAGATTCTGGTTGTTTTAGGGCTGGCAAATCTATAATACTGCAGTAGTCGTCTATCATAATTAGTCGCGGAGTTTGCATTATTTCTGAGAATGAATTTAGGGACGTTGACTAGAGTCACTTCAGTTCAGGGATTTGACGTGATAGAACTTTTTTTCCCCTGCTTCGAACGAATAGATCTGACAGAAAGAAATAGGAAGTAGTGGTTACGAAAGGGGCAAAATTTAGTCAACAACATTTCTACTCGCGTTTCAGCTGTGCATGTTAAATGTCAAACGATCAGTTATCGCAAAACACCTAGACTTGCTACCTTTATGGTTCTAGCACTTAAGAGTTAAAATAGCTGACTTCCTCTGTTGGTATGAAGTTTACGTACGGCTTGGTCTCTCCCTCGACCCATCCACGCTCCTCCCTTGAGTCGCCGTCTTAACTGTACTACCCGAGGCCTGGCAGAAAATCTCGCCATTTTTTTCCTAGCAAAATCGATTCAAATCAGGTATACTTCCCAACCCATGATAAACCTGGGATCTACTCGAAGTTAACCGCAACACAAAAACATTAACAATCGCACATAGTTATAACGTACATCAAAAGCACTGAATTCTGTAAACACGCATTGGAATACTTTGTCAGCAACAACACAACAACCTGAATTTCATCACATGGAACGAAGTCGTAATTTTCACTTACTTGTGAATCATTACCTCTAGAAATTGTAATAAAATGCAGTTATAGTAGTACTGGAAGGACGCAATTAGTAAATGATTCGCAAAGAGAAAAACGTTGACTAAATTCCACTTCATATTTTCTGCGACTTACTCGGGCTTAACTCGAGTTAACTTGAGTAATCATTTACTTTACTTGGGTTTAACTCTGATAGGTGTAAAATTAAGTAAATTATGTGCACAATTATTTACACTATTTTGTAGCTAGATGAAGTGGGCCAGTACCATTCCTGGACGTATCAGGTTCCTCGGCAAATAAAGTCATCTGGCGTAAGTTAAGAGAAAGTCACATGGCAACCACACCGCTTGAGGGGTTAAAACTGCCAAGCCCTGAACGTAAACAAAAACTCCTTTCATTTTTGTAGAAGTATCAACTACACCTTTTTGCCCTTTAAAGAAGGGTAAGAATGTGTAAGAGAGGTAAGTGTTAGTTACCCGACATCCGTCGAACCGTTTCCGTCTAATAAAGGTAGACTTTACAGTATTCCAATATGCAAAATAATCTAGAATATAAGCTGCGGATAGTTTAAAAAAGTAACGAATTAACGAACCTAGGTTTGCATGATTGTAGTAGACGGGTCCGGTTTTGCTTGCGATACTAGTGACAGGTTGAGGTTGATATTTTAATATCTTGCAGGGAGACACATATATCAGAGAGTGTGCAGTGAAGCAAAACATAAAAATGCGACAGAGTCAAAAATTAGATTTTCAACGATTTGATGTTTGTATGAACAGGAGAAGACCAATAACCACAAAGGCTATCTTAGCAGATTTAGCAAAACAAGCGTAACCACATATACACTCGCAACTTCATTATGGTGCGTCTACTAAAGCGAATTAAGTCCTGTTGCCGCTTACTGCTAGAGTACCTTTCTTTAAGATGCGTCGGCCAGCGATGTTATTAACTGCACTGCGAATATTTTCAACGAAGATGGAGCAAATATAGCGTCATTTTTAGTTATAAGGCACTTAATATCTACTTTTCTTATTTTTATTTTCATTGCAGTTTTAGCAGCAATTTTCATAGTTATAGCCATAGATCAGGAATAATATTAAAAAATCTGTAGCATATTGAAGATGGGGGCATTGACCCACCAAGAACTTTGCCGCCAACGTATTCAACGCTTTCGAAATTTCCCTACTGGTGAATCTTTATCATTCTTTAATATTTAAGAGCGGGTTATCGAAGGCCCACTTTTAAATTTGTTATTTATCATGATTCTTATTCTTGCCGGAATATTTGCCATTGGTGAGTAAAATCGTATGGCGTTTGCCACAGTAAAATAATGAGATTAATCCTCACTGAAGAGAGTTCATTGAGATAGGTTACACCCTTCCTCGGCAGGATGTGTCCCCTTGACCACTTAAACCCTCCGGCTTTAGCCACATTAAAGTTGTAAATGACTGATCCCTGCCTGAAAAGAGTAACACAAAAAAAATATTAACCAATTAAAAAATTTAGCATCATATCTTTATATGTGACCAAGACAACCTGGTTTTTCTTGTCGAATTTTCTCAGCTTAGAAGACACTAATTTTCAAACTTTCTTCGCGAATTAGCGCGTTGAGAGGTTCGTTTTTGAAGCCATTCAAAAACCTCGTAGTACGTGTTTTAATGGATCGATAACACTTGGGTGTCGCCTCGTGTCCTAAATCTGATAAAACGCTTCTACTCGTTTTTTATTTAAGGTGGTTCCCTTGGGTGACCTTTAATAGGGAATTGGTAACTGTACTTGACTTTATCCCCATGGGTAAATGGTGATCTTGTGAAGTGTTTATTTTAGCACGACACCAAGGTCGGCATCAATGTAAATAAGAACTTTTGCTTAGACGAATTTCTTTAAAACTCAAGCTTGGTGAATAAAGCAAACATATAATCAGTGACAATAGTGTTAGGACACTTGTCGTTAAACAGTAAAAATTTTCATTTTTTAGTCCCCCTTCTTTCTGCTCAATGTTTTGCGCTATGTAGACTGATTATTTGGGGTAAGGTGTGCCCCTTCAATTGTACTCAAAATTCAGCAGGAAGGGGAGGGATAGCATTTATTTGGTCAGAAAATGTGAGAGATATTCAGAAAACAGAAAAAATTGCAAGTGTTCCAACAATTTTTGTCACTGATTGTAGTAAGTGTAACATATTAAGTTTCCAAGACAGGACTTTTTAACCTTTTAACGCTCAAATTTCTTTTCTTTTGTTCATTGTTCTCTCTTTGTTTTTGCTTCGTTCATTCACTGGTTTATTTGTTCCTAATATCCGATATATCAGATTCAGAGAGTTAAAAGGTTAAACCCACTACCGTTATTGCAAAAAATCGGTTTTGCCAGTCTCCACTACTATAGGGCTATGTTATTATACATCAAAATCTATAGCACATCGCGAAAATATGCAAACGTTCCAAAACTACGATAATCGTTAAATATCCAACAGACGGGTGATGCAACAATTTGACAAATACCCTTATGTTTAAAATACTTTTTCAACTGTTGAGTATCCTACACTATAACAATATGATTACTTCAACAAATACCCATAAATGAATACGGAATGCAGCATGTAAAAACAGAAAAGTAGGCGGAATCCATCTTAAAAATGGGGCTTTGGATATCTTAAAATTTAGAAGTTCCTAGGTGGTCATTTCCAGGATTTGGTTGATGCAAAATGAAAACTGATATTTAGTCCAAAAAACCAACATGGCAGACTGTCTTGCTACAATAAATAAGTAAGAAAATGGGGATTTTCATCCAAACTGTTAAGTCTTTATACGGTGGTTGCCTATATAATAATACAATTATACCATTCGCTCTCGTCGTGTATGATTTCATAGCCAAGTTGGCGCTACGCGCCTCATTGGCTATGAGCTCATATACGAGTGGCTATGAGCTCTCACTGCTTGCAGTTAGAGCACTCTGGCAATTGGCTTTGATGTCCCACATTTGTGAGGCATCAAAGGTGACTGTAA
>JBAHVQ010000040.1:113442-127353 GCA_036872915.1 Nanipora kamurai
GCAAGCAAGAAAGCAAGCAAGCAAGAAAGCAAGCAAGAAAGCAAGCATGAAAGCAAGCAAGCAAGAAAGCAAGCAAGAAAGCAAGCAAGAAAGCAAGCAAGCAAGAAAGCAAGCAAGAAAGCAAGCATGAAAGCAAGCAAGCAAGAAAGCAAGCAAGCAAGCAAGAAAGCAAGCAAGAAAGCAAGCAAGAAAGCAAGCATGAAAGCAAGCAAGCAAGAAAGCAAGCAAGAAAGCAAGCAAGCAAAAGCGGAAATGGGAAATTATCATTGACACCCAATCCATGTAAAACGAAAGGAGTGATACATTCAAGGAAAAACGGATTTGCATTCCTGTAAATATCTTTATCACGAATTGCAGTGAATTTGCAAGTTTGATGTGCCGCAGGTTTTGAAGGTTGTGACATGCTGCATGGTCGATTTTCAACAAAACCACAAACGAGCAACGGGTTCGATGATATTCAGCTGGTGAATGGACAAGCCAGACCGCCTTCCAATGGCTGTCTTCCAAGCCTGACCACCTTCTTCGAAGGAAAGATATTAAGCCTCTTCAGAGGAACCCAAATCCGCCTTTCTAGATATTGACTATTGTAAATCTTGTGTTATTACTTACTTGTAATTCTCAAACTTATATATCTAGTTTCAGTGCAAGATAAATAAACAATATTATGACGATAGAGTATGAGTTTATAACTTGCCTGACGTATTAAGCTTATGGGGCCCTCAACAGTGTCAAATTAAATTGCCAAAAATTCATCTAATCGGTTTGCTTGGTTCATTAAATCTGCTTGAGGTACTACAAATCGTGTTAATTCATGTTTCCGATCATATTAGACTTGTGTTCTCTGGTATTCCACGTGCATTCATTTGTGTTGATTCCGGTGTAGTTTTAGACCTGATCGATCCGAAGTGGGCGAAAGAAACCTCGGCAGTAAAGTATTGTGTTTTTGAAAAACATTGGCAAATAGTCTGATTCACTCGTTTTGTGTAAACAATCAGATTCAACTGAAAGACGTTGTAAAGTTTAAACTAAATAAAGCAAACTACATAACCTTCTATTAGTACTTCAAAATTCCCAGTAAGATTTTCATCTTTCCTCTATCTAAAAGTTTACTTATTCACTTCATAACAAAAGGTATTCCTGGTATACACGAATAAGGATGTTTATACCACCATGCTCTCATCAAATGTAACCATGCAAGCAGTGCTGGTGGTGTGGACGCACACATGTAGTCTGGAAATGACATTATTCACCCAGTAGATACATGTACGCCTAAGCGTACCATTTTTATGTATTCATTAATCGAAATTTGCATTCAACGACACTAACTTTAGTTGAGTAATAACTCCCACTAAATGGTTCGTGCATAGTCCGTCTGGGCTCGTGTCATTCTCGTCTGCGGAGCCCCTTGCTTCTCTTAGCTCGCACACGATAATCATGGGACTCTGGCGACACAGGCATGGGCTTGTGATTGGCTAATAAACCTTTCGATAATTACGTTAATTTTGTCACGATTCACCTGGTTTCGAAATTCTCCATTACCTCGTCGTATCTGTTCATGGAAGGAAATGACTAATAACTTTTGAACTTCGTATTGTTGAAATGCATCCTGCAAGTATGTTGTTAGGAATTTCATAAGCTTTCATTTGATGTATTGGTCATGTTTCTGCATTTAGTGTAACTTTTTAAAATATCTAAAATGTTCAGACCGTTGCTCGTAAAATAATTATACGTGGCTATGAACGTCTCTCAAGACCAAAATGGCAAAGGTTTTCCCACTTTTAAAATATCTCTCTATTAGCTAGAGACTTGAAATTTCTACCATTAATGGCATTTTGCAGTATCTTTTCTTTGATGTATTGATCAAGGTTTTGCGTTGAGTATATTGAAAACAGAATACGAAATTCTACAACACTTGCGATTATTATTTGACGAGTAATTGTGCGAAAATTAAAGACGTTTTGAAAGTTTATACAAAATGTAGAAAGATGAAAGATACATCAAATGAAATTTTATAAATTTCCAGCAACGTAAGAGCACGATCAATTTTAACATTGCGTAGTTCAAACGTTTTTAGCCATCTTTACCATGCACATGCCAGGATTACTTCGTATTCGCCCCTTTGACTTTACAAAACCAAAAGTTCTGAATGTCCTAAGATTTAGGACTCTCGCGTTCTGTGTCACCAGAGCCCATTGTTTATCGCGTGCGAGCTAAGAGAAGCAAGGGGCGCCGGGATAGAGAATGTGGTTGTCATGAAAACACTTCCGTAGTCCATGGATGGGCGTTTGGATTGGTGAAAGTGGAAAGTAATTAAATCAAGCCGTTCTTTTGAATTACGATCTCTTTGTAAGGAAGCAAATGATTTCCAACGTCAGCTATCCCTGAACTATTGGGATTTCTTGAAATTTATTTCTAGATTTCTATTTTGAAATTTATTTGTTGTGGTACACCACGTAACTTGTCGAGATGGTGAGCTTTCGACTCCTTAACTGTGAACTCAGGGCACCGTCATCATTATGATGACGTCCCAGAGTTAATAGGCCATAAATATGTAATTTCCATAATTTGACCATATGTATATCACAAATATCAGAGAGAGATTCATTATGACTATGCAAATTTTCAAAGATTTTATCACATGGGCATTGTCATAAAGCGAGACATGTGAACTGTAGTTTTCACTTTTCATTTTACCCTTGATTTCATCTTTCATTGAGGAAATAGTATTAACTTAACTGGTGAGGAAATCATAAAAGAAATCAATGGAATCTACTTGCTCGTCCACTTTCATTTAACGTTCAGAAATAAAAGAAGCAGTCAATACATTACTTGGGGAACGCCCCCACACAATAATAAAAGCTTTAAGTGACGTGTGAGACACCTACACACACATCATCGTTTGCTTAAAAGCCCATGAACGTCGATTTTCAGCAAAGGATTGGTTCCCTCGTTTAGTGTTTGGCAGTGGCTCACGACAAAGGTTTACTAAATTCAGCTTCCTGGAACAGGTTCCAAAATGGCCGGCTGTCGAATATGTGTTCAATTTTGGCTACTCTTTCTGGGGACTACTCTTCTAATTGCCGGAATAATTGTCGCTGTGCTTAATTCATTCGAAACGTTGGCTAAAGATGAGATTAAGAAAGTAAGTTTTGTTTAAATAAGATTATCCTTAGTCAACATAGTAAGTAAAGCCGATACTTCAGTGATGAGACACTTTATAAATGATCACAGTTGTTCGGGAAAAATGTTTTCTGAATCCGAAGTAAGGTCCAAATCAGTAATTTCTGGATTGCCGGTAACGTTACCACTATCGTGACTGTCAGGCGGACCCAATGGTTATAAATGTCGGCTTGCCCGTGTGTCGTACACAAGTTGTGCCTGTGATAGAGCCATGGTAATTTAACTATTAAAGATGATCACCGCAGTTATCGATTACTTTTTAAATATGCTGGTAAACTGCTTTGTGGGTCAAATCTGACTTTGTGCGAATATTTTTCGTGTGTATGAATTAAATCATGGTTAAGTTTTTATTTCACTGCGAATTTACCGCAGTATTTCTGTTCACGTTTCGGTCGACGTTTCAGAAGATTTCACTTTAATCTCGCTTGCATTATTCTATCACTTAAGTTAAATAAAGAGTTATATTATTTCATCGTCCTCTGCATGAACTTGCCAAAATTGAAAGAATTAGACTTAGAGCTGTGGGACGATTCATTTCTCCTTCGCAGTTTACATAATCATTGGTCGTGACCAGTTTGTATTGTCAACAAAATATTTGTTTTTGCAATGTCACAAATGTATATATGCGTATAAACATACCTATTACTGGAATACCTGAAGCAGGCTTTTTAGGTAAATCTGTAATACAAAATCTCGTTGTAAATTTACGTATTATAAGTAACTATGTTGTGATGATTGATCTCGTAAGTCTCAATTTCGGAAAATTATAAATTCGAAATAATTGCATATTTAACACCTTTCATTCATACATTTTGTAATGATAAGTCTTTCTACTTTTTTGTTGTATTCTTTTGTGGGCTTTGTTCTAATTTGTCGTGATACAAGAAAAGTATGAATGAATGTAATTCAAACGAGAGTTCGACAACACGTTATATCGCTGTGCGAACGGCCGAAATCCAGCTTTAAAGACAAATGACACTTGATAACCGGCGTTGAACGTTTATTTTAAGAAGGATATGAAAGAAATATCTAAATTCAAAGAAGTGGTAAACTTGCCGAATGCATTAGGTGGTTGGAAATGTTTATGTCTATCACTCACGGTCACCACATACCTACATTAACAAGTGATCCTTAGCTAGTTCATAAACGAAGTTATGCGTTAGTTACTTACTGCAAAACGATCATATCCACACGAAAGAGAATGTTTGCGGGGGCAAAGCTTTGGTATACGTATTTTAATAAACGCTTAGAGATATTGTAGACCTTAAGATAAGAACTTTTCAATAGCATAAAAGGAAAAAAACAAGAGCGATAAAAAACAATCATGGTAGCGACTGGTTGAAGTTGTGCATTGCCATTACGTTTGAAGTACCCTATTATATATCGGGTGAGCAGGATGAAGTGCGTGTTGTTTATTTTGATAAGTAGTGAGTGTCTATTTTCTTGTCAACACAGAGAAAACAACCTTTCATTTGTACACGCGCCAGCTCGTGTTAGCATATATAAGTTCATATCCTCGTTTTTATCTATCTGTGTGTGCTGTTAATCTTGAAGAATAAATTAATTCTTGAAAGCTTTTTCCAATTATCTTGCATATGCGGAGTAAAGTGGCGGTGAGGCTGGGAAGGCGGGCTATTCTTTTCTTGGTCACAGAACTATTCGCGGAAAGTATAGAAAATTTTGAGACACTTATCGTACAGGAAATACTCAAAATGCCTATTAAAATGCCTTATAAAGAGATTCTATATCTAAAGGGATCCTTTTTAATAGACCAGTACTTGTCGCCTTATTTTTAACCACGCCCCCTTCCCACACAACTACTGTATCCTCTGCTGCTACCTTGAACATAAGTCAAGAGCGCGACATGGGTAAACTACGCTTGAGTGGAATACGTGAGTAAGCGTTTTGAATAAGACTCTCATTCAAGTCCAATATTTGGCGACTGGTGAAGTTCAAGAAATAATAGGATGGGGGGAGGGAACAACTGGCTCCTAAATTTGTAGATAATTTTCTAAAAAATTCGATATGTAAAGTTATCATAATATAATGATTTGACTTGAACTTACAAGCATTGCACATAACTTTGTGACACGTTTGTGGAAGTTGATCGTCCAGGTTAGTGTAGTCTTGAGAAAGACTGTTGATGGAAGTGACTGACGTTTCGACAGCCTTAACGGCGGTCATCTTCAGAGTCAAGAGAAGAGTAAATGTCAGATTCGCGAACCTGCCAAGATTCCACAAACATGTCACGATTCTCCCAGGCTCAAACCATTTACTTTACACATAAATTTGTCATATATATATATATATATATATATAAATTCTCTCTTCTCTCTATAAGCCGTATAATGACTGTGGTACTTATGTAATGTTTTAATAATTGTGAGAATGCACAATAAATTTACTGTAAAGTAAAATTTAAAATAAATAATTCTAATATACAGTAATACTAATATATGCTAATATTACTACAAAGTAGTATAAGAAATGAATGGTTCAGTCTTGTCGGGTTCTGCAGTTAAACTGACTTAATTGTTGTTTCACCAGGTTTTTAAATTTCATACACTAAAGTAAACTAGTCCTATTACCACAGACAAACAAAATGGGGGTAGGGAAAAAATATGAAATATAAAAAATCCAGAGGAAATTGGAGAACGTTGGGATGAAATAGTTCAATCTGGTTATACCTTGCCACAAAATTATTGTGTTCAAAACTTTGTTTGCCTCCTCAAAAGTTATTTGAACCGTACGCTGTGCCTATCAAAGCAAACGAACGAGAGGCGGGGAACTATTATTTGTTATATTCAGAAAATGAAATAGTTCCGACACAGTAAGATAAAATTTACTTTTTCTGAAAAAAGGACTCTATTTCATTATATCGAGCGCAAATACAAAATATTTTTACACGTCCATGATCCAAGAAGACAAATTGTTTTCCCACAAAGACTTCATACAGAACTTTAGTAACCTAAGTAACCTCTTATCGCTATCAAACGTCATATATAAATTAAAGCTACTTTTACAATAAGTAATTTATCCAAAAAAATTGACCCAATGACGTTCTTTGATTCGTGAATATTATATTTCTAATTTGTCTCATATATACTTGCAAATGCATCTAGTTTCTTTCAATGAGGGAGTTCTTTGTGTCTTTCATAAAGAGAAACTCTTCTAACTTATTCGGGAGTGAAAGAGCTAATGTAAAAATAAATACAATTGTGGAATTGAGGAATGATGAACTGTAACTTCAGCGGAGAAAACAGACGTTTCTCGTTGTTTCCTTTCTCCATTGGTTATACCATAAACAATTCAAACAATTTATTTCTAGTAGTTTCGAAAGCAATGTCATGCCCAGCAACGGAACCTTTAATTCCCTCTCACTAGCCAATTAGTTAGTATCTAACGAGGCCGAATGGTGTTAGAATATATGCTAACCAATGAACTGGCTACTTAAACATTTTGCAGATAGTCCATTGCACTATGTAATGATAAACGGTCATTCTTGTTTAACTTACCAAATAGAATATTGCTTGAGTACCACTGTGGTGATATAAACGTCATATCAACCGGACAAATGCCCAGCGGAAAGACGAGGCGTAGTCAAGTGTTTTCAGGTATTAGTCCGCTGAAAATGTTGTCACTAAGGGATAGTTCATTACTTATGGCCGGCGTTGGTACCGAAGAGAAATTGGAAACTAAGTAATTTTTTATAATTATCCAATCTTGAAAAGGGTTAGAAAAGTTTCATTAAACCTAACCAATAGATCTACCAATTGTTTACAAAACTACTTCAAATCTGTATTTCGTATTGTATTACTGTTGCTGTTACTATAGAATAATTAACCAATATATTTTACTCCATTTCTGTGTTAAAGGTGTTACCAATATTCTAATTCCAACAAAAAATCGAACCATTTTACTGCCAAAAATTTGGCTTACCCAACACCTTTCTCTTCGGTACCAACTTCAGCCACATATATTGAACGCTCGCTAATACTCAGTAACAAAGTACAGAGATACAGAAGCTATTTTTTGCAAGTGCGAGTTTTAGAGCGTCTCAGCGGTCATCAGACGGCTGCGGGTTCGACTCCCGTCTAGGGTTCAGAAATCGCTTTTCTGAGATCATGAACTTGATAAACGTTTGTTGGTCGTCTAATATACTCCGAGCTCCCATATCAAAAGCATTTGTGTTCATTCGATTCAGCTTTCATTATTTCCATCATTATTATAAGTTTCTGTATAGCCTCTCATAAGTATGACAAGAAACAACGATCAAATAGACATATCATAATCTTTTTTCATTTAGGAGTTACCCTTAAAAGCTGGATCCACAAGTTTTGAAAATTGGGAAAAACCAGAAGGGGATTTGTTCATTGAATACTATGTATTTAACATAACAAATTCGGACGTTTCAAATGGGAAAGTGCCTGAGTTAAAACAATTGGGACCTTACACATACAGGTAACGTATTTTACTTTTACTTCACTACGCTTTCGAACTCATACCTAAGTAGTTTTGTTAACTTATGACAGCTGGTTGCAGTGTCTCATGTTGTAACAGGAATACCCGGTTTAGTTTTATCAACAAATACTGAAATATAGGTCAAGAGAAGGCATATTTCACGTCAGTTTTTCAAAAAAGCTGTAATTTGTCCCTCAAGCATTTGACCTCAAGGATACTCAGTAGCTGATTCAGTACAACATACGCAGTAAAGATCAGAATATTTTATGCACAGCCAAGTAGTGACATATGGACATGAATTTCGGACCCGCATTTTTGGAAGATACGAAGACAGAATGGTCGATAAGTTTTCATCCAAAACAACCAAAATGTATAACCATACAAAATGTAACCATAAAATTACATATCCCCAGCTTTCTTCGAATAACGTGGCGTTCACAGCTGGGTACCTGAATAAAGACAAGTTTTATTGGCGCCCGAACCTTTAGAAATCATTGGATCCGCCCCTGTGGTGTGGCCTTACATGGCTTATTTTGCCCTTAAAACTGGTGCTTCTTGCTGTCCCGAGAGACCACTGATCTTAGATTTCATATGTCATATACCTTCCCTTGAGAAATGTTTTCGAATTTGTTACGTATGAAGCCAAATATGATTTTTTTTCATTTCCAACCTATAGCTGTCATTTATTCAGACATTCTGTATGCAAACAACTAACCACTGCCTTTGTTAACCTCTTTTTGGGCCAGGAAACATTTATAGTATTCATTTCGTTTTCAATCATTCGGTTCAAATTTCACTGCAAACCCATCTTCCAACAAACTTGTCAAATTCACTCCTTCGTACTGCAAGTAACAAACTTGATAAACTTTCTCTTGTCCAGGCGCAGCGTGCGGGGGGATCCCCCACTTTCTACTAAACAGTTGGTAAAACGAGGAGTCGGTCGGTAACGGATGGAGCCGTCGGTAAAACCGTTCAGTATACCTGTCGCTTTACTAGCTTCTGAGTTACTTGTCAGTAAACTGTTCGTCTACGTACATTAAAAATGATTGTCGGTAAAAATGACTTTTTTTCCCAGTTTAAAGTTTTCCAGTTGTAAAAAATATTTGATTTAATTGGTATGCAATATCAGTCTGACAGGCTTGAGATGAAATCAACAGGACTCGGAAATTGTATTTTGCGGTGTATGTGCAATATGTTTGTTGTCAATCGTTACTCCAGAGCACAGAGCTTTTAAATAATTCATTTAAACTCTTCGGATTATACCGTTAATAGTTCAGTCAAAATGTCTCCAAAAAAGCGCAAAAACCGATACAAAATCCTATGTCTCGAATGCAATGTTGAAATGGATTTCGATTACAAGAAGAAGCACAACTTAAAGTTTCACCAGCATTTGCTTGCACAACGCAAGTCTATTCATTTTCGTGTAGTCGGTGCGCCGCCCCCGAAGAATCCGTTTGAGGCTGCGGCTGGTAAATCTTCAAAGAAATCTAAGACTGTCGTATGTACTAAAGTTTCTCACCCGTCTTTACAAGATCGTCAAGACGATGTGAAAAGTAATTTGTCAGTTATTCAGTCCAATTCAGATTCCTCAAAACATGGACACGGCGCGGCTAAGCCAAAGAACGCATTTGAAGCCGACGCCAGGGACGGCGGATCGTTATTTCAAGTGGGGGGGCTAATGTAGAGACGGAGGCCTCATGGTAAAAATTCGGGTTTGCTAGGGAGAGGGCGATGTGCTAATCTTAAATATATTGGTCTTTCTTAACATAAAAACTATAATTTTTTTTTTCGAAGAAATTTTAAATAACGTTGCGCGAAAAAGAAACAAATCAATCTTTTCAGTGAATTATTTAATGATTACTTTCACAGAAAAAAGAATAACGAAAGAATGACGACTGAGCATTACGGTACATGACGGTTTGATTATTCAAATCTAGTTTTTTATAGAATTACTATATTTGAAATTGATATTTGGCTACAACGGTAAAAAACGCTCTTAAAACAATTACATCAAAACCTTAATGTTCTGTTCACCGTTGAAAGTCAACACTAGTAAATTTGCCGTAAAATTGTACTTTGTTTAATTGACTATTTTGTGGTCCATTCCAAACACCACACTATCAGGGCGCACTAAAATCACCTGCATGCACAAATTAGACAATTTTCACACATTTCCGAATATTTCAATGTTTTAACACAAACAATTAACTCAATGTACTAATATCATTTCTGCCAAAAAGTGTGGGCCTTAGCCCCCAGCCCCCCAGCCCCCACGGCTCCGTCGTCCCTGGACGCTGATGAGTTATCCCACCTATCCGACGCTGGCGATGCAGAATTATTAAGAACTGAAGTTATTGAACTGCGTGAACCTGACAATCCTGAAACAACGCTACCAGATGGTAGTGGTTTGTCAGTCCGTCATCCTTGTTTGTCGATTAAACGCCATTTCAATGATTCTGAAGATGATCATACGTCAGAAACCTCTTCAAACAATAGGAAACAAAAACGAAGAAAGGTTGACAATTTCAAGGAAACAATTATCATGGAAATTTCTCCAGACTATGAGGAAACGTTTAATAGTTCATCTGATAGCGAAAGCTTTTGTGAGTCCTGTGATCGTGGCAGTCTTAGTGAGACGGGCCAGATGGTTCAGCCTCAGGCGGAGAGTGGAATCAAAATGCGCCGGCTATCAAAGCTGACTATGAACTAGCTGGCATGATAGGAGAGATCGTCGAGTTATTTAGAAGAAGGGAAAATACTGCGCGAATCCTTTGAAGATGAAGATTACACTGAAGAAGTGTTTATGTCGTCGGTCCAAACTTTTGTCTCACAATTAAGAGATGAGTCTCACTTTCTATTCAGTTCAGCTAAAGAAGCCACGGAAAGTGAATCAGAGAAAACGCCCTCAAAACCTGCTGCTGAAACCGTTCAAATCTAACTTGCGCTATGAGCAATAATGCAGCTGAGCGAAAAGGAATCCAACAGAGTGAACAACAGAAGAATTACTTAATATCAAAAGTACCTTACCAACCAGTTCTTGAAAATTACCATTAATTACCATTAATTACCAATAATGCGATTTCGAAATCCAAGCAAAATTCATTCAGCACAAAATGGTACGAGACATTTCCTTATTTGGAATACAGTCCCTCACTGGATAGAGCATACTGCTTTTCCTGCAGTTTATTTGGTGACGGTGCAGGATAACCAAGTACTGCGGAAACAAACTGGTCGAGTTCAAACGATGGTGTCAATCGGTGGGACGAGACGAAAAGCCTTGGCAAAAGCAAAAAAGGTAAACTTCTGGAGCATTTTACCAGCGCGTCTCATAAACTAGCAGCCGAACGACTGGAAAGTTTTAAGTAGAAAAGCAATCATGTCGATGTGACGATTAGTAGAGCCGGAAAGCAACTGCCGGCACAACAGGAATCAGAACGGCTACAAAACAGAAAAGTCATAAATGTGCTTTTAGATTGTTGCCGGTACTTATCAAGACAGGCTCTAGCGTTTCGCGGTGGTGATGATGATGTCAATGGAAACTTCAAGCAACTAGTCAACCTTCTTTCACGTTGGCTACCGTTTCTCAAAAACCGGGTGGCCAATGCCCGTTCTCGCCAATACCGTATTTTGTATTTGAGTTCTCATTCACAGAATGAGTTTATTAACATCTTAGGCCGTGAAACTCGTAAAATCTTAAAAGATATCCTTGACAGCCTAGATGTTATGCGCCAAACGCGAGATGCCATGCTTCGTATACATGAAGATCATCTTGGCCTGGACGGCATTGTCACAGTGGCTGCAGAGAAATGCAAGTCATTGATGCTGAGTACGAATTTTCAAAGAAGCATCGTCAGCGAAGACCACCCATACGCATTGACGAGAACACGGACAATGCTAACGCACCGTTATTCAACCAGCACTACAGACAGGAGATGTTTAAAGTGGTTGACCGTCTAGTGTCAGATATTGGGTTATTCAGTTGTTAACGAATATTTGTCAAGCATAATCCTTCCCGTGACCGTGTTGCTACCACAAAAAGTAGCAAAGTGCACTAAGCTGCAAGTTGACAAATTGTCTGCAACATTTCCCAATGACTTGAAGGATCCCGATGCGTTGTTCGGAAACATTGAAATGATGGCAACTGACATCGAAAAAAGTGGTGCAATTTACGGATGCAGCAAAGTGCCTCCTCGGGAAGCAATATTTTTACCCAAGCCTTACGAAAGCTTACCAATTAGCGTTGACCATTCCAGTATCCGTTGCAAGCAATGAACGTTCCTCTAGTAGTAAGTTAAGGCTGGTAAAGAACTATCTAAGATCGGCAATGATAGAAGATCGTCTTGACGACTTAATGATTTTATCCAGTGCAAACGACATTTTGGACGTACTTGACCTGGACAAAATTGCCGACTCGCGTGGTCCATATGTAAGACAAGGAAAGTTAAAATTTAAAACGGTAATGCATGGAGCATGCGTGTTTTGTACTATTAAGATTTACTACACTGTCTTGTGAGTTGTGATTTAATCAATTTGGACTATGATCGTATTTAGTACTTTCTCTTCAAAATTCAGTGCATCGCAGTTGCAAGTTGCAACCAAAGATACTTACGCTATGACGCTTATTAGTGATATAGAAATGTATAATTAATGTGTAAAATAGGCATTTTAGAACAAGAAGCTAAACATTAAAACAAGGAACGGCTACACCCACGCTTTTTGTCGGTAAAACTTAGACGTTCCACCCCTCAGTAGAAATTGTCACGCTACGCCCCTGCTCTTGCCACATCATTAAATGAAGCAAATCTATCTTATATGTTCAGCAGGTCCAAAAACACTTTCCCAAACGTCAAATTGTCCCCATGGTCCTGTAGTATTAACCAATATTGGCTCTTAAGTCCATGGTCTCTACCATTTGATCTAGATCTTTGATCGCCATCACTTTGGCGACACTTTTTATGGCATGCAGCCAAAGGACAGGTATCGGGCGCAATTCGAAGGGAGCCACGTGAGGGAAGCAATTGCGATATAAATTCATCAATCCCAACTTTATAACTTGTTCTCGTAATTAGAATTAATGACGTCATTCTGTAGTCTGCAGACACAAATTTAATTTCGCAAAGCAAAACTTGTGCTCCCAGTTTCTTAAATCCTGGATTTGCTGCCGTTATATTATAGGTCGATGAATTTGTCATTAAATTATAACTTTAGTTGTCCGCTTAGTAGTAAATTTAATAGTAAAACAGTTTTATCATTTGATTTTCAGGGAAATTTCAGTCAATAAAGTCATAGAAAGAAAAGGTCAAACTATAACCTACATGCCAAGTACACAGTATATCTATGATCGAGCCAGATCTTGTAAGAACTGTAATCCTTCTGAAGACAAGATAATGACTATTAATTATCCATTACTGGTAAGTAAGTACTTGCAAATATAAAGATAAGGAAACAGGGCACAAATGCAATGATAATTATGTTATTACAGAAAACCTTTATAGCAGGGAAAGAATGCGTGCTCTATCTGCCTTTATTTCATGGTTCAATCTGTTTTCTTTGTGATTTATTGGGATATATCTACGATAAACACTCCCATTAGAAATTCAAGGGATTTATACTGAGCATTCCAGGGATTTATATAGATAAATCCCAAGCATACTCAGTGAAGAGCCTTTTAATTTATTGCAAACTAGAAGTGTAAACTTATCCTAATTCTCGTTCCTTTTCTCTTTTCTCTACGTTACAAGAAATTTTTGCATCATTTAACCTACATAATTCCATATTTATATAACCACACAGTTGATTTAAACAGCGAGGGTATCACGGTGAACATAAAACGACAGAGGTTGTTCCTAAAAAAACTGTTTAGAAACTAAATAATAAGTTTACTCTATTATACTATGTTAACCCAAACTTTTCATGCACTTAATGCTGAACCCGAACTTAGTTCATGTGGAAGCTTGGTAAATCTCAGACGACTAGTAGACGTTCGTCAAGCTGGTTTCCTCAGAAAAACGATTTCTGAGCCCTAAACGGGAATGGAACCCGTCGCTTCCATTTGATGCATTCCATTGCATTCGTGGATTTGGAAAAGGCCTATGATCGAGTACCCAGAGAAGTGGTCTACAGGTGTATGAGGAAAAGAGGAATACCGGAGAAATTAGTAAGAATAGTTAAAGCAACATATGAGAAGGTGACGACAAGGGTGAGAATGCCTTTTGGCGATACAGAAGAGTTCGAGATCAAAGTTGGCCTGCATCAAGGATCAGCTCTGAG
>JBAHVQ010000040.1:133923-168122 GCA_036872915.1 Nanipora kamurai
ATATACAGCGTCCGTCTTTTGTTCCTTCGTCCCAGGATCCTTAGGTTTCGCAAAAATATGACCCAATGTCAAATAAGATTTTTGGCCAACTTTGACGTTGTAACTACATAAGATTCTCTTGATTGGCTCTGTAACACCGCGAACATACTACTACATCTTAATATGTCTAATAGATTAAATAGTTACGAAAAATGTTTTTGACTATCAAGTATTAAAGCACACCTTAATTCTTCAACTGACTAAAAAGCAATAAGCCTTTAGCAATAAACCTTTGCAAAAGTTAACGCGACCTTTAACTCGAACCTTAAGGCTGGGTTTACACGCTGCAATTAATAGGGCCGACTACTGCCTTAGATGCATGTTAAAGTGGGAGGTTGACAGCAGAATGCTCTGTGGAGTGGAAATTACCTGCTTCTTATCAATTACCATGCACCTAAACCGGAAATCGGCTCGATTAATCGCAGTGTCTAAAATTCAAAACTAACAAAATTGAATTCAAAAAATTCAAACTCCAACTCGAGTTCTAACCGCAAGATTCCTTGCTTCCCCCTCAGATACGATAAATTAGATCGACATTTAAGGTTTCCGGAAATTTTGGGGCCCTGGGCAATATACTTAAGACCCTCCTTACACGGGGGGCTGGATGACCTTCAAGGGTTAAATAATGGTGCGTTCTAGGTAATTTTGTGAATTTCATAAATTTGTCATTTCACATACGTTTTCAATAAAAAATACATTTTTTTTTACATTACAACAATGTGACAAAGAATTTTCATCCGGTATCCAACATTTTGTTGTCATCCCTAAAAAGAAAAACAAGCTGTAGCTATATCTCTTATTTGTTTCATTTTGAGAGGCAGGGACTTTTTTGTACAATTTTTATGGCCCAGTGGGTTTTGGATATGTTGTAAAGTTAATATCACCGTTGCCATAGCACTACTTATAGAACAAGGACGATGTCATCATTGTTAGTGACGTCATAAATGTATGACTGTCATGTGGGGAAAACTGAATCAAAAAAAGACATGTGATGTCAGACAATCTTTTTAAGACATATCTCTGTAAGTGTCTTAAAAATACTTTTCCCCTGAACTGTTTTAAAACGGACTTATTTCGGGGAAAAGAACAATGTGACGTCACAATGACGTCATTAAAACGGCAACTTTTTGGTAAAATATTAGGATATTTCACTAAAGCGCTTAAACTAAGAAATGACTACCACTTTTGTGTTTTTTTCCTTACCATGAAGAAAGAGCGATGTTAGGTAATTTAATATGAATGTTTGTCTAATAATACAAAACTGACGTCATAATAATGTCATTGCCAGGTACAACCCCTGCCCCAAAAAATTTGGATTAATTTTTAAAGGCCATAAAATGTGCCATAAAAGGAAAGTTATAAATGGAAACTCTATAGGCCCCCATGTTGAGAGAAGTCAAAAAAGCCATATAAGCAAAAGCGAAAGCAAATAAGGCATGAGAAAAATTACTAGGTTGTCAACCATCGTTTTTTGAAGTGTGTTGCACTTCATTTTTTTAATTTAAGTAATAACAGATAAAGCTCCAGTTATTCATCTTTAGTCTTTAAACTGATTTCGTGTCAAAATATGAACAATGTATAGATTTTCATAAGTTCCCTTGCAATGGTAAATACATGTAAATAATTGACAATCAGTTCACCAAAAATGAACTTAGCCTTTTATACTATAGCAAAACAGAGAAAAATCAATGACTACTAAAGCACGCTTAGGCGTCACATCAGATTTTACTTAATGCTGAACAGAAAGTTTGTTCATGTGGGAGCTTGGTAAATATCATGACCAGAGGACGTTCGTCAAGCTCGTTCTCTCAGCTTAGGTAGCACATATGACAAACCTGCAGGCTGCAGCCTTGCTCACCATCTGAGTCGTGGTAGCTTAATGATTAGAGCGTCTCACCGGTCATTAGAAGGTTGCTGGTTCGATTCCCGTCTAGGGCTCTGAAGTCGTTTTTCTGAGAGAACAAGCTTGACGAACGTCCTCTGGTCGTGATATCAGGTTTTGTTTTTAATAATATTATTGACAAGGTGATTTAAGTTACATAAAAACTCGACTATCTGAAAAGTTATAAAATTGAACGCTTCGGATGTAGTCATGATATATTTCATTCAGGAAAAAGATCTTTTTCCACAACAGTTAACTCCAGTCTCGTCCCCTGCGCATTTGGCCTGCACGGCGTAAGGGCGACAAAATGGCCGTGGCATCGGTCGGTCAAATCTGTAATCTGATTGGCTCGTTTCCAAATAAATCAATTCATCTAGAGTGTGATATATCTGTCTGAATCCCTCTCGACATTCCCTCTCCTTTAAATTTTGCTGCGAATTCGAAATATTCGCTTTGTTTGAAGTCAAGAGTAACAAAGTTTGCGATATTTATATAGAATTCATGGTTAATTAAGCGAGCTAGTATATAGCTTTTATAACTAATGTTCTACATCAGCAATTTATGAGATCGCTGATTATTTTTTGCCCAAACTAACGAACTGAGATTACATGAATTGTTATATTAAAACACTCAGAAGTTAAGGTGTCTGGTGAACGGCCGATGACAGGGTAATTTTACTGACTGCCCACGGTAAAGGCAAAATGCCCTGAGCAATGCACTAAGGTTAGGTTAACTCGTGCAGTGTACTCAAACTAAATATTACAATGCTTGAACACCTTTTGTTCGTGTGACATCTGGATTCACATTCAACTTGTTCGCTACCAGGGAACTAGCTCGAAATTAAATGCATCATTGGCTACGCCTTCTCTAGGATTTAATTTCGTTGTTGTGTGTTCGTGAACTCGTCAATGTAATCGCTAATAACACACTCAAGTGAGTGCTATAACCCATAAATAATGCTATAATGATACGATGATATATAATTTCGATAGCTTAACGTTTGCACAATTTTCCTTCGTATGTGCTTTTCAATACAATATTCAAAAATTGCCTAACCTACGGTTGATTACTCTAGTTGTAATGATGTAATCTAAATGAACAAGATACCAAATTACAAGTTACCACCAAAACTTTGATTTTATACTTAATATGCACGTTATCTTCTGTTTACACATTCTAGGGGGAGAAAGATTTAAACCCAACGTTGAAAAGGATGATATTTTGTACACTTTTGTTCCCGAAATATGCAGGTATGATTCTTTGTTAGGGATTGATATGTGAATGAAAGAGAAAAGTTAATACATTTGATCCAAGTTCAGATTCATACCCACTGGTCTGTAAATTTTGACTCAATCTGCTGAGTTGGACATCAGACGCATTTATAGTGGTTTTTACCTTTTCCATATGAGTTCCGTCTAAAACTAGAAGCAAACTCAAATGTTTCCAAGGAATTCCTTAACCAATTTTTTAACCAATCCTATTGCTTGTCAACTTGTTTTGACTAATTTTAACCTTTATTTTGTGGGAACTTTTTCTGGAAACTGCTCCATTCATTCAAAAACTCCAACTAAACACAGTTGTTTTAACCTTTTAACGCATGAATTTTTTCTTTTGTTCTTTGTTCTCTCTGTGTTTTAGCTTTGTTCTCTCGTTTGTCCTTTTGTTCTCTCGTTTGTCCTTTTGTTCTCTCGTTTGTCCTTTTGTCCTCTTGTTTGTCCTGTGCGTTAAAGGGTTAATGCTCCAATGATTATCGTAACGATTATGGTTATTAGTAAAGGTAACTTAATATTTAAATCTATTAAACGACTTGAGGACGTTCATCAAGCTCGTTATCTCAGAAAAACGACTTCTGAGTCCTAGACAGGAATCAAACCCGCAACCTTCTGATGACTGGTGAGACGCTCTAACCATTGAGCTACCACAATTCAGATGGTGAGCTAGGGTGCAGGTTCGTCATATGTACTGCCTCAGCGGAAGTCACGATATGGTAGTAATGATGGAAATACTTAATGCTGAACAGAAAGTTTGACTTCCGCTTAGGCAGTACATATGACGAACCTGACACCCTAGCTCACCATCTGAGTCGTGGTAGCTCACCATCTGAGTCGTCGTAGCTCAATGGTTAGAGCGTCTCACCGGTCATCAGAAGGTTGCGGGTTCAATTCCCATCTAGGGCTCAGAAATCGTTTTTCTGAGAGAACGAGGTTGACAAACGTCCTCTGGTCGTGATATTTACCAAGCTCCCACATGAACAAACTTTTCTGTTCAGCATTAAGTATTTAAATCTATTAATTTATTTAAAATACAAAAGGTAATCGCATAAAGCCGAGTAAAATTAAAGTTGTCTTTCACGCGTGTTTTCACAACGTCCTTGGAAACTTTTATAAACTTTGAAATGCAAGTGGAATAAACCCTAAATGTACGAGAACCCTAGTGATGACTTGATTTATAATAAATGGGGAGAAATGAGTTTTTGTGTATAAAATTATACCAACACTTCAGATTGGGAAAAAGGCGAATGTGAGGCAGCAAGTTTCCCCATAAGTGCACGACAAGAAACTAAAGCCGAAAAAAAGAAAATCCATTGAAACGGAAAAAAAAGTACTACAAACTTAATTCAAAGTTTAAATTGAACAACAAAACCGTGGTTTAAAAATGAATATAAGTGCCCAGCAAGCGATTTTGAATCATTAATGCATAACTTTAATGCTCTGAAGATGTTGTGATGTAAACAACGAAACGTCAGCAAATAAATGTTATTCTTTTTGCTATGTCTTTTTTCAAAATCGCTTGCTGGGCACTTTTTTAAACTACGCTTTCCTCCTGGTGTATCAATTGCTACTGTCTTAAAAACAAAACCGTGACTAAAACACAAACCACGGAATAGATTAAGACCGCACTACAGCAGTTACATGAAAGGCATGATTTTTAACTTTTTGTTTTGTGTACAAACTTTTCCTGCCTAAAGACAAATAATATTACCCTCAATTAAGAAATAGACTCCTTGATTATCCAATTAAAATGCAGTAATTCTTGCCCCCTTTGTTAAGATAGTAATAATAATAAAGATACTGGTGTTAACAATAAGATAACGATGACGTAAAAATGTAGAAGAAGTGTCATCAAAGTAAACAATAGTAACAATAATAATAATAATAATAATAATAATAATAATAATAATAATAATAATAATAATAATAATAATGATAAGGGATTAGCAAAAAACCCGCGTTCTTTAACTCCTTTCTGTTGGTATAGCGGTCCTCAATGACTTTAGTATTTTACCCTGGCAAACGCCAGACGATTTTACTCGTCAAGGGGCAATCCTCTGATAGGAAAGGGTTAATTTTTGGCAACAACGGGATGACGTTGCCAATCCCAGTGTGCACAACTGCTGATTTCCATAACTTTTAAGTCGTTATTGTCCGAGAAGACTGAAAAGATGAATCAAAAACTTTTGCTTAACTTCGTATCACTTTTTTGATGCCCATTTCAAAAAACTTGATTTGAATGCAAAATTCGAACAGGAAGTTCGCGAAAATGACAAAAGTTTCCATCGTACACTGGTGACGGGTCTTAGTGGAACTGGACAAAATAGAGTGAAGTTTTATACGTACTGGCAAGAACGTTCCCTTTGGAGTTGTCGTGGTCATGATCCTGGTTGTAGTATAAGTGGCGGTAGCCGTGGTAGTAATAACGGACTTTCCAGTGGTGATGGAAGTACTGATAGTGGTATAATGGTGGTAGTAGTAGAGTACTAGTGCTAGTACATTTTTTTGCCTTGCAGATCCGTGGAATTTATTTACGAAACCGAAGTCAAAGTTTATGATATTGAGTTAGATCGATTCACTCCACCCAAAGAGGTCTTGGCGTCCGGTGATGTGAATCGAAATAACAAAGGATTTTGTGTTACTGGACCAAAAAAGGAGTGTTTACCATCTGGTTTGTTAGATATTAGTGCCTGTAAAAAAGTGAAAAGCGGTTCTATGGGTAAGTATTCCTTTTTATATTCATTAGTTTCTCTGAATCACTGACAGATTGTACAAGTGTTCTTATGCTCATACGAACTAAAGATGAGCAATGTGAGCAATAAAGTTTATAAACTAATTGTTTATTATAAAACTGTTGATTTTTTCAATTAACTTTTTGCTGGAAATGACCCATTGCATAAATCTAGCTTATTTTTATGTAATAATGATGCGAATTGATCACTGTAGATTTTGCTCGTCGAAGACTTTAGTCCAAAAGCTGAGAAATGGAATATTTCGAGCGAGTAAAAATCATTCAGAAGTTTCCTTCCTGTTAATGCTAAAGTCAGCATCCGATCCTCGTTCAAATTTTGAACTAGTATTATTTGTCAAAATATTATGCGTGTTAATGTTAGGGTGTCGCTGAGGTTTCTAGTGCTCAAGTCGGCCCATAAGTCAACATTTTATCCAAGAAAACACCTTTTGACTTTGTAATACTTTTCCTAACCCCGACATGTTGACCCACAAATACTGCTAATGGAGCATATTTATTTTTATATCTGAACAAGTTGTCACCCTCCGTCTCGGTATATAACCTATACATATACATTTATACTTACATATGTACATACCTACACACATACATATATAGTAATAATTTATTGTTGATTATCTGATGTATTTACATCTTGTCGTTACACTGTGTTTCACGCTTTTGCGTGTTTCATGCTGTCGTCTGATGATTTAGAAAGCATGTAACACGGTGTAACGACAAGCTGTAAATACGTTAGATAACCAACAATAAATTATCACTATAAAGCTCGACACTTTTTGTATCGAGCACTCTACTCACCGGGAGATTACCCGCAACATACATGGATGATAACATACGTATGTTAATACATCGTATCCAACTCATTAATATTTCATAAAGGAAAAACAAAAGAAAATGAATATTTAATCAATACTGTTAATCCTGGATGCAAAACTGTCTTAATTTACATTCACCTTTTCCTGCGATTGTCTTGGCTAAAATGCTTCGCATCCCTAAAATAGTTCGTAAACATAAACCTTCAGATGGATTTGTTGGATAAGTAATGTACTGTATTCACGTCTGGACTGTATGGAATTTACGACGGCTCGCTTTTTAAATCTCCCATACAGTTCGGCCGCTCATTCTGTATATATGAACATACATGAGCACATACACATGTATGTATATATATATATGTATATATATATATATATATATATACCCATCCATATACTTGCGCACAAAATCACGTACATATATATGCAAGTCTGCGAATATGCGTTCACGAATGCAGATTGATGGATACCTGCGTAGGCACATGCATGCATGCATAGATTCACTCAAATATGTATTCATGCATATACTTGTATGGTTTCCAGTAAAAGCCTAAATCACAGAATAAGTAGTTTGTCTCAACTTAGTTACTAAAATTAGTTTCATAGATTAGTGTCTACTAATCAGTTACTACTACAGATTGGTCTCATCTTATTCTTAACTATCACTAGAGGTAACTCTCCCTTTGGTGGCTTCGCTTCCTCATTTCTATTTGGGAAACGAAACTCTGCGAAAAACGTTCGATCTGACAGCAACAAAAACAGTGGACGCAACATTCGTCGACATTGAACCAGTAAGTATAGTCTCCTGGAGGCCATTTTCAGAAGATGTGTCATTTGTTCAAAGGATGATTTGCGCTATAACCCAGAATCACCACTGAAAATTTGTTTTTCTTCAGTTTTCCTTTTTTTCATAAATTCGAATTCAAAGAGACGAATTTTTTATCATAGAAAATTTCAGAATTCCGGATCCCCAGAGCTTGTTCATAGAATATTCCCAAATTCTGCATATACAATCGTGGCCAAATGTGGTGGGATACAAACCAATAAATAGCTTGAAATCAATTTCTCCCCTTCCCCTTTTCAATGTTGTTATTTGGCCTACAATTGCCAATGATACCACGGTAGACATTTATTGCACATTCAACATTGACAAGGGGATGTGAAGAAAGGTTTTGCCACATCAAAAGTGTATTGAGCACGGGTCAGGAAAATTTAATCACGAGTCTTCGTGCCCCAGATACTTTTGGCCATGACTGTAATTTATTAGACCTTGTAAACCACCTAACCCAGGAGATATGAGGTGAAAGTGGAGTGAGGTTGTGCAGCTTTTACTCATCAAGGGGAAAGTCCTCGGACAGAAAAGAGTTAACCAGGGTTATTTCATTAACTCCTTCCTGTCCGTATAGGTCCTCAGAGACCTATGGAGACTTCAGTATTTTATTCTGGCTAACGCCAGACGATTTTACTCGTCAAGAAGAAAGTCCTCGGATAGGAAAGTGTTAATATCTCAAAAGGTATTTGAGATATACCTCAAAAGAATTATCATGAAATTTTATTGGCTTTATCTTCTCTCAAAAATCAGCGAAAAATATTCTATTAAAAATGTTACAGGGAATTTCATGACATCAACTACTGCAGCAAAAATTTGACCTGACAATTTTAAAATTTTCTTGCTTAATTGAAGGTGATGTATCACATTCGTTGTATATTTCAACACCTCAAAATTATGAAATCCTAATTATATCACTTTTTCTCACTAAGCCAATTTATGTCGTTTTAGATATTATTCTGTGAAATCTCTATGATCGTAAGATAATTTGTTCTTGAGATATAAGCAGCAGGCACATTATGCTTCCCCGACGCAAGTCAGAAGATCTCAACGAAAGCCTAGTCTCGATAAGGTTAAAATTAACAACTAAAAATGGACAAGGGTGAAATATCTGTTCGTCATCCTCTACACTTTACTCTATCTAATTAAAGATAACAAGGTACCTGAATCCCGAATCAATGAAGGAAATTACAAAAGTGGGAGCAGAGCCCCTGGAGTTTCCTCTACTGAAGCACTGAAAATACTCTGTGATCTATAGATAGGTTAAATAAGCCATAAAACTCGAACGCAGGGCAGTTAGTAATGGCCTTCTATTCCAAGGTGGTGGAAAATCAAACACAGTGGCAACAAATACTGAACTTGAAGAGTGATTACTAATCAAAAAGCTAGGCCAAAGATCGAGGACATAGGAAGGCTTTTTGGATGTTAGTCTCAGTTTCCTACGCGGTCATTTGGACGTTAGTTTCACAGACATCATAAATAAGACTAGAGGGGGCATCGGCCCTTAATTTCAGCCAAAAGATATTCGCCTATTAGACGCAGCCATATTGATTTTATTGGGAGGCAAATTTCAAGCCCGAATAAAAATTTATGATCGATTTCTGTTTTTCATTATGTTTTCCACTGAAAATATATATTTGCCCTTCGTTTTACCTCAAGTTTTGAAACAAAATTCGGGGGAACTTTTCTTTCGTACAGTTAGACTGTAATTACGCTCAGTTTTGACTCAGGTTGACAAGTCAAGGCGATGGTTAGTTTGATGTTTGTGACCCTGAAACTGAGGTCCGAAAAAGTCCAATCACTGATTTCAGACTTACAGTTATAGTACAGTTCAATAGTCACAAATAACTTCGTCATGGGATACCAAGACTAACTTAAATGTAGCCACTTACCTTGCATTTACCTAGAAAAATCTCGCTTGTGTTATATTTGTTTTGTTAATCCAAATCCTTCAAGCAAAAATCCCGATATATTCAAGATGTCAAATACATTCAATATTCTCCACCAATGACAGGTGGACTTAGCATAGGCTTTTCGAGCATGGAAATACTAAAACTGATCGAGGTGTTGTTTCGTAAACCTATACCTCCTAAATATTCATAAAATCGCTTTGGTCAATCCACTTAGAATACAGTTCTTCCCAATATCTTTATAAAGAACTGAAAGAGAGCTTCCACGTGGAATGCCCAACTTGCTTTCACAATTTGGTGCCAATGCCACATCTGGTTTTATGTACATTCTCTTTGTTTGCTAAAGCCGTCTGTTCCTACCATTTTGAATTTTCTGTCTTGGTTTGGGTACGAGGTAGCATAAGTAATATTTACACGAGCCCGTCAGGAAGTCAGACCGGCACTAAAATTCAAATCGTTCGACTTTCTACATGGAATTGATTTCATTGGCTATTGCAAATTTTAGCACATATGAAACATGGGCAGTGTTGGATCCAGGGTTTTTGTGAGGGGATAAACAATTACTAAGTATACCAATGAATTATATATAGCTTACTAAAATATATTTCAGACAAACTAATCCCATTTACCACTGTAATATGTTAAATATTTAATATCCTGTGGGTTTGACGAAAAATGCTTTTGTCACTGCCTCTTGTTAACACTTGGGTATATTTTTAAATCACAAATAAACTAAAAAAAGAGATAGTTTCATGGAAGAATGAAAACTGTCATACAACTTTTTGAACTCCGCCAAATTTCAGATCTTCGATTTTTATTTTTTTTAGAATACAGGAATGACAATGCAAGCACATGAACGACTTCAGCTGAACTTTGCAATGAAAAGTTTTTCAATTATGAAGTAAGGCTTAAACCGCTGCTCTTGTGGGATTTAATTTCTTGCACAGGCTACACAACTTTTTGGTCAAACTGTTCCGTACCTAAAACTGGAGATAAATGGTTTGTCACTAAAGTGAGTGATAAAGTGAGTGATATAAACAAGACAGCATGGAAAAGTTCTCAACACGAGCAATACGAGGTTACTTTTTTTTCGGGACCCCAATCAACTGGATTTTGGGTTATTCATCACGTGTTTTCTTTCTAATGGGATAGGATTGAACAGCAATTCACCGTGAGTACGATGCTGTTTACATGAAGCCGGATCGAAAATCTGAATCCGACAAAATGTGAATCGACTTGAGATATTAATTATTTTTCGACCCAATTTAGCTAAATGTCGCTTGATTGTTTACTTGAATCGGATTGACTTAATTGAAGCGGATCGAAAAGTCAATCGGATCGAGATGCAGGATTGACTTGACTTTTGAGGACAAAGGAAATCGACGTCATTTCTCGAGCAGATCGAGTATTTTGATCGGATCGACATTTCGATCCGAGCTTGTGTAAACAGGCCCTTAGACGACGAATTATCCAGGACTGTTGCCCTAAAGAGTGGAGAGGAAACCTCCCTTTCTGTAAATCAGTAACTATGAAAATAATTCAGAAATCCGGAATGTGTAAATATAGACCATGTTTAACCAATAATATATGCATTAAGCGTGAATCCTTTACGGTTCATGAAAATTTCCATAAACGAGAAAAAAATCATGTCAAATTTTGCATCCCAGTTCACACATTGCACAAGGTCAACGAAATGTGACAAGATGGGCACGACGGAAAAATGTATTTCCTACCAAAAAACGTATTATAGATTGTCAAAAAAAATTTTTCGAAAATAAATACGTATTTAAAGGAGACGAAAAATGCGAAAGTTAAAAACAAGTGCATTTGTGGAGTATAAAGGACAGACCGTTAAAAGTTAAGATATAAGACCCAGGTGATCTAACCGCAAGCAAAAGGCCTGAGACAAGCAGCAGCACAACAAAAATCCAGTTTCACACCTTTAATCAGTTGTAACATTCTGTATCTTTTGTTAAACTGTGTTAGTATTCGATAAAGTGAAAGGCATTTCCTTTACGAGTTTAAGAACAGACTTTGGTATAGTTCATGAGATATTAACTAACTTAAATTGGAAATGGATTTCTGACAACTAGTCCCAGTCCCCTTTCGTGTTTCCAGATTACGTGGACTGAACTTACCTGCAACATCTGATCTTACTCTTACGGTCTTACTCAGACACCCCCGTTGTTGGGGCTTTGTGAGGGAATTACGGGTCAATATTTTCAGGATTGGTCTCAGAAGCTGTGCGGTTCATAATAGTCTAGTTTCAATTTCGACCACATTTATTGTAAATGTTAGAGTCTCTACCATAAATTACACTACATCAAACAGGTTAACGATATTTCAATCACAAATCTTATCTTTCTGTCCCAGGGTTCGGTTGTTCAAAGAGCGATCAGCTTAACCCAGGATTAGTGAAGAATTTGTGGATGAAATCTTGCTAGTGTAGGAAAGGATGTTTAAAGTTTTCTATTTATACGTCATGTAAATATAGATAGGTCTTATCCTAAAATGTTTTAACTAAAGTTATTAAACAAAATATGTCCAACAAAAGAACGGATTAAATTTTAACCCAGGATAAGTAGTGTGATAGAGCAATGTAGATGATATGATCTAACTATGTAGTCCAGTATGCAACAGGAATGAGGGGAAAAAGAACATCGCATGTTTAACCGCTGCTGTCTAATGTTACCACCCGAAGTCTGCGATAAATACAGGATAACATTGGCGATGAGTAATTTTTCAAGCCCACAATGGCTTTACCCATGCAAGTAACTCCTTTACCTGCATTCGACTCGCATGGAGAACAAAATTCTGTGGCACAAAGATGGGAAAAGTGTTCGCTCAGGCCACTGGATGCATGTAGAATATACAGAAACGACATTTGCTCTTACACACTGCCGGACCCGAGATACAGAACATATTCTTCGCATTTAACCAAATTGAAAGCGACTATTAACCTGCTTTCAGACAGGAGAAACACAAGGAAGGGGAGACAATTAGTCAATTTTCAACTAAACTTCGCCGGTTAGCCGCCCTCTGTGATTTTCCAGCTGGTAGCATTGATGGCTTTATACGAGATCAAATCATTGACAAGTGTATCTCAAAGAAACTGCGTACTAAACTTCTCGCCGAACATAATCTGAGTCTTAAACGTGCTTTAGACATGTCTCAAGCAATGGAAGCTTCAGAAATTCAATCACGACAAGTTGCCGAAGCTAATCAGTGCTCATATACCGATGTATTAACCCCTGGAGCACATAGAGGAAGAAATACGCAAACAGAGCGTTCAAATTATTTGAAACAACCATCAGTTAAGTGCCATCGCTGCGATATAAAAGGTCATTTAAGCGAAACGTGCCGCTGCTCACGTAATGTAATTTGTTTAGAGTGCGGAAGGATGGCACACTTTGCGTTTATGTGTCGTTCAAAAATTCAGCAGGAAGAACAGAATAGCACCTATTCCAACATCAGTTCATGATGTTGTAAAACCAAGGAAACGCCATTTGTTATGTTTGTGACCAGCAAGAACCGCTGCCACAGACCCAACATCGGATGAGTGACTCGGACAGTGAAAAACACAACTTTTGTAAAGATTAATGGACTCGAAATCAACGTTATTATCGACTCGGGCGCCTCTTGCAACACCATTTAAGCACCAGGCAATGCTTGCCCCCCTTTCTGAGTAAAGAATCGGCAAAAAAACTCGGCAAACAGAAAGTTGGCATCTACAACATCAATCAAAGCAAAGACCCTTCGTTCCCAGAATCTCTATTAGCAAAGTATCCACGACTTTGGGAAGGCATTGCTTATGTAGAAAAGATACTGAAGTAAGACCACATATCGACAAAACTGTGCCCCTGTTTGCAAGAAAGCACTACAGAATCCCATTCCACATGCGTGACCAAGTAGCCAAAGAGATCCTACCTTTAGAAAGGAAAGAATCGTTGAGAGAAAGTTCCTGGTCCGATCGAATGGGTATCAAGAATTGTAACTACGCCCAAGCCCAGAAGCCTTGGCGAAGTAAGGGTCTGTGTTGACCTGAGGGATACGAACCATGCCATCCTAAAAACCAGACACGTGACTCCAACCAAAGATGAACTAGCGACAGACCTCAATGGCTCAAGTGTATTCAGCAAGCTCGATTTGCGCTCTGGATACCACCAGCTAGTGTTCTACCCTTCATGCAGATACATCACGACTTTTTCTACGCATGTCTGACTTCACCAGTACAAGAGACTGAGTTTGGAATAAACTCAGAGGCAGAAATTTTTGAACACACAATCCAGACCGTGCTTGCTGACATCCCTGGTTCAAGGAACGTAACTGATGATATCGAAAAAATCTCAAAAAAACTCAAAAACTCTAACTATGATCTGACACCGGACAGAATGGTCGAGACGCTTCACAAATCTGGTCTGACTGTGAAGTTGATGAAGTGCGAATTTAACAAGTCCAGCATTGAGTTCTTCGGCTATGTATTCTTCAAGTATGGCATAGCCCCTGCACCAGAAAAAGTACAAGCACTTCACGATGCCAATGAACTTCGAAACCAGACTGAGCTCCGCTCATTTCTTGGTCTGGCTCAGTATAGCGCCCTCTTCATTAACAACTTTGCGACAGTGATAGAGCCTCTTCGCTAAGTTAACACCAAAAAACACAATTTGGAAATGAGATAAACCTCAAGCTGAATCCTTTAAAAACGTCACAAATGCACTCTCGGTGCCACCGCAATGGGATATTTTCCTCCAGACAAAGAAACAAAGATCATAGTAGACGCCAGTTTAGTGGGAATTGCTGGAATTGTGATCCAAGACGAAAAACCAATTCCACATGGCAGCCGAGCACTAAGCGATGTTGGAACTCGTCGCTCCCAAACCGAACGAGAATCATAAGCAGTCATTTAGCCTGTGAACACTTTGATATCTACGTGCGCGGTGCCCCATTTACAGCGGTTACTCGTCACAAGCCTTTGATTTACATCTGGCAGAAGCCTAATCTTCCATTAAGAATTGCCAGGTGGGCTGTAAAACTTGAGCCTTACGATGTGACCATTGTATATGGCCCAGGACAGAACAACCGAGCAGACTACATGTCAAGAGAAACTTCGAAACAGAACATCCTGCCAAGCTGTGAATAGAAAATTCCAGATAACTATGTAAACTTCATTTCCAAGACATCAATGCCAGTGGCCATCACTCTTGAGGAGGTACAAACGGCAAAGATACAAGACCAGACCCTGCGAGCAGTTATTCACAAGGTATGAAATTAAAAAATCTGATGAAATGGACGAAGTCGATCAGATCACCCTAGAGCAGTACCGAAGTGTCCATGAAGAACTCACAATCAACAGTTAAGGCAATTTGATTCTGAAAGACACTCGAATAGTAATACCGGCTTGCCTCCAAGAACGGGTAGTATAGTTAGCACACGAAGGACACCAAGGGGAGACCAAGACAAAGGCATTAATCCGTAGTAAAGTATGGTTTCCTGGTTTAGACACAGCCATTTAGAAAGCCATCAAGCAGTGCATACGATGACAAGCAACTTTAATGAGACAAAAAGTAGAATCACTCAACATGTCAGATCTTTCACGTGGTCCGTGGCTCAATCTTAGCATCGATTTCTGTTGCCCTCTCCCGGCTGGACAGTATTTGTTAGTCATGGTTGATAAATACTCCCGTTTTCCAGTTGTAGAAATCGTTCACAGCACAGCTAATGAAAGCCATCAAAGCAGCAAAGGCTCGAGACCAAAGCTGGATATTTTCCATGCATCAGTTTCTGCGAGTGAACCGCTGTACACCGTATACGACCACAATCTTCACACCACACTGTATTTTATATGGGTGAGGACCGCGAACGAAGATACTTGCCAAATCATGGCGAAAAGTCCCATGTCAAGGTTGGCGGTGTCGTTCTGGCTCAACACCCTAAGACCAACAAACAGTCTACATCGTATGACCCGTTCACAGATACAGAGAAGAAAGACTCCGTGGTGACAGCCAAAAGAGAAAATGGTGAAACCATAACCAGGAATGTATCAATGTTTCACCACCTACCATATACCGCAATGTCCCAAACACCAAAGGCAACTGCACATGATTAATTGAACGACATGCAAGACACCAAACTGGATGGAGGAGAGGAAGAAGAACAAGAAGAGAATACAGAACCACAGTTGACTTTTGCACGACCAAAGCGAGTAATAAGGCCACCAAAGAGACTGATAGAACAAATATGAACATTTGCGATCAGACACGATATAATGAAGGAGCTTTAGGAGACTTTAACAGCCAGACTACTGGTAACTTTCATATTCAGTTGATACTTTGGCTAAGTTCACAAGGTTGTCTAAGTTCAGGAACACTCATGAAGAACATTAGAGATAAATAGCATTGCTATGGTTGTGTTCAGTTAGTTATAGTTACCTTTATCCGAGGTAGAGAGGGATGTAATAGAACGATGTAGATGATGTGATCTAATTATGTAGTCTAGTATGCAACAGGAGTGAGGGGAAAAAGAACAACACATGATGACAGATGTTACTCCGAGTGACGAACCATACCGGACAAGCAGAGAAAACTCTACTTGGCCCGGCAGGGATTCGAACCCGCGACCTTCGGTTTACTAATCCGACGCTCTACCAACTGAGCTACAGGTCAAGTTGGGAGCTAGTCGCGAAATGATCTTACTAGGGCTCTTGATATTTCGAAAGATATACTAGTTTCTTCCATATTGGGACATTTAAATGCTATCTGATTTTCTTTTTCTTCTACTTAACATCTAACATCATTATTCTCTACCCGAGTTCATTCTTCCACTTAAGCTAAAGAACAACACACGTTTAACCGCTGTTGTCTAATCTTACCACCCAGAAGTCTACGATAAATACAATACAACAAGCAGTAATCGTGGGACTTACATTAACTTTGCAGCAAAAGCACTTGATTCCGTAAGTATACGAACAGTCACAGACACTGGGTCATTCATTTTTTGTAGATTGAGGTAAATTATTTTTAAGCGCCGGACAGTTGGGACATATAAGGTTAGATTTTGCAGTCAATGAGAATCTCCTGAAAACAGATCAACGAATTCAGTCAGAAATTGAATTTGTTTGTTTTATACATAGTAAGGCTTGTTAATCTCTCACTTTATAAGGTTCTAATGTGAAACAGACCCTATGGAAAGTCAGTTGATGCAAACCAGTGGTCAAGTAACTTTTTTTCCACGGAAGTCCACACATTCTGCGAAAATTATCGCACAAATAGCTATAAGTGTATTTTATCGTATGCAAAATCTGAGATTTTGACAACGGAATTTGTTGTCCCCTGTATACCTAATGCAAAAATGGCCCCCAATTTAATATGCTTTTATACGTATTTAACTTAGCCTCGTTCTTGCAAGACAATTCTTTGGAATTATCAACACAAGAACGAGGCTAGTTGGGCTAATTTATATACACATAATAGAATATTAAATTGGCAACCATTTTTGCATTGGGCCTATGGATTCATGTAAAAGATGATTTGATTTTTATGACTTGAAGGGGAATATTCCTAAGTATCCGCTGTAAAATGCGATTTCAAGTCTACAGTTTTCGAGGCAGTCAATCCCCAAATAGCAGTTCAAAAAGCCCAGAAACATCCCTACTCGAATAACATTTTGAGGAAGTTCACTCTTATTCTTACTGAAACCCAAAAAAAGCCAGAGATAAGGCAAACGGAACCTGTAGGAAGGCGACATAAAACTTACATTTCCATAGGAAGAGGAAAATAATTTGTTTATTTGATACCTTGTTTGTTAATTTGAAGTTCACATGTTTGACGATAAATAGCATCACTCAAAATCGGCAATTTCATGTGAAAAAAAATTTCAGTAATTTGTCGGATCTGAACTTCAATCAAATTTTAAGTTATCTCTTTTGCTGATTTACGTAATGGAGAAATCTTACTATTTCGTTACCAATTTTACAAGGTATGTTCACGCACTGCGATTAATCGGGCTGATATCTGGTTTAGGTGCATGGTAATTAATAAAAAGCAGGTAAATTCAAGTACATAGAGCATTCTGCTGACGATTTCTCCCGTTAACATGCATCTAAGGCAGAAATCGGCCCTATTAATTGCAACTTGTAAACCCAGCCGAAGGGCCCGTTTTACTGGTAATTATTGCTGCGATTTTTCGCGTCCTGGTGCATGTGATCAAATGGATTCACTGATGCAAGTGTAGGACAATTTGTGGCAAAGCTATACGACTTGGTGCTTTCGCAAGTGAGTTCAGTCGATCAAATACGTTAGGATGAGAAAAGTCTCAGCCAAAATCGCAAGTGTAAACGGTTCGGCAAGACATTTTTCTCCATATCCTCGCATCTTCTCATGGGGAAAGCCACCTTGATTTAACTGTAAAATCTTGTCAATTCAAACATATCGGTAAAATTTGTGGGGAAACTGAGATGCCTTGATATTCACATTAAAACATCTGACCGTTTTTGTTATATATTGCACATATTTACTGCATTTTAACGTCAAAACTAAGGTTTCTGACCTTCCAACTTTAGTTTGCCCAAGTAAATATTCTTTAATTGCGTCACCTGGAGTTGCCACTGTCTGCAACCCCTTCAAGAAGATTACAGCACATGATCTCATTCACCAGATGCAATTTGAAACATCATTTACCATTTTTTTAAATCGATTGCACCAATATACGAAGGTGAATCGAGTTTTATTAGTTTCTTTGCTTATATCGTTTTCCAAATGTTAAGCTGCATTTTCTTTTTTTTTCTTTTCGAGCAGCCTTCTTCTTAACGCCCAGACTTCTGACACAGTCTATCTTCCAGTGTTTTACATTGATAAGGTAAGAAGGAGTTATCCTATTATTCCTATACAGAACCTCTCGTAACACGGGTTAATTTTAACATGAATAGCAAACTGACTTGATATAAGTTGATAGTGAATAAGAAATTGTCGATCACGCATTTTATAGTCAAGTTGCATTGACTCTCAGCTGCCGTTCTTAATTTCTTGGATGCTTGCATAGCAATGATTATAGTAACAAGTGCAAGGTTTCTGGAAACAGCATACTATTTATTGGTGAGATTTTTATGTTAAGTCGTCTAAGAATGAAGGTTTTCCACAAGAATCAGCTCAGTAGATCACTTTTATAATACCAAATTTTGGGTGTATGACGGGTAGACCCAGTCCACTCAGGGTGCAAACGGACAAAATTACAATTTTAAATTGAGTGCCAAAGCTGTCCATTTGCCCCCTGAGAGGCTAGGACTACGATTGGCAAAATGATCTATTGTATAAAGTTGTCACCGTTGCCAGTGACGGATCAAGGATTTTGATATGGATGGCATGAAATACATTCTGTAACAACTCGTTTTCTTATCTTTGAGTTACTTAACTATGTCTTACCACTAATCTCTCACGTTGCCCAGTATCTCAGACAGTCAACTGTTATTTATATTTCACGCATACGTGTCCGGTGTTACTGGACATTATATATTCTCTCAGGGTTCTTTCTGCAGTAAATTTAGTGCATAGACCAAGTCCGGTTTTCCACATATTTATATGACATAGTCTGTGTGAAGCAGCGTACAATTCTATACTTATCAAAGTGATTAACCCTTTCCTGTCCGAGGACTTTCCCCTTGACGAGTAAAATCGTCTGGCGTTAGTCAGAATAAAATACTGAAGTCTCGATAGGTCACTAAGGACCTATACGGACAGGAAGGAGTTAATGTATTGCTGTTAGAAAACGGCATTGTCATTCACTGTATGACACCTCAGTATTTGGACGACCATGGATGTTGCACAAGCAAGTTACAGAAATTATGAAAGGTAATTCATGGATTGCAAAATTTCATGGTAGAAGTCTGAAGTACATGTAAAATGTATTTTAGTGTGTTATCCAACTAAAATGTTGCTCGACATTTTTGATAAATAAAATTGCAAGAAATGCAACGAGGGGGTCGCCAGGCACTCAATACATCCCCTAGATCTGCCACTGATACCGATGAAGCAAATATATAGACAGACATAATTGAAGTAATGTTCCGACCACGTCTTCAATAATTATGGACTCTTCTTTAGTACTTGAATTCCCAACTTAGACGCCGTCGTGATTCGGATGGTCACGTCATGTAGTTTCCCACTTCGTCTTTTTATTAGTCATGATTTGATCATAAACGATTTAAATCAGGCAAAGATTTTTGTGTTAATGTGACTCCCAACAAGTTTTATCTTTACATACCACAATTGGTATTCGTCATTTATGGCCATTTCTATCTTCGATATAATTTTTTATTTTCATTTTTAGTCTATTTCGTTTTATTCCATTTTATTTCGTTCTAATACATTTCATTCCTTAAATTATTTTTCTCGACTTAATTTAATTTTGTTTTATTTTGTTTATTAAACCATACATAATTGATGGAAGGCTGGTTATAGATGATTACGTCGGTTGGGAGAAGACTTTATATTACTCCTCTTTTCTTCAACTCGGTCCGATTATAAGTTCAGTACAGATTATATCTATATGGTTGAAGAAGTATCATCAACATAAGATATTTTTCTAATTTTGCAATGAATTATTTTCACCATTGTAACCAAAATGTTGAAACTTTGGAATATATTTAAAGATTGTCCCATTTAAGACACATTCTCTTCCGTTAGAGGAGGTCATCAAGACAGATTTTTCGCAATACAGTCAATGGAATTTAAAAAATTCTAGCTTACCAAAACTTTTCAAAATTTAAGATGTTGTTACACTTACAGATTGATGCGCGTGGTGTTGTACAAATAGAACTTAAGAAAATCACTATCTATGCATGCGTGCCGAGTCATATTTAATTAATAATCTCCTGTCAAAAAGTACACTAGGGAGCCGTTTTAAAAGGAGCAACCAACATAATGTTATGACAAGTAAGCAACCAATGCAGTGAAATTATTTCTATGACTTTATGGTGGAAGTGACTGCCGTTTCGACGGCCTCAACGCCGCCGAGGCCATCGAAAAGTCAATTTCTTTGACCAGTACCAACAATCTTTCTCAAGACTACACTAATCTGGATAACCAACATTCAAAAGCACTTAAGCTTGAATGAATGTTCTCGCAAACTTAATAATGTTGCGAAATATTTTTCCATACCACTTCCTCTAATATTTTGCTATGTTGTTTTTTCGATGAAATATGTATGACTATAAGGTTAAAATCGTCCTTCAGTGGTATTGTGTGATCTGAAAGGCTATCGGCTTCAGTTGATTTTATTTTGTACTTTTAAGGCTGTAATTAAGAAATACCATATGGGTTTCTTTGTTTGGATAGCCCGATCCAAACACGACCGATGTTGCAAGATTTTCGAAAAGTGTGAAAAAACACGAGCAGCTAAGTGTGTGTTTTTAGCTTTTGAAAGTCGAGCAGCATCCCAAGTATTTAAATCAGGGTATCCAAATATGGAGACTCTTTAGGTACTTCTTTTATAAAATAACGACAGATAAAAATCTGTTACCTTAATTAAACATTGATGAATAGGGAAGTTGTCCCAAAAATCGTCAACCACCAATCAGAGGCAAGGTTCTGAAGATCGACCCAACTGAAGTCAAGCCACTTCAACGCGGTAGGAAAATACAAGCGAGTGCTTTTTTTACCTTTTCGAGTCAAACAATACACCAATTGTTTGAATTAAAGTACACACACACACACACACACAAAAAAAAAACTCATCAGGCATTTATTTTATGAAATAATAAGACTGAACATGCGACTCAAACTTCGGTAAACTGTTGGCGGGAAATTTTCCGTCTTTGGATAGCCTGATCTAAACATGGGTATTGACCAATCAGAACTTGCGTACGACACTCGTTATTTTATGATTTCTTTTGAAAGATAGTGAAAGATCACACACACAGTAGCAAAAACTTCCAGAGGCATCAGTCCAGAACAGAAACATTCATCTTCAGTTGCTTAAAGGGAAAATTCAAAATTTGAAAAAATCAATAAAATTATCCAGAATGCCTCGTTTTAAAAGGAAATAAAATTTTACATAAAGTGATCTTAAACTTGGTCTGATCTCCTTATCTGAACATCTCAACAATTGGATTGCTGTTTAAGTCCTTTCTTTATTATATGGCTGAGTGCGTTTTTCGGTCCATATGCAAAATTACGCATTCCGATTGGTTGCTGAACAGTAACACCAAGAGATGAATATACTTTAAAAAACGAAATACAAAATTAACCGGAGACATATAATAAACTCTTTATTGAACTTGTTTGCTTGGTTTGTACGGGTAATTATTAAACTTTGCTTTTTTACTACAGCCCTGGCTCCTTTTTTGCTCGGTTTGTTCGAAAACTTCCGACAAATACTCTCCCGATTGGACCTCGCTCTCGGTTGATAAGTCTTTACTATTTGCCTGAGGTTTTAGCCCAGACCCCACTCCTTTGTGTCTCGGTCTGTGCGATAACCGCAGACAAATACTTTCCAGTAGCTGTGACAACAGCAACAATTTACAATGAGTGTAAAAAGCTAAATAAAGAGATTACCTATAAAATTTTGCAAGATTCCATCACCTTTTTATCTCCTATCTTAAAAACGTCTCTTAGTTATAATGTGAATAGAGAACCACAAGGGGCTCGTTGGACTTCTCGGATTACATTCGCTGGGAAGGATTGAAAAAACACTGTGACTTAAGAAGCAAAGGGAAAGGGAAAGGAAAGATATATTCAACGAATATTGTGTCATTTACACTTGAGTATAAGCAGTTCACTTGATTTTTCAGAGCATCGCACTAGATTTGCGATGTCCCGAGTTCATTTCCCTGCCAGATGGCCCAAAGCTTTATTTTTCGTTACAGGTTCCGGCTGCATCTTAAAAATCTAGTATTCGGACACTTGAAAATGAAAGTGGTTCGAGGATGAGATTAGCAAAGATAGTGTACTGGCAGTAAACAATGCTTCATGAAATAAACCGGATCGTTTTTTTTTGAAGGGGAACTGCATGCTAAAATTGACCCAATATTTTAATATGTTTTCAAGGTATTTACCTTTTAAACGGGCTTTCATTTCAAAAAAAAATTTCTTTTAACCTTTTTGTTGTGTTTTTGCCTTTACATCGTGAAATCACTTTGTTCTGTCCACTGCCGTCGGCAACGTAGAATATTTGCATACTATTCCACAGATCGTATCCAATAGAATCACAAGAGAATTGTGTATTTTAAAGGAGTTGTATTTTATGTCTTATATGCCTCCCCATAACCTATGCCACCATAGATCAGCAAATAAACAAACTGAGCTGACAGTGTTTGGAAAAATATATTAAAAAAACTGTTTGAAATATGTCTTGGTCGAAAAGGAAATTCAACTCAAAGGAAAAATCTTTTGAAAACGTGTTTGTCAAGGCGAAAGGTATCAATTAAATTTTGGTCATTGCTAGCATACAACTGCCCTTTAACTAAATCGATCGCACCCGTATAACAGTAAATGAAAGCTAAAGTTTCTGTTTGTAAAAAGCTGCACGCTAGCATCCATCCTGATTTCAACTTTATGTCTATATTGGTACTGACTATTACATTTGCTGGTTCTATGTCCTTGAAGTGTTGGCTGCAATAGTACTAGTTCAACAACAAAACTCACCAACTAAATATGTTGAAACCATTACATATATGTTTCTTTTTAATCAACATATAGACTGGAAAAATCAGTGAACATGACGCAGATAAATTCAAGAAGGAAGTGCTACTCCCACTTCAAATTGCAGGAGTGCTTCAGTATGTGATGATTGTCATCGGCGTACTGTTCTTATTGGTTGCCTCGATCATGGCATTTTTACATCACCGAAATAGGGAGAAGTACAACACGATTTTGTAATGTAATATGTGGAATTGAAAATCCATCACTCTGAAACTGATTAATTTTTCCTAGGTTGAAAAGTTTTAGTCACTTCCAACCTAATTTTTTCCCTAATAACGACTTTTTTGAGATGCTAAATTAAACACTTAAAAGTTGTTTCGCTTCATCATTGCTGCACGCACCCAAGGACTTCATATCGCCTGAGACAGTCTTTCTCTTGTTTGATGAAAGCAATGAGTTACTTGCCAAGCAATGACTTACTTGCCTTTAGAAATCTAAATTTTTCATTTCCCACGATCATTCAGTTATAAGGTCACACCAAATTAGATTTTATTTCTCCATCTTTTTAACTCACCTTTTCTGGCTGGTGCTATCTAATAATTAGCAGGTGTCTTCATATTCCCGTTTACATTGGTACTGTAACGCAAATCTGGGGTTTACAGCTCAGATTTCCAAACCAACTGTCATAACTGGATGGCGCATAGAGGCAAATAAGTGAAGACACCGGAAATGACGTTTTTGGAGTTCCAAGATGGCCGCTAAGAAATTTTGTTAAGAGTGAACAGCTCAAAAACAGACAAAAAGAGCACGATAAAGCCAACTTTTGTTACCATTATTGGATAAACAATGCTAAACAAGGTGTAAAAAGTTTAGTTTTAGTATTCTTTGGTATTGCTAAATAGTAAATCATGTTATTTTGTTGGGAATTTTTTTACGATGCTGTTATGGAGAAACACAAGCTCGTAAACGACCCGTGAAATCATTCGAAAGTTTCAGTGTAAGTCTATTTTATACCTTTAGAAATATATTGCGTATCTTAACCAAGTCTTGAAGTGTGTTCTTCACAACTTTAGAAAGTATTTCCGTTTTTTGCCTACTGTTCACTGGTTGTCAGTAAATTAGCATCTGTTGATAATTTCTCGGCATTTCGAACTCCCCCGGGTAGCTTTTGTGGTTTGCCTTCCACGCTGACCAAACTTGACCGTGCGACGTCATAATTTGTTTTTTGTATGAGATATGAGATTGGGAACTACTCTTAAACTCGCAAAGAGCCCTGGACCTAGGGTAGTAAGATTGTGGCCGTGAGCTTCAAAATTTTGACATCTGTGTCTAGGGGGTACACAATCCAGCTATATTGAGATCAGTGGTTACAACATTAAATGTCGCCACCGCTATCATGACAACCAGGCTCTACCAGGTTTGCTATGTCGGTCCCCGTGACAGATAAGGGTTAATCTCGAGCGTGATAAAGGATTTAACATCGGAGTGATGCTTATCTTATGACTCAGCCTCAGATAAATGGATTTTTGTTTTTGTTGAAATTTTGTTGATTTGTTTGTATGTTGATAAAGGGCAGGCGTTAGCTAGAAATTAAGCCATACTCGTTAGCATGCAATAAGTGCTTATCATACTGTTTTGTATGGTTTTTTCACACTCGTTAGCGTGCAATAAGTGGTTATTACACTGTTTTGTATGGGTTTTTCATACTCGTTAGCGTGCAATAAGTGGTTATTACACTGTTTTGTATGCTTTTTTCATACTCGTTAGCGTGCAATAAGTGGTTATCACACTGTTTTCAAATGAATACAATGCAGTCAGAAGTTATCACGCTGTTTTATTGTGAAAAAGTATAAAACAAGGAAACTTAATAACTTCGATATGAAAGGAATAAGAATTTCCCATTCACACCGTAGCTTCTACATGTTTGAACCTTTTGAGTGTATCATTTTGCATCTCAAATGGACCAGTATTTGAGGGGAAAATCAAGGTAAAAGTTGGCTTCATTTAATTTCTTCCTGGGATATCCAAACCAAGCCTTGGTAGTGATTTCCTTTAGGTTTTTCTCATGAATTATTAAAGCTTTTGAGATCTTAATGGTAGGATCCTCATGCCGGATGACAACGCGGAAGTTATGTTGAAACATCCAACTTCCAAAGTCACAAATGGTGACTTGTACCATAGCAACAAAACAAGTTTAATTAGACCTGTAATACGAAACTCGTTTATAATTGTTCAGCTGTCATTTCAAATTCAATTAAAGTGGGCTAAAACTGCTTTGTGCATGATGATTGTTTCATGAAACAAAGTTTTCCATCAAAATGTGTATGGTAACTACAAGTTTTAATTTTGAAGTAGTTTTATGAAATGGTCATGTTTTATCAGTAATATTCAAGACCACGAAATGTGTCAAAAACCTCAGTTATTTCGGTTTTCAACTCACTTCACTGCGTTTGGACATTCTGGCGAAACACCCCTTCTCGTGTATGATATACAAAGCAGTTAAAAATAACAGGATTTCTTTGGAACTCAGCCCGGAGTGAAAGTAACGTTCAATTACGTCCCCCCGCTAAAGATATCTATTTTCAAAATCCGGCAAGTAGTGAGGTAAAACAGCATAGCATCTGAAATGTCTTTCCACAATATGCAATAGCCATAACAGGTAACACATTTTTGACCATTTCTTCGTCTTGTTCAACTGAATATCCTCTTCCGTTTGTTTTGCTGTCTGACCTTACCAAACCTTGCTGAAAATCGGAGAAAAACGTCAAGAAAAAAATCGGAGAAAAAGTCGGGAAAATGAAAATCAAGCATGAAATTTGCATGGCACTAATCAGGATCCGTACTTCTGCTCATTGTGGAAAGACTTTTCAGATGCTATGGTGTTTTACCTCACTACTTGCCGGTTTCACCCTGGGCTGAGTTACAACGAAATCCTGTTATTTTTAGCTGCTTTACATGAGTATTTTTTGGGCATTCGACAGTTGAAAAGAATTCTTAAACGCCGTGGTCTTGGAAAGCTTCGAAACCGATCCAATCCTCAAGATGTTTGCGAGGCAATTGAAAGCGAGTTACGTGGCAGTGGAAGTACTTTGGGAAAAAGTCGAGAAAAAAGTCGGGGAAAAAAGTCGAGAAAAAAGTCGGGAAAAAAGTCGAGAAAAAACTCGAGAAAAAGTCGGGAAAAAGAAAATCAAGCATGAAATTTGCATGGCACTAATCAGGCTCCGTAGACAAAGGCCCTTTTTCACGCTCTGAAGGAGGGCCTTTGCTCGAAACGTCAGAATTTTCCTACATATATCAGGCTTTAACTTTCTACGAAAATTAGAATTGGTTTAGCTTATCTACGGAAAGGATAAATAAATCATATTTTCATATTCAGGAGCTGTGAGTTGGAATAAGATAGCTGTAGATCTGTTACCAATAATCTAATCCTCAGAACTATCAATAGCCTGCTTTCAAATCTTACTGAAAACTTTATTAAACCATATTCAATAGATTTAGTATTTTGCGAAACATAGTAGCATATGTAAATTTGTAATTAGTTGTAATTTAGGATCAATTATTTGGAAACTTGGATGAAAAGCCTCATCACCTCTTTGTAAAAGTACCATGGGGTTTTTGCTTCATGTTCCTCTACATATTGACTAGTTGAACACGGCCCTTTGAAAATCATGTTAATGAAAGGCTACCGAGTCTCAACATGTTTAAATAATAACAATGATAAAATAATAATCTTCTTCAGTCGAGAAAAATTTTTGTTAGCCGGGCTAGCCCTGCTCATATAAACAACCTAAAAGTAATTGATAGCATTTTCGGTATCAAGTGGAGTATCGATTCCCTCAGGTGAGTGGCCTTGTATTGAAGGTATTGATTGCTCGGTGATTGGTAACCGTCCATCACAAGCCAAAAATGCTAGTAACGATTCTGAAGCGATTCATTATCAAGCACATGGATATCGTCTTTGATGTGGAGGAATTTCAGCCAGTTAACCAAACTGAAATTTAAAAAGTTCAGTCTGGGCTAAAATGTTCGTGGCGACGTACTGAGATTTATCGGTGCCAGGCCCAGGAAGAACACCGTGAAAATCCAGGGCAAAATAGAAATTTGGGGGCGCCTTGCAGAAAGGTTTCACTTGCTTTTTCACGGGTGTATCTGTTTAGGCGACCCTCGTGAGCTGGGAGCTTGGAACAAATTTCCCTACTATCCCTTCTACGTTACTTTGATTGGTGCCCAGGGGCAATCTTAACTTGTGACACCTTCCTGCCTTCATTGCTAACTTGATAATTTAAAAAATGATGCAGACGATGGTATTACAGTATTCAGAGGAGAAAATTGTAATGATCGTTCAAATATTTCTACACATTTTTTCTTCTACTTCCATGTTCATTACAATTTTAACTAGTTCATTCTTGTCCTTTCGCCTACAATGCTCATACCACCTTAACCTTCCCTTACGTATCTTATCATTATTTTGTTCCACGAGCAACTCCTTTTATACATCATCACGCCTCATTCTGTCAATTAATGGAACTCGTTTAAACCTTCTCAACCTTGCTTAAGTCCATTCCCCCCCATTATATCATCATTGCTTCAGTTTCCTTTGTTCTTTGGAGGTTAGTATGCAAGGAATCAACCTCCAAGGACAAAGCAACTCTTAAAAAGTAGGTGGCGGTATTTGAATATCCCCAGGGGACAGCGGGGCTGAATTAAACAACTCTTTTTTAAGGTTGATTTGTACATATCAATTTCATTAATATATTAATGAAGTTTCAATACATTAATGAAGTTGATTAGGGCTTATCAACCTCAAAATGTGGCAATGCAATCAAACAAAATGATAACTGTAAGACAATTTTTCATTACGATTTTATTTAGTTCAATAATTTGTGCATGTCGTTAACAATTGAATCAAGCGTTTCACGCAAAAGTCAAACGTTTCACACCTATATGTAACCCATAATTTAAGAGTTCTTTATGATTACCTTACAATTTTCCCTGCAATGATGTCGGACACGATCTCTTTTGGCCTTTCATGCGGATGTTGATATGATTGCAATGAAGCCACATTTCTATGACCAGTCCTCTCCATTACCAATTTGTCAGGTGTTTTTTTTAAGAAAATCGTTGCTTCACTTCACCAATGATGATATAAGTCGGTTATATACCATAGACCTCGGCGTTCATACGATACATCAACCGTCAGGCTGCACCCTTGGGTTAATATATCGCATAAACACCTCGGTCACTGTATATAACCCTTACATATCAATCTCCCATTTCTGTATCGGCCGCGCCTCCGATTCCTAGATTAGCACTACATAGTTACTAGAACTATATAGTTAGATATAAACTGCTCCTTACCAAGGTTATAATTTTCTTATCTAACGTGCTCGATCTCATTTCTCTCTATTTACACCATGCTGCCCCCACCCTTCTCTAATCGCCAATTCACACGCTTCTTTCTGAACTACCGATCCGAAGTAGTTTAAGTACTTATTTTATTAAAGTAAATAATTTTTATATATTTACGTGAGAAAAAATGCTCCAACATTACATTTGGCGCCCTGTTATTTTGATGCTCGGGGGCAAGTGCCCCCTGCTGCCCACTCTTTGCTTCGCCATTAAATTTTTGTCATGTAATTGCAAGAAATTTTTTTAAAGTATTTTTAGGATCGTCCGGAATGACATTAGCGCGGACTGAAATCCTCCATGTAATCAGCCTTTAGTAAAGTAATAATGAAATAAAGAGAGGAAGGTTTGGTGATATATGAGTCCAAGTATATTCAAATGTTTTTAAAAGGCATATTACATGTATGAAAGAAGGAAAAGACCAACTAAAGTATATGAAAGAATTTTTAAAATTAAGAAGTCAGGCCGTTTGCAATTTTCCTTATATCTTATTTCATTGTTGAGATGTTACGACGGGTTTGCGTCATATGTACATGTTACAACTTGCTATATCACAGTGCATAATTATTGTTGGAAAATGATTTATTCTTTGAAGTTGTTCAGAGAAATCACTTGAATTGTTCATGAGTATGTTTGTATCCCATGGCATTAAAAAAGCAAACTCACAAATGACTTTTGGAGGCACACAGACAATGTTGTCATTTTACTGACAAAAATTTAAATGTCATATGCCCTTCATAGGCTTCAAAGCGGTGAAGGTTCATGCATGGTTTTAAAACATAAGGCTACAAGTTTAGTGCTGTGTTGGTTCGTTACGACCCAAAATGAGCTTCGATTGTCAAAAATTATAACATATTGCTACCAGAACAGTTTTGATAATCATTATACAAATTATATCATATTGAATATGTTCGAAAAGGGTAAACAAATAAAACATCTGTTACTCTACTAGTATGGTAGACTTGGTAACACACGTATCAAGAATCATGCGCGAATGGGTGTGGTTCTCCCGGGATTTTTGATAGGAATAATACTCCTATCGAAATCCCGCAAGGATCACGCGCATTCGCGCAGGAAGTTGCGGTAGATTCTTGATAGGTGTATACGTTGCACGTTCAGTCACCTACAAGTCAGCTCGGTGCGCCCCCCAGTTTTCTCCTAAAAAGAGTTGTGCCCCCCAGTTTAGAATATCTAGAGATGTCCTTCCAGTCGAGCATTTGGTTTCTATAAAATGCCATAGCAATTAATACTGGTCAATGATTACGTATTGTGCATCTGTTCAGAAATCTTGTCACGAACACACAAATTATAAATGCAAAGTTCCAATAGGCAAAGAACTGGTTTGACAATTTTTATTTTTCAGTGATCTTCTTACGTTAAAATTGTGCAAAGTAAGCTAAATACATGGTGTCAGTAAGTTATGAATTGCTCTATAATCTTGATTAGTTTACAAACACGACACTACAAAATAACCATACAAAAATCTGAAGCTCAAGTATAAAGTGTGTGTAACTATGAGAAACGGAAGAATGACTTGTCTGGAATATTCTCCACACGCTACGATGATTTAGAAAGCCTTTTATGGAAGCCAAAATAAATGCTTTATTTAATTCCTGTTGCTGACTACCAACGATGTAGTGCTATTTGTGCTGCTTATGTGTATTGACTTATTACCTAGACCAGTTACTTGCCGTGTTTTTTATAAAAAAAAAGAAAGAAAGAAAACAAGAAGGAAAAAAGAAAATAAAATGTTGCTTAACTGAGGAATCACTAAGATTGCGTAAAACAAACGTCTCTTGGCAACACGCTAATTCAATCTGAATGTCCATTGAATGTATCTCACCTCTAAGAAAGGTCATAAGAATGTCGAGAAAGTTGTCAGATAATCTCGGAATCTGTTGACGGCACGGCTAAAGCATCGGTAGAAAGTTTCTTCTGAAATTCCGCGAAGTATCGATCGAGGAGACTTAGATGATTCAATATGTTTTTCCTGCCAAACGAACGAGATGCCAAATCGAACGTTTTCATTTCGTGATCTTGACCACTCTCCGAAGTCACATCAAAAAGCTCTTTTAGCAACAAACTAAAACAAATTTCAGAAGCATTGGAGAAAAAGTTAAAAAACAGTACACAATAGGTATCTTACTGATTAGCTCCAAACCATCTACAACAAAGAAAACGTACCTATGCATGTAATTTATTCAAATTTGATACAAAAAATTCCGTCTCAACCTGAACGTTTCCGTCATTATGTGTTTCGCTGCTTGATTCCACTCAATCTCAGAACAATTTTTCAGGTTTTTTTGTGCACACCCAGAAACCCTTCTTTGAAGATCACATTGATCATCTATTGGTGAATTGAAAGCTATACCATGATTTATCTAGGACAATCATGAAATTGATAAATGATCTGAACATCTGGATTTGTCTCGGCAACTGAAAGCAAAACTCTGTCGGTAGAATATATTAAAAGCGTTAATTAGATAAAAGTCGCTTCCTTTATCGAGTGCACATTTTATTATTATTTGGTTATGTAAAATACACGCCCAGAATATAAATGATGTCCAAAGTTACAAAATTTGAAAACCTCAGCTAAATGGCAAATCAGAATAAATCTTGTATTACTCGGCAGTAATCATTCTGCGAGATATACCACAATGAAACCAACGTGGTTAGGCAGAGTAAATGGGACTTTGGTTTTTAATAACATTAACGGAGAAGAAATATGATACTCGATCACTTACCGAGCACGGTCGATCTCCTCGACCTTGTTCTTTATACCCATTTTAGTTGGTTGATTCTGTTTTGTAATGATTTTCTTGCTGGTCTCCTCTGCGGCCTTGTTCGCCAAGGCATCGATGGGAAAATACTCTGAATTGACATTATGAATTCCATCTGCTAGATTGATTGCCACCGCTTCGTCAAGGCGCGTGAACACCGTGGATCTTTCTTGCTTGGTTCTCCCTCGCTGGGGCTCTCCCTCCTCGCTTGTACTTTCACACCTGCGCTTCCTGCCACGGATACTGGCTGATTTTTGCTTAGGCTTTACATTTTCTTTGCAGTATTTCTGATTCAGTGTGTTTTTCATGATTGCAACTAGATTGGAACTATTCGACGGCGAACGGCTTCCATCCCTTCCCGCCACGTTATCTTGATCCTGAGTGCTGTCGAATGTTACAGTACCTGAGTTGTCAAACTGCTTCTCGCCGCTCGTCGCGTGGTCTTCTATGTTTTCATCTCCTTGATCGCTACTTTTTTCGCATTTATTGGTCAGTGATTTTAATTTAGTAGTTACATTTAGATAAATTTCTGATTTGTTTATTAATGAACATGCTCCTTGCTGTCCGTGCAAGTCCTGTGTATCAGCAGAGGACGAGGTGCTCCTGCCTTTGAACGTTTTATTGCTGTGCCCAACAAAGTCGGACATCGTAGTCGCGGCTGTTTCTTCATGATTTTCGGCTTGAACATATCTTGACATCTGAATATTTTGATCGAACACATCGTCAGAAACCCTCGTGGTAGTTTCCCTTTGCGGACATTGAATTAAATTATTCGTCATAATTCCCAGGGATTCTTCACCTGTAGGCAATGTTGTCCTGCTCAGGCCAACTTGGTCACTAGCAGTGATTACCACGTGTTTGGTAGACTTTCTAGAGCCGTTTTCGGGAACGTTTTCACATCTAAACTCTGTCCCACCCTTCGTAGTCCCTCGTTGAGCTTGCATGAATGGTTGGGAACCTTCGAAACTTTTTGTACTATTGATGTAAATGACAGAAGTCGGAATGGATTTGGTCACTGGTGTACCATGGCTTTTTAGAGAGGCATCTTTCTTTGCCTTGAAGTATCGTGAAATACTGTTTTGATGTACCATGCTCTCTTTCATGATTTCTTCATCTAATCGCTGCATTGCTCTTTGCGACGTTTTTGTTCGGCTAGTAACTCTGAAATTCTTGTAGGCTCTCCAAGCTTCTTCGTTCTTTCGATCTCTTTGTGCTTTTATTGCGTTCAAATATTTTTTCGATTTTTTCCGTTCTTCAATAGATGGTTGGTCGGCCAACCGATAGGGGAAGCATCCTTTTTCCTTCCAGATCTTAAACGCATATGACTTGCGGTATTGCGCACTGCTCTTTACGTTCACCTTTGCCACTCCAAACGATACTTTGTCAACCAAGTCTTGTGGTCGCAGAGGAGTTTTGCCTGCGTTTGTCCCCGAATCCATTTTCTCTGAAGTATTCCCTACGGGAGTTTTGTAGTAACTTGCTGCTCTTACGTAGCCACTGTCGCTTGAGTTTACCATGGTCTGACCAGAAACACTTTCCTCGTGGTTTATCCCGGTAAATCTTTTGTCTTCGGTTTCGTCATTGCCTTCTAACCGGGCTTGGATGTATAAAGCTTGAGCGTTGCTTTCGAATATTTTATTGCCACCAGATTGAAGTGCATCTATAGTATAACAGAATGACGAGGGTGAATTAGAACAACCAGTCGTTTTACATATACATTGAGTGCTTGGTGGAGTTCGACATTCCCCATGACAAAACCTTAGTACTCTAAATAAGACAAAAATTTTACATAAAACTAAACATATGTGATGTTTCTTTTTTTACTAGTCTCCTGGTAACAGTAAGCGTAGCCATGTCATCTAAAATTCATTTAAACGAAAGTAATTTATCTTATTTCGAAACTTTAACTTGATTTAAGCCCTTACGCCATGTAAACTTTAAGAATAATCCAGAATTTCGACATGACCATAATTACATTTAAATATCAAACTACAAACAAGACTGCAACACGAGTGAAATGAACTTTTTTTTTTATTGGGTAAAACGAAAAGGATATAAACTTAAAGTAACTATTGCATTTCCATATCTAACTGATTAACCACAAACAAGGCAAAAGCTTGGTTTGCATGCATGGATAACGTTGCTATTGGAAATTTGTCAATAATGACGCCATAAATGGGTTGTAATCGTCACAGCAGATATACATTAACAGTAACAAAACACGTAATCAATATTTCTGCTAGCAGTTTTACCGGTGCTTGTTTTTGTAATAAAAGTAAATTTTTGTTTATGATTTTAGGTGTTAAGTCCTTGTCATTAAGTTGCCGTGATATTTTCCACACCGACGTAACCGTGTCCAGCTGAGGGGGACAAAGTACCACAATACGAGCGCACGACCATGTCCATGGGGATCATCTGAAATGCTAATTGCGTGCAAATAGGAAATTAGGAAAACAATAAAAAATAAGAAAACACTCCAAATTTAGAAATGATTGACACCCAGATTTTTTTGAATGGAGGACGTCTCAGTCGGTCGAAGTTTAAGCTTGACTATTGATAGAAGTTATTTACTGCAATAAATGCTAACTGAGGGTCCTTGTTTCATTTCTCTGACTAATTTTAAGCCTGAGCTGTCGTAATATACATTTTTCATGCCAGGAATGCTCTTAAAGATAACTGGAATGTGCCTGCCTGATAATGTACCATTAGAAACAACAGTCTATTTCAAATACAAGAAAATGCGGCTTCAATTCTTACAGTTTCAGGTCCTAGTTGCACATATGCTATACTGCAGAAAATAGGTGGGCAGGAAATCTGGTAAGTTTAGTCTTTTGAGGAAGTCTCGTGTAAGGAAAAGAAAAACATGTCATGTCAAGTGCATGTA